>VXBX01002494.1:1577832-1686309 GCA_013400415.1 Scytalopus superciliaris | reverse complement strand
AAAAAAAAAAAAAGAAGGAAAAAAAAAGAAAAAAGTCATGCTTAGCTAACCAGGATATCAAAATATAAATGGGAACATCTGATATTTCATTGTTTGCCTCACAAACTGCAATAATTAGTCACTGATTCAGGCACCTTTACAGACAAGTTGATCATGCAGCTTGTTTAAGACACTACTGCTGCAAGTCACCCGTTAGTGTCCCTATTCTGATGTACATCATCCTCACCTTTTGAAGGAATAAATATGCAGCACAAGAAGGATTCATATTTCCATTCTTCTATCAATAGCTGCCAAGTAATATAGAAAGCTACCTGTATTGATTGTATTAATCATGTGCAGAGGACAATTACCTAAATAGATAAGTAAAATACACTGGACAGAGAACATTACACTATGATCATCGGCTCAGTACTCACTGTGTTATTGATCTTTTGCCATGAGACAACCTTGACTTTTGGCACCCATAAAATTGTCATTTTCGAAATCACTGCATACATGATCCAGATGATCCAAAGAAGTGAAAGCAAACAACTGTATAATTAAAAAGGGAAATCTTACACAGGAAAAATAATGGAAACATTTTGGTTCAGTCACTGATGCCTATAAATATGCCTTATCAAAAGGAATAATTACATTGGCATAAGTTATATAAAATTAGAAACAACAGGACATGCATAGAGAGAGAATTTTAAAATTTTATCATTATACAGAAAATTGATTTTCAAATATCTGGACCAAATCTAGATATAGACATGTTGGTAACATGTATTAAAACCTCTGAAAAACAAGAGCAATTATAATTTTTACTCAAATTATATAATTTTCATATAAAATTATAATCTATCTTTGAAATCGGTATTCATTTGCACTGATACAAACAGTGATTATCTATAGTGTTTATTAACAAGTCAGAGCATTGAAAGCACTTGGTGCCACATTTTTTGTATTTATTCTCTAGGTTGTACAGAATAGAAAAATTCTACTTTTCCAGCAAGCTTGAAATATATGACAGCACATCTTTAATGCACATTTGTAAAGGTGATGTGCCATTTTAATCTATTCATCCCATAGAATTACTGATTTTACAGTTGAGATGTCTTTTATCCTATCAGCAAACCTGTTCCTTAGGTTTTCTTTTGTTTGATTTGGGGGAATATGGGCTGCATTCATTATGTCTGATATGAGACACTTGCCATCAAAAATTATCTGAATTATTCCTTTACGGTACATAAAAATGTGAGATTTTGGGAGTTTAAAAGTCAGGGATGATACTGTCACTGATCTGACTGGGGACTGGATAAAAGAGTGTCATTTACAGTCTTTTAAGAGGGAAAAATTTACAAAATCCATACATTATTAACTATTTCTACATTGATGAAAGAATATACACTTCACACACAAAGTAGCAAAACCAAATTAGTTTCAGATTCTCAGCTGGATCAACTTTCCAATAATGGTTAGCTCCAACCTATTTTTATGCAGTGGATAATGGAATTGGTCTCAGGATCCTATTTTGGATCCTTGGCTTAAAGATTTAAAATCGGTGTAACTTGTTAAGTAATCAGGTTTTTGTGCTCAGAAAGATAAATGCCATTATGATTTAGCCACTGGTACTTACAAAATAGTTTTCAGTGTTCAAGGGTATGTTGGTAACTGTTTCAAATCATCTGTAAGTGTTAGAGATACTGCATTAGATGAAAAGTTGTGGAGAGATGACACTGTTAAAAAAAATAATGGTAAGACCAATAAATATTACATAAATTCAAAATCAGGTATTCAACATTACAAAGAATATATTCAAATCATAGAAGCCTATAAAAAGAGAACTGTAAAAGCATGTGGCAATTACATAGCAAAAAAACTCTCAGCAGATATAGTCATGCATTTCTTCTGGTGCTAAATTTTTACATGTGGGAAGAACTGTGAATGAAGAGAAAAAGAGATCTAAAGAGCAATGGATTGATCCCATCCCTCCTATCAAAGATTTAGCTAACTTTATACCATTTGACTTGTTTTAGCTAGAAATCCCCAGTATATCTAACATTTAGTGATGTTATGTAGTTGTATACATAGATCACTTGACAAGGATCTCAAAGCCCCTTACAAATTGAATGTGTACCGTGTAAGAATCTTTTCAGACCCAAGAATTGCAGTTAGTTCTAGGATAAATTTCAGGGACTATAGTGATTTTACACAATACTGCAATAGAATTGAAACTTGTATCAATTTGGAACTGCATATAAAGTTAGGTTAGGAGAAAATAATTAACCAAATTGAAATCTGAATACAATGCTAACAACTCCATTCCTTCAGGACGATACTGATATCCTTTTGGTTTTGTCACTCATTCGAAAAATGTAATCACCTTTATAACATGGAGGCCCTTACTACGGAGCCATAGATTCAAAATTGACTCAAATGAGTACAAGCTTTGTTGTTTAAAAAAACCCAAACAAACAAACCCAAAACAACAACAAAAAAACCTAACCTCCCTCCACCCCCCCCAAAAAAAAAAAAAAAAAAAAAACACAAAAAACAAAAACCACAACCAATCAAGATAAAAAAAAAAGCCCACCAACAAAAAATAACTACCTCCTGCTTTTCTTTCTGGTTTTCTTTTCTGGTTTTACCAAGAGGAAACCAGCAGCTCTGATTACTTTTTGGTTTTTTCATTTGATTTGATTTGATCTCAGTTTTTTTGTTTGGTTTTATTTTTGGTTTTCTGTTTCTGTTTGTTTGCTTGTTCTGGAACCAGCTTGTTTGATTACTAAACTGAAAAAATACGGCCCAAAATAGTTTTTGCGAATGGAAGAACCATTTCAGATGCACCTCAGCAACTGAGCCCTGTCTCTGTAGCAGCACTAACATTGCTTTTTTTTAATCTTTAGAAGAATCCCAGGAGCAAACGCTCTCAGTACATACTGTGCACAAGAAAGACATCACTTACGTCTGTACTGACTTTTAGGGCTGTCACAAGGTTGCTGTGAACTGTGGACTCATGGTCTGACCGTGATTGTCAGAAATACAGGATCAGGTGAAGAGCTGTGTTCCAGGATTTTCACATGCCTAATCAAGTTAGTACAATGATCAACATGTAGATATGCCCAGTTTGGCACGGTGAAGAACAGGAGGCTTAGCCTGGTGATATCTTAGTTGTAAAGATTGTTCTCCCAAGCACTGTGAACTCTATACTCCTTATGAATTTCCATGGTTTTGTTATGTGTAAGGAATTAGCTGTGATTTTTCTACAAACACTAGCTGTAATTTAAAAGACATCAAATTTCCATGAGATAAATAAAATCTTTTTTTGCTTGTTTGTTTTCTTTTAGTGTTGCTTTTACCTGAACTCAAGAATCATTCCTTTCATTCAGAAGCAGAGCTTTTGATACTAACAAATAGCCTATAAGAATTTTACCTGTATTTCACAAAATGTTAAAATCACATGGGTTTTTATCTATCACTGAGAAAACCATATTGGCAGTTAAGCTCAAAATTAACAAAATTTTTAAACATTGCCAGCAGCTATATGGAAAAAAGCTTGTTATTGTGGTGGTAATCCACAAAAGACTCAGGCATGCTTTTTCAGTTCTCTTTTGTCAGTTGTTCTGTCTGAATTAGAAACATCCATTGCAAATATCCTATACATGGTAAGAAATACTGAAAAGAAGCTTCAGCCTGAATACACACTACAGTTGTGATTTAGAGACAGGGCTTCCAAGACACAAGTACCAAATAACTGGAGCTTCTACACCATGCTTCAGTTGGAGTCAAAACCATGGAGGGCAATACTTACCTAATCATCTGTTCACAGGAGGTGAAGACAAATGTATCTGTGTCCGTGAACTATTTTCTGAAGACCTGAGAAAAGCTGCAGAGGAGGTCAGAAACATGAGTTAGTCAACTTTCTCATTACCCAAAATCAGAAGACACGTAATTAAGGTAATGCATACCAGAAAGAAACATCTTGAGATTCATCAGTGGAAGCTCATACTACTCATTTCTAACAATCCCATCTTCTGATTGGATTGTCTCACCATGAAGAAGCTATTGTAATCCACTTCTCCTCTTCACTCAATGGGACTAGGACCCAGCAGGTGCTCTTTGTTTCTGTTGTGCCAGGTCATGAGGGCACTTGGAAGCTGATGCGAGGAATGCTCCCAAAGATGCTGTGTGCTCAGGGATTCACCAATTAGTGCAGGAGGATGTAGCACAAAATAGAAAAGAGATTATTATGAGCTATTATAACATTATAATAGTTGCTTCTGCCTTTCAGAACATTTAACATAAGACACTCATCATTAAAATATTATTCAACTTTCCTGTACAAGCCTTAGGATCAATATTACAGTAATCCAAAAAACTATAACTACCTCTGCTATTGTCCTTCAAGATTTTTACATATTTTCCAATCATCACATTAAACTAGCCTATTAACTTGAACAGCTAACGTTACAAGAACTTTTCTTACCACTTTTCCACTACCTTGACACTCCCATAAAAGAACAAGGCAAAGCTTAGTGTAGAGCTATACATAAAATCTAATCAGCCCACCACTTAAATTATTTTAAGATGCAGTACAGGACTGAGCCAGGCTCTTGACCAACCTCACCTAAATATTTCCACTGAAATCAGAAGTAAAATTCCCACTCACTTCTTAGGGAGTGGAATTAGTCTAATGACAAGCAGTTTTAGTAGATTAACTACAACTGAACCTTTCCTCCTGCATTCTGTATTTTTTCTATTCTAACTGTTCTCCTGCCCCTTTTTTCCTCATATTGTTCTCTCTAACCTTCATCTGCTTAATATTTCACTTGGACTGTCGATAATCTAACTTCAGTTTTTAATCCATGTTTGCATTAATATCCATATGTTAAAATCAATATATGATTAAGGGGTTTCTTTTACAGTTGTTATCTTCAATGTCCTGCTTTTTCTCTCATCCCCTCATCTAAGTAAATTAGAGTAATTAACAAGCAACACCTGTAAGAAATTTACTTGTGACTGGCAGGTGAATTCCACAACTTAATGAGGGATGATCCAATATAAAATGGATAAGACTGAAGATTATCAATTCTCTTCCCTAGGATTAACTCAACAATGAATACATATCCTGTAATAGAAACAACTCAATCCCAGTTTAAAAGATTTTTCAGCTAAATAGACTGTGTTAAATATTTCTGACTAATCTAACAGCGAGATTAGCCCTCTAGTACAGATTTCTGACCTATGCTGTACATTAATCTTCCATAGAAACTGCTACTACTGAAATCTTTCTTAAACCTCCTGTCTTTTCAGTTTAGAATTGTGAAAATTCCAGGTTAAAAAGATCTTAGTTTTCCTAGAACTTTTAATTCTGGCTGCCCAGATATAAACTTCAACACAGCACACCTTAATTAATTTCCATGTTTCACCTTTAGGTTCACATTTTCCAAAAATAAAAAAAATTTACATTTTGGGCTTGACTTCATAAATGCAAAAGGCTACTTTACAGAATTATTGGCTGAATGCAAGGAAAGTAATTTTTCTTTGCAATTACAGTACAAGTCTCATATATGCAGTATACTAATCTTCACTTCATTACACAACTGCAGTTATATAAAGTACTTTACACCCAGAAAAACAGTAACTTGGATGTGATTTCTTGCAACAGAACAATTGCATCCACAAAACATTTTCTATTTAGAATAAGTGCATTCTAAATGGATTTAATTTTGGAGCTACAAGTAGAAAAGCTGCTGTTTAGACATTATTTCCTAACCCTTTTTTTATATAGCATATAGCAACTGAAATTAATGTTTTATGTAGAATTTTTGTGATAGTCTGTCCCCTCTCATTCACAGTAAGTAAAGCTGAAGTACAGAGTGAGATTGCCCTTGCCTTCAGACCCAGCAAATAAAGAAATACAGTTCCTAAACTGACAGAAGTAATATTGGTCCTTGTGTGAAATAGCCCTGGCAATTTTCTGTGGATCTACTGGGATTCAAAACTAAAGTCCTTCACAGATAAGGAATTTCCGGAGTTTGGGTAAGATTTGTGAAGAATTAGGGAAAAGGTTCTCTGGAATATACTCAAACAGGACATTGTAAGATTAGTTAGAGTGAAATTTATGGCTACAGAGTGAAAAATGACATACTTATGTAGTCAAACCTAGACTGGATTCAGATTAGAGATATTTCTGCTAATGTTCTATATCACACTTGTGGCCAGAACTGAATGATAAATGCTTAAGTGGCAAAATTCAAAGCACAGGGGGTAGACAAACATAACAGATACCTCTCAAAATCTATATAAGAGGTTTTAAGATATATTTTTATCAGAAAGTTTCAAATTAACTATAGATATCTTGCTGTAAATTCTTAAACTCAAGGGGAAAAAAGTAGAGCTTTGTAACTATAAAAGTAATTCTACAGCACAATAGCAATATAATAGAAAAGGGTTGGATTATTTTTTTTTATTATTATTGTTACCCACACTGTATTTGTTGGTCTTATTAACATGCTGAAAAAGCCCCCACCATGAATGCTAGAGAGCTTTTAAAAAATCATAAGCTTTTGAGAATGGCATTAAGTCTTCTGGCAGTTTGTGGTTTTGCCTTTTGACTTTTCTTTTTAAAATTATTCTCTTTCAAATCTGGATGAAAATTGAATGTCCTAACTATAGATCATGAGGTTAACATGGGGCGAGAAAGAAACCAAGAGAAGAGAAGTTGACAGACTCTTTGGTAAGTATGCTCAGAGAAGATTTAAGGCAGATGATACACTACCACACAGACAAAAGACTATCTGCTTTCAGTCTTCTAAAGAGGTTGATAGAAGTGGTGCATCTTTTTCATTGGCCTTCTCCAGAGGGTGCAAGCTGAGAAAGGAAGGATTAAAAAGCTGTATTGTTATCTCAATGGCCTGGAGTTCTTTTATTTTGGGGGCTTATATTTGTGGGGATTCTTCAGGGTCTGTGCTGATTGAATATCACTAAAGAAAGCACAGCAAACCAGAGGAGCAGAGCTCCTGAGAAAAGAAATCTCTTAAAAACGTATGATGACCATTGCTGAACAGTGTGAGCACCTTTTCCTGTTGCCACTGCAACACATGATCCTACTAGCAGTTATCTCAAACATACACTCAATGAGAAAATATCCATGCAAAATGGGACTGTTCTTGTCTGCGCTTTTGCTGGGAAGTGACCTGCATGTAAATGACCATAGATCAGTAGTCAAATGCCAAATAGTCACTGATGACTAGATCAGAAAAACAAACTTATTGATTACTGTGGTTCAACCAAGTCTCTATTTAGTACTGTGAATATAATTCGGAGCATAGTTCTAGCAATGTAGTTCTAAGTCTCTGCTTCACAGACATGCAAAAATGTTTCAAAATCTAAACATGGAAAACCATATACTTAAAACAAATCTATTATTTAAATCAGCTAGGTTCTGTCAGAATCTGTCACACATTCTGCAGTATGACAAAGATCTGCTGAGCATTAGCCGGCTGATACAAGTAACATAGACTTTCACACATCAAATAACTCCAAATGTCTCAGACAAGAGCCTCATAGAAACAATCTTCCACACCATCTACCTATCAGCTGTTTCAGGCTTAAGTGCTGCAAAGGTCATACACCTTTTCCTTTAATGAGGAATAAGTTACTTTATGTACACATCTGTTCTTATTCAGTTAATGAAACTTCTCTTCAATTGATTTTCTTGTTGACATATAATATCTTGAAGACCTTAAAAGCGATACATCAAATTGTGAGATGGGCCCATATAAGGAAACTGTGCTGGCCAGAGTGAAATACAAACTTCAGTGCTAGAGAGCTAGCTAGACACATGATCATTTTTAACTCCAGCCTTCTGAAAAGATGGTTTTGGATATGAGCCACAGACACTATTGAATTTGTCAACATTAATTATAAAATATAACATCATTACCGTTAGGATCCAAATGAGAATTAAAAAAGTGAGCTGGGCACAGTCGATGCTGCAAGAGAAGTAGAAGGCAACATTTAATATTCTCCACACTTTCTAAAATTCAGAAAGTCACACATCAGAGGAGGAACTTACAGCCAAGACAGCTGCACTAGAACAGGTGGGCAGGATACACAAGCACATTTGAAAGCTGCCTGCAAAAAAACCCAAAACAAAACAAAACAAACAAAAAACCCAAAGCAAACAAAACCCAAACAAACCAAAAAAAAAAAAAGAAAACACAACAAAAACAACAAAAAAACACCAGAGGGAGAGAAAGGCTTTCTGTTTTCTCTGAAAACAACTGTACTTTGTGGTCACTTAGGTGATGAGTGAATGCTTTGCACATAAAATAGATACACTCTCAAGAGTCAAAGTGGCATGAACACTACAGGTCTAATTGAAGGGTTTGGAAAGGATATGAAACCTCCAGAACATCCTATTTCTACACTGATGTAAAGAGTCAGTCAGTAGCAAATAGAATTGTATTCTTCCCAATTTCTCCATCCCACACACCAGGCCTGAGGACAACTTGATTTAAGTTAACTGATTAACGACTCACTTCTTAAGACCTACTTTGAGTTTCAGTGGAAATACAAAGAGGACACAATAGTTGTGTGAATCCTTTTAATCCAGCTGCTCAGTGGTGCTCGAGTAGCAGAAATGAAAGCTGACAGAAGTGTGAGCACAGTATTTTACTGGGGTACGAATCAGTCCACTGGGGGCTATTGATTTGTACAGTCTCAAGCTACCAAATTGTCCTTATTGGGAGCAATAGGTCATCTGCCTCAGAAACACATCGGGAGCCAGGAACTGCTGTACTAATATGATTTGGCGGTTCTCACAGAGCTTTGACTGGTGTAAACGTTTACAGTGTGCAGCAGTCAGTTATACAGCTCCTTTGGTAATTCAGCAGGAGCTGAGAGCAGTTGCTTCATACAAAGGCAAGGTGATGGCCCATTAATCAGTAAATCAGTGCTGCCAAGGTAGGAGAGTGACTGATTATTTTTTTTTTAAGGTACTGAGGGTAGCAAAAAACCTCACAATTGTTGTTCTTTCTCTTCAGTTGAAATTTAGGACCAAAAGCATATGATTTTGAAAGTCTCAATGGACAAAAACTACAGGAAGAGTGTACAAAGGTGTTTCTCTTACTTTGAGAAATTATGTCATGGGCAGATTTCTAGGAATAGTTACAGAAATCTAATTCCTACAAAAGTAATAGCCATTAATTTCAGTCATTATTGGTTGCAAAGACACTCAATACACTAAACCACAAAATTACACATAAATTTCGTCGTGGTTGGCATCTATCTAAGCTGCAAAAATAACCATTCAGACTAATTATCACTTACAAACCAAAACTAAATAAAACAATATAAACCTAGTGAAGAAGGGTCATGAGCTTCAAGTTTCAGCAAGGCCCAGCAGAGTGTGAGGATTGTCATTATAGGTATTTATACATTGTCCAAGACAGAGCATGTTAATTTCCACACCTAAACTATTCTCTAAGCTGGAGGGTTCAATGCTTAGCAACCTCTCCCATTTCACTCATAAATCAGCCACTTGTTTAACTATGTTCAAACATTTTCTGTGCTGCCTGAAAGTCACCTCCAAGGGGAGCACTGCCCACAAAGAATGGTGATGCCCAGCAGCATGGCAGCACTGTTGGTTTACACCTTCCTTCAGAACTGCTGAGCTGACCCCTGACAAGGAACATCACAGCAGGAAGTTGCCCTTTCCTGCCACGTGACAGGCTTTGTATGAGATTTTAAAATGCTAGAAATCTTATTTAGATCTTATGAAAATATTTACACAGACTGATGAGGAGCACTGGCTGACCTGCATTTTGTTTTTTAATGAATCACCACACTGAATTCAACCAGTTCAGGTTTTTCAGAGCTAGTGAAAATGCACACAACATTATTACTAGCACCGCTTTTTATATAGGAAATCCCTAGACAGAAAATAAGGATAAAATGGAAAGGGGCAAACCACAGACTTACCTTGTTGGCCATAAGATTCGAGGAGCACAGGAGAGGGGACACTTAGGTCTTCCAGTGCAAATGTACTTCCCTGTTGTGCACAAGGCAGACTACTTGGTGACATCAGCTGTGTTGCAAATGGCACAAAAGCCAGCATTGTACATTAGCCACTTTTGTTCTGTCTTGCTGTTAATACATGTCTATGATACCCTGTTTTGCTGTGCTATTGATAAAATCTATGTTGCCACAGTAATAACAGCTTGTAAGACTGCATCCTTAGACACATTGCATTTACTTTTACCATCCTCAGGATAAAGTTAGTTATATTGCACCTTACCTGATTTACTAATCCTTTTCTTACTGTTACTATTGTATTCATAAACATCCGGTGTTCATTTTTAAGTTCTAAAATACGTTTTACCTCCTTGTGCTCCGTGGATATCCAGCTTGTAAATTAAAAAGTAATATAGCAGCTATTAATTCCATTCTGAAGAAATTAAAGTTAGAGCATGATGATTGCAATTATTAATGAATCCATTTCCCAAAATTACTTTTTTTATGATGTACATGGAAAAAAGCATATAACAGCATAACAAGTAGGTGAAACACATAGTGAATGGAGCATGACCAGCATTTCATTCTGATAATTAAAAATACTCAAGAAGAGTTATTTATCAAAGTAGAGTGGGGGAAAACATGGTGTTAGATGCCAAAGTATATTCATATTTGCAAGAGAAGCACAGAAAAAATTCCACTGTTGTTTTGTGCATAATTCAGTTTTCAACACAGATAGTCCCCCAAAATGAAGGAAAACTTCATTTAAAGGGCTGCAGTCAGCATAAGAAGCTGTTGCCTTTAGAAGTGATAGACGTTTCGCTGGATGCATAGACTCTATCGAGTCAGTTTTCCTCATTATAATGGCACCTGCTGAAAGATTTTATTATACTATGTTCAATCATAACTGCTTTCTCAAAAAGGTGAATTATGGTCTGTTCTACAATGATAGGTAGTGAATCATTAGTGATATTTTATGCTCAGTATTTTCTATACATCAGTGCACTGCACTGTCATTGGTTTATTATAGTGACTGATTTGATTTGACAAAGTGTGATGATTTATTAATTTTGTTTTTAATTTTCAGACTATATTTCAGTGGTTAGAGACTCATTTTGTTGTCATTACCTTCAGCTAATTAGCGTTTCTGGATTTATTTTTTTTACACAACTTACTGAAGATGAAGCACGACACCAGCAGAAAATTGCTCCATCCTTGTATGTGCTCAAGGCCAGGTTGGATGGAGCTTTGACCAACCTGGTTGGGTGGAAGGTGTCACTGCCCATGTTAGGGGCATTGGAATTAGATTATCTTTAGTGTCCTTTCCAACACAAATCATTCTGTGATGACACAAATAAGACTGCAGTTCAAAGGTTTTGTACTGAATTGAAATCTGGTCTTTTAGCCACTGGAATTCTACTGAGGAAGCAAAGATCCACAGATTATATCACATGTGAATACGGCTTCTTAATATTAAACTATGCTGCTGCTTTTGACTTTTTTTACAGATGATGTCCAGTCTCTGGATAAAATTCACCTCAGCACAACAGGTCAGCAACAAGTCTATGATTTGGTTGAGTCCCACTTACATACATGTTGCTCAAAATAGCACTATAGCCTAAATGGTCTTTTAGTCACCCCCTATAGAAAAGTAAATTCTTTGCTCCCTCCACTCTCTGCCAATCTCTCTCTTGATATTCAGAGGTGTATTTTTCCAAAAAATAAATATTGGAGTTTTCATGTTAATTTTTCTAGCTGGATAATCTATGACCAAGGGTATCCAACAACAATGATCAAATGAAATGCTTAAACAGGCATGTTCAGTATTTGACAGGGGAGTAAAAGGAAAGCATTAGCAATATCTTGAAAAGCATTCCTGTCAGTAGCAATAAGGAATCTGTCATCATGACTAGTAAATACTTCATAGCTGAAAATATTTCATAGCTCACTCTCATTTCCACTTATATCTGTATCATCAAATGAACTTCGATTCCAAAGAAAACATGATCAAAGCCTAAGCTTAGAGTTTGCATCTTATCTTCCATACATACTGCATCATTTTCTCTAGCAGTTGTTGCAACTACATTGTGGGTTTTTTATTTTTTCTTTCAGATATGTGTATGAATAGGTTGTTGCCTAATGTTTTCATTATATTGATATTTTTGTCCTCTTAACTCTCGAATTAGTAAGAAAAATAATAAGTGGAATAGAAACTTAACCTGCTGTGATCAAATTCCTTCCTTTTCTCATTCTTGTTTGCTCAGTCTTGCACAATCAAGGCATGGCATCATACAGTCAGTTTTATAATTTCCAGGTATTTTCCTCTAAAGCTGCAGGACAGCCACAGGCAACATACTTAAATCTACAGGCAGTATCAGATCAGCAGAAAACACTTGATATACCAGCTTATCAACTTTTTTAAGTAAATGTTCCACTAATATAATATTTATTCATTTGGGTAATATTTAATTAATAGAGATACTTTATTAAAGTAACATTCTCAGCTATGTTTATATGTAATATTTTTGACATTTTATAGCTAACAGAAACCTTGACCTTTATTTCCAAAGTTATTTATAATATTTAACAGTAGGCAGTGCAAGTAACGTATTTGTGCTCATAGCAAATTTATTTTTATCACGATAATATGCTCTCTGATTGTGGTGGCACTGCAATGACATATTTTACCAAAGTCAACATCAGGTGGGAAACAAATGCTTTTGTAATTTCTTGTTTTAATGACACGAAAGGTCAGGAAAAGAATTAAAAGTAATATTATAACTTAACAAATACAAAAACACAAAGAGACTTATAGTGTGAAAGTTACTAGTAAATTAACTTTAGCTCAGATTCAGTTTCCAAACTGGACAAACCTCAGAATATTGCGCATATTTTTGATACTTTTTATTTTTAAAATGTGAATTTGAATTGGAACGTATTTCATAGCAGAACTAATAAAATTATTAGATGACTGGAAAACTTTTTCTTTAGTTTGAAAAATACGTTAAAAGAACCTGGATTGTTTAGTTTACAGAAATAAAACTGGAAAGGGAAGCTGATAAAGTCTGCAAATATTGAAGGAACAGGAGCAAATATTAAAATGATAGAAGAATTATTTCACTTATAAGATGTAACTGTCTATGGTCACACTAAAGCAAATTTTACTAACAATAACTTAGTAGAAATTAAAAGTGTTTTCCAGACCTTCACAAACTGAACTTTTAAAGTGGAAATTAAAATGTGGAGGGAGTACTCATTTCTTTGCAAATGACAGAAAACACAACAGCTGATCATGGAGCAAAGTGGAAAGCTTGGGTTTAAAAACCTTTCCTAGCCATTGTTGTAACCTCAAAGGTAAGGTTTGCAGGAGCAGAACTGCTGTTTGAATGTCCAATCTCTCCTACTTTAATTTTGTGGAAAGTTACAGTTACTGTTTTTGCTACTTTCTGTTCATCTCAGGTTTATCAAAGTGCATTGAAATAATTTTATTAACTCTCATAAGAGGGAAGTGAATGTTTAGTAATATAAACATACATGAAACACAAGAGTGAGGGGGGGAACAAAGCCTCAGGTATCTCAAGAAGCCCAGTATATTTTTGTTCTTTATATTGTCTTTTTTCTCCCTTTCCAGCTGTACACCCACAATTTGTAATCTTAATCGCCATCCCTGCCTCCTTCTCATACATGTGTGCTCTAAAAGTTTGGCTTTGATTTTAGGGGTTCAGAGCTACAGGAGGAGCCAACACAACCACATCAGTCTGCATCACACACTCAGTGCTGGAAATCCATAACAATTTGCCAGTCTTATGAGAAGAAAAAAAAATCCTCTTGCCTTCTAATCTGTGAGCAGCTGACAAGCTTCCCCTTCCTCCTACTGTGCAGTGGTATGTGTAGCTGTGATACAAAAACAGTTACCCATCCAACTCAATGTTAGCCCAGCTTATGTTTACTTACAGGGCAAATAATCAATTATCAGCTCTACTGAATTTTCCAGTCTCAGCTTCAGTGTTCACATGCCTCATCCAAACAGAAGGAGAATAGTTCCTGAGGTCACAGGGACAGATTGCACAAACTAATTTATGGAAACACAGATACATAAACCACTGTAAGACAACAGTGTGCAATTTTACTGAAACAGAAGGAAAGGCAAAAGTAAATAGGCTTTTTTGAGTCTGGCCCAATAACCAACTTCTTCAATATGGTAATTACCAAAAATAGCCATGCAATCATTCCTCTTCTTGCCATATTCTCTACCAATTGGAAACTGAATTCAACTCACAGTACTGAAATCAATACTCTTTTTAACATTAGAGACTAATAAAGTAGCATCTCTAATTTTCCAATGATAAATTGAGACAAAGAAATAGTAATGCAAAAACACTATTTATATAATATAATCTCACCAACTTAAAGCAAAAATTCCTCTCTCAGAGTGTGAACAAACTCAAGGTAAAGTAGATCTAGCAGTTTGTGCAATTATATAGAAAGTATTTTCTTTTCCCTAAAGGTACCTCTTTTAAAAATCACAATTGAATTACTTTTTAGATGAATTCCCTTCAAGAATGTATAGTACTTTATAGTCTTTATGGCAGAAGAAATTACTTTTCTAACTTGGTCTATGAATGATGGGGATTAATGTACTTTAACATCAGATATGATACAATACAAAGCAAATATGGCAAATACACCAGGAACAGACAAAAATTCAGCCAGGATTTTTCAGGGAAGAAGAAAGCACATTTCCTTTGAACATTGTTTAACATTAGCCTGATGAAAACTCTCTTGGATAAATCATTTGGGCTAAGAGGACTCTTGCAGTTTACCACACTACTCATGTAATTTCTTTTCTGACTGTCATCTCTGTGGCTCTGAGCATTACAGCTGTCCACGATGCAAAATGCCAGAAGCTAATTTACTGCTCTGCTTAATTTAGGTAGCATTTACCAGTGAAGGTAAAAGAAAATAGATCTCTGTTAGCTGCCATGAAAAATGATAAGAAGCTGGCATTTTTGTTCACAAGTGCTCTCACTCCCCTAACTGTTGCTATAACCTGCTGGACACATTTTACAAATGGCTCAAATTTCCCCATGTGATTACCAGTGTATCAACAGCTGGTGTTTCACAAGTAATAGACTTCTGCATATGGGCACCAGGATAAAAATGTGGCTAAAACAGGTATATGGAAAAAAGGCACATTGCTGGAAGACTGACATGTTCACAAAACTCTCTGATATGAACACGCTTAGAGTTTTATGTTGCAGTGTTACTTCCTCTGGTGAATCTTTCTGTCCTTAACAATAATAAAAAATACATCAATATGAAAGCAGGAAGAAGATACAGCAGGAGGGCTTTTACCTTTACAAATTACTCTTGGACATTACATTTACAAATGTCTATCCAATGCTTGATCTTTTCAGAATCATTGCAGTTTGCTTTTTTTCTTGATACTCTCAGGTTTTTGTGGGCTTTAAGAACAGTCACTAAATACGTGGAAAAGGATGCTGTCACTCACAAACAGATGCATAATAAAAACAGATGGCAAAATACAAGCTTTGAGAATGATGTAGCATCACAGAATATGTTGGTTTGGAAGAGACCACAAGGATCAGCAAGTCCAACTCCTGGCCTGGCAAAGGACCATCCTCAAGAGTCACACCATGTGCCTGAGAGTATCACCCAAACTGTTCTTGAACTCTGTCAGACTTGGTGCTGTGACCGCTTTCCTGGGGAGCCTGTTCCAGCACCCAATCAACATCTGGTGAAGAACCTCTTTCTAATATCCAGCTTAAGCCTCACCTGATACAACTTCAAGCCATTCCCTTGAGTCCTGTCACCACAGAGAAGAGATCAGTGTTGCCCCTCCTTTTCTCCTTATGAGGAGGTTGTAGACTGCTGTGTTCCATCCAGGAAGCAGCAGCTGAGTCTCCTTTGTAATTCTTATTCTCCTTTAGTTTTTAACCCTACCCATTATTCCAAACCTGCAATGAGGTCTCACTTCTGTCTCCTCCAGGCTGAAAAGAAATAGTGCTCTCAGGCACTCCTCGTGTGGCTTCCCCTCAAAGCCTTTCACCATCTTCATTGCCCTCTTTTGGACATGCTCCAATAACTTGATTTCTTCCTTATATTGTGGCACCCAAAACTGCACATAGTGTTCAAGGTGAGGCCGCCCCAGTGCGGAGCAGAGCGGGACAATCCCCTCCCGTTGACTGGCTGGCGATGTTTTGCCTGATGCCCCCAAGAACATGGTTGGCCCTCCTGGCTGCCAGGGCACTGCTGACTCAGATTCAACTTGCCATTGACCAGGACCCCCAGGTCCCTTTCCAGCACTCTTCCAGCACTGCTTCCCACCATCTCATTCCCCAGTCTGTCCAGCATTGTGCCATCCCAGGTGCAGAATCTGGCACTTTCCCTTGTTGAACTTCATATGGTTGGTGATTGCCCAGCCCTCTAATTTGTTGAGGTCTCTCTGCATGGTCTCCCTGCCTTCGAGGGAGTCAACGGCTCTTCTGAGTTTGGTTCATCTGCAATAGATTCTCTGCTTCATGTTCTTGTTGAACACTGACAGCATTAGATTCTTGTCAGCAAGGATCTGCCCGCACATCCAAAGGGACAGTTGATAAGACCAAGTGAAAATAAATTACAACAACTCCTGCAGAATTGCAACAATATTCAGGACAATTGTTAAGATTAAACAGGAAGTAAATTTATTTTCTGGATTTGCTTTTACTCATTTCTTGACACCAAAACCACTGACATTTTATGATATGCTGTTAGCTGTTGAGAAAGTAGGAGGATGATAGCTCTGAGGGATTATGAAATCCAAACTGCTTGACCGGAAAGGTTTATGGTGACCTGTGGTCTTCCTTGTCTCCCACTTGCCCCAGAAAATACTATGAATAACAAATACTGCCTTATCACTGCAGGTTTTTGCAGGTGCTTACAAGAAAAGAACATAACAGCAGAGCTAGAAGCTGAAAGCAAATACATCCAGAAACACTCTGTGCAATAAAACTACCTCAGAAGGATGATTTAAAGATCACTGTGACAGCAGCATTTAAATAAATCAAGGAGGAATAATTACTTCTCATTTCTTCTATTCCTTTTGTTATTTCTGCTAGTAGAGTCACAAATGTTTACTATTATTTCTGCAAAACACATCTTAAAAAATGGATGCTTGTCGTAGTTTGTTCAGCCAAAAGACGACAAGACAAAGTTTAGGGTGCAAAAAAGTAAAAGACTTTTATTTTATAAAATTACTCAGTTTATATACAATCATTGCTTAAGCAAAAGCACTACATGCTCCTTTGTTGTTGGTTAGGCTCTGCTACCCTTTACTTGCACTGGTGGTCTCTTGTTGCTATTTTCACTTGTTTTACCCCACTGTCCCTTTGTTCAACTTCTCTATCTGGTGTGCATCAGCACCTATCTTGCTATGTTACATATTGTGTGCTTTTCTCACGGGAATGGCCTCAAGGCATCTACATCTACTTCTTCACACAGGAGGTCGGCAGGCCCTCTGCTATCCCCCACAATTCACCCTTTTTGTAATTGTGCCACAAGGATTGCCCTCATCCACTGCTGCAGGGCCCTTTGCAGCAGTGACATCAAAGAAGGCAACATCAGGAGCACAACCACAGTGATTACTAAAATCACCAATCCCATCTTCACAAGGTGTCCTGGTTTCAAGATAAACTGGCAGGAGAAACAAATCTAATTCACAAACAGATTATAAATCAGAACTATAATTTAATAAAAAAAGAAAAAAAACTCACAATCAGTACNGTTATCACACCTGAGTCACTGATGTGAAGACAGGAAACCTTTCTTATCTTACAGGAGTTCCCAAACACCCAGCTTGTAGCCTGAGGAGTCGGGTGTGCCTCAGGTAGCTACTGCAAACGATCCATTGTTAGCAGTTCATGAGGGGACCAGGTGGAACTCTTTTTTTCCCATGGGGCAGGCAGTCTCTTTCCTGGTTCCATGGTTAAAAAAAAAGAGAGAGGAGGTGATCCCTCTGAGGCACAGGGTTGGTAGATGAAAGGAAAATTCCAAGATTTTAAATCCATAACACAAGGGATAATAGCCAACCTGACAACCTTTATCCACTCAACAAACAATTTAACCAGTCCCATCCATCATCAATTTGTAATTTCTGAACTCCTTCTTTCAAAAGCTGAATGCTTTTGTGTATGGATACACTATGATCAGATAAATTCATGCAACACATCCCTTCAAACCCGTCACAGCCATGGCCTTGTGCTAACAATAAAAAATCAATTGCGGCTCTATTCTACAAAGTAGCATGCCTAACACTATCAACATCAGTTAACAAATAACTTAATGCAGTAGAAGTAGCATTAGTTTGCTTACTCAGCCAACATCCCAAATTTGTCAGCTCTTTGAAAGCTGCTCCTGCTGTAACCCCAGGTGCCAATGCCAACGCTGCTATGATTTTCCCAGGTCCCAAAAAAGTTACCTTGTCATCACATTGTTCTGTATACTGATGGATGTTGCGTCTTTCTCATCTTTTATTGTGAATCACATAGTGAGATTCACATAGTGAGTGAATTCTTAGTGAGTCAGCAGAGTAAGCAGCACAGTTAAGTCTCCCCAAGCTACATAGTCCACCGTTAAGTTTCAGTGGAATCCCACTGCATGCTCTATCTCTGCAAATAAGAAAAACTCCATTAGGTAGTGCAAGAGGTACATTAAAAGAGCATACAATGTTAGTAGCAGTATAATTATGCCAAGCAGTGGCATTCTTATACACTGGCAATGTTGCATTTACGTTCTGTCCTTTTCTGGCTGTATTGTAAGTATAGTTAAACATTATACAAGCATCCATCACAACTGATCCCAGTAATTCCAGTTCCTGAGGTTCCTGTGTAACTTGAGGCAAAAATGCATAAATGCCATCCCAGTTGTCAAGAATGCTTCTTGGGTCAAATGCTTTACAGGGTCCTGCTGTAGGGGGACATGGCCATACATCCACAGGCAGTCCCACCAAGCAAGTTGAAAAAGGATTGTCTGGGCTCACTACAGAAAGGCACAAGGTATCCTGGTGGGTAACATTTGCCAGAGTCACTCACACATTTGTCATGGGTTGTGACACCATCCATCCTTCAACGGGATGAATCTTCAAGCACAGGGCAAACACACCGAGCAGATGCTTGAGCCAGTCTAGTGAATTCCACATAGTGTCAAAGGTATTTTGTCTGATAGCAAGAAGTTCTTTGATTGAAGAAGAATTCTGTAATTCAATAGTTCAGAAAGATGTAAAATATAATTAGAAATGCAGGCATATATTTAGAGAAACAGGGATCTCTATAGGTTATATTTTTTATGTACTTTATTTTGAAAGCACAGTGTACTTACTAGTCTGTGAATCTACACTGATTTGCAGGGTAGCATGTTATCCTCATAGGAGGATTAACTGCAAAAACCAAAAGCCCATCTATGGCCTCCATGGATCACAATCACACTCGAAGTATTTTAGTGTAATGCCAACAGCAAATAAAGCTTCTATTTTAAGTACTATTGCTCTTGAGAATAGAGTGAATTACTTTTGTTCCAAACTCTTCTGAATGTCAATTTAAAATTTCAAGCTTGAGTGCTTCAAAGTCTTAATATTCTACCAGATTTTTTTATAGAGTTCTGAAACTTTGCAAAAAGCATAAAACATTCTGATACTAATATGGTTAAAATACCTAATTTGAATAATTCTTTTTTAATCTACTGCAGGCTGCTGAACTCTACATTTTCAAACATATATTTTAATATAAAATTTAAATAAGTGATAGCTTTCCAAAATTTAGGAACTTGCTTCTGCAAGGTTTTTAATGTGTGCTATAATGTAAACATGTTTGTTTTCACTGATTTAAATTAAAAGTTAATGAATTTTAAAGCAAATTACTCCTGTGTTTGTTAAAAATTGATGAAAATAAATTTGAGCCATCCTTAAAAGTAAATAAGAGTTATCTGCCAACATATAAAGAAAATGTTTTCTTCCCTCTAGATAATTTTAAATTTATATCTAGCATAAAAGATTTAGAAACACAAGGCTGGACAAGAGACCCAACAGACATCAAAATTCTGAATGTGTCCTTTTTCACCTTGTCTTCCAAAGGTAGGGAAGCTATGCTTGGTCTTTGAAACAGCTATGAAACCTTCTGAATGTTTTACAACACAGCTGGCACAGAACCAGCAGGACAAGTTAGCGTACACTGGACACGTACAATGACTAAACTCACCAAATCTGAGGCAATAGGTATTTAAATTCCTCATCAGTTTCCATGTTTCCACCTTTCCCTAATCTTAACTACTGTCAAAAGGTTTGGGGACAGTACATGAACTGCCTTGTCTGGATTCTCTTTTTTAGCTTCCTGATGGCTACATGAGAATTGTAATTAAAAATTTCCTATGAATCTATTATCAATTAACATAACCTACACAAGTATCTGTCAATCTCTTATTTGTTTCTGTTTCAAGCTAACTGTACTAATCCTATAAACTTTAACCTTCTTTCAATGAGTTTGTACACAGTTTCCAAGATCAAGTTTTTCTTAAATAAATAGAGCTGTCCTGTGTGTTGCCTAACCACCAGGATATTCAGCTGTATTTGTAATTGTGCTCTCCTCTTTCAACCCCAATGATTTTAACATTCTTTCTGCTTTGGCATAACAAACCTGAGTTTGGATTTCTTCACACAAGATATGGAAATGGTCTTTTGCTTCATTCTATTTCAATATGAATTCCAAACTCTGGGCTTCCAAAAAAATAGAAAATGTGTCTTGAGAATTACACATTTTTAAAAGAAAATAATTTTTCTCCCTCTTCACATGCTTTCTTCCACTTACGTCTACTTCACTCCCAATATCTGAAAGAAGGTAGGTTGGTATATACCCCTTGAAAGGATTCATGGACCACAGTGTGGGCATGACTAGGTATACACTGCCTCTTACAGTCTTCTGTAGGTGCTGAATCTCTGTAGGAGATTTCCTACAGTCTTCTGTAGGACCTAGGTCTAAGACATACCTCTGCCATTCACTATTAGAACATAGTTTATTTCTGGGACATATAAGAATATGTCAGCACCAGTTTCTCAACAGTCTTGAGATATCCTAGCTATATGTGAAGTAGTATTATTTGGAGATGCTAAGCTCAGTGCTGTGAGCAGAATATTTATACCAGTTTATCCTTATTGGTAATACTTTTAAAATCATGTTTGATAGTAGACTCCTACTTGAGTTAGCGCCGGCGGCTGTGGCCGAGTGGGTAAAGCCGCCGCCCCTGGATCCGTGCTCCTTCTCGGAAGGATGCCGGTTTGAGTCCTGCGGGTCTCGCTCTGCCAACTTCGTCCGGGCTTGCCCCGGCCAAGGCTAGGGAGCGTCCCAGGGCTAAAGGGGGTGGGGCCAGTTCCGCGCATGCTGAGCTCCACGTAATAAATCCATTCGCGCAGGCATAAAAAGCATCGTCGTTCGCGACGGCTAGCCACACACACACACTTGAGTTAGCAAAGGTAGAAACAAACTACAATAAAAGATGTTACTAACAGGACTTCTGCTTCAAATTTCTTTCATAATAATAAGAAAGCTAAGACACAGCACACTGAATCTAAGCCTAAACCATTCAGTGCAGATGATGATTACCTACAAGGGGTTAGATATGACAGCTCCAACCCAGACAGAACTTTTGAAAAGTAAAGTAAATCCTATCGAGAATGAATAAAATCCTTGTTTAATTACTTTCATAAAAACATGAGAAATTAAATTAATTAAACAAGAGTAATGAATTCACTGCTGGCAAAGTCAGACACTAGGAGGCCCTAAATATGTGAAATGGGAATAAAATATAAAGGACTCAAATTCATGTTATTTGTTATCTATTTGTTGCCATTATGCAATAACCCAAATAGAATGAATTAAGAGTAAAAGATGAGCACATAGGGCTTAACAAGATTATGAGAAGAGAATGAGGGGCTTAAATTATGAGCATGCCAAAATTATAAAATATTCACGTTTCTGCAATATCAGAGTGCAGAGGACAATTCTTGGCTTAATAGAATTTTCCTTCCCTGTAATTACTTCAGTGTCTGGGTTCACAGAGAAAATATTTCTAGTATACAAATATTTTGCCATTTCTTTCTTATGCTTTACAGTTTATTGTTACTTGACTCTATTTTTTATTAGTGCTCTACTTTCTACTGTTGGCTGGGGCTTTCTCTTATGTAATAGCATGATCAAAGGCAAATCTATTTCTTGAGCTGTTTTCTCTGTATATAAATGAAAGAATTTCACTAGATTAAGAGGTGAAGTGATGCTGACTTTCTTGATAATTCTATTTCTTTGAAAATTACAGATATTATTTTAAAGTGTTGATTATAGCATGTTTCATTATTTCCTATTAAATCTTGCTCTATGTTGATACATTATCAAATAACCACTTCATTTTAGTTTAAAAAAAAGTGCACCCCAAATGATAGGGTTGAGTACAAGTACTGGAAGGTTCGTACTGCATTTGTAATCAGTTCTATAGGGATATTTAGACTGATTAAGAGACCTTCTCAAGCCTACACTACTTGAATAGCTGCCCACTCTCACTACTGTACCTTGTACCCTGCACAAGCTCTTGCTTGCCTTATTCACAAAGGAAGCTTTGGCTAGAAAGCCAACTGCAAACTATATTCTAAATTAATGTGTACTTACAGAGGTGGGAAGAAAGAGACCAGCAGACACCTGGAACAAGGCTCATTGCTTATAACTCCATGCTGCACAAATAGGTAAATGTCAAACATTTCAAAAAATAGACCTCCTCCCCAGAAGCAGAACACCAGGATTCTACTGCTGCTGGGTACTGAATGTAGATGTTTATACTACAGGTTGTTGCAAAGCTTCCATATTATCTTATGTGTACAGTGAAGCTGTGTAACAGGGTGACTAAGAGCTGCTTAGGAATTTGCCCTAACAAACACTAAAGAGAGATTTAAGTCTCTTCAAAATTTAAATTTTTCAGTGTTTTGAAGTTTTTTTGTTTGTGGTTGTTGGGTTCTTTTTTTTTTTTTTTTGGCAAACATTGTGAACACCTTCACTTTACATTCTAAAAGAAGATTCTTTGTATATGATGAATCAAGTTAATTCAGGGTCAAATTGCAGCTCCCAAAGGTAAAATTGATATAAATTGCTTTGTATCTGAATTGACAAGGTCTTCTCTTAAGTAACTTGATGAAATTAGAATGCCACAATTGTAAGAAAACTAGAAAAAAGAGCAAAAATCTATGCAATTGGGGTGAGGGAAGGGGGAAGGAAAATCCAAAAAAGAGAATCAGAATATGAATATCCACTCCTAACTGAAAATATGTCTCTAAAAGAATAGACATCTTAAAATCATTCTTAAGCAAGAAAAAAATGTTTTGATTCGTTCACATAATTGGACAAAAATATTATGGTTCTGAACTCTCTTCAAAGTCTCCATCAAAAAAAGAACATACGTGTTTTTCAAAAAGTGTGCAGCATTTCCCCACATTGAAAGGCTTATAAATAAAATAAAAGGCACTATAAAGAATAAATTACCAGTTAATATTTCTAGGGTCAACCAATCAGCATTTTCCAAGGGGGGAAACCACAGGTTCTATCAAAGTATTCCTTATTACATCATAATCACAGAATAGTTACAGTTGGAAGGACCTGTGTAGATATAATTTCTCTAAAGCCAACAAATCAACTCTTATTTTTTGATGATGTAAATGATAGTAGCAACTGATCTTTGCATTTCCAAATAATAAATCATAAAACTCAACACATGTAGCCTTGCCAGCCTATGTAATTTTCCTCAGGGAGAGTAAAGTTGAAGAGTTTACCAGTAATGACTGATAGTCAGACACTGCTCAAGAGGAAACATTTGAGGATGTATCATACTCCCCGATGGATGTCGGTTTGCTGGAAGTTTTTTTGATTCATGGTGCTACTTCTCACCTTTTTTCTTTGTCAGCACTCATTCTGTTGCATAACAGTATTCACTTTGGTCACATCTTTCCTGATTTCTATACCACCAGGTCTGAAGATTTACGCTCTAGATCCACAACAAAATTCTTTTTCATGACTTAGTATTTTATGAGAGAAGAGTGGATTACAGTGGAATCCATAACGTTAATGATGATCATAAATTCTACTGTTCTGTGGTGAGTAAAAAAAACAGATAAATATATTGAAGCCACAAAATGGCCAGCAAAAAATTACATGAAAGTGCAAAATACAGTAAAATGAAAGGAACTGTATCAGACAGAAGTTTCAGAAGGATAATCTCAATGACAAGAAACAATTTTTCTCAGCTGTTCCAACACTGTACTACCAAATCGCTAATAGGACAATGTTGCATGGTCTAGATTTTTCTTTTTACTAGCAAGTAAAGTTGGGTGATACAGTATTGGGTAAATTATTGAGGTAGATCAGCAACATTTTCATGAATGTAAAGGATTATTTAATGCAGCTAAAGAATAATAGTGGCTATCTTTATATGAACTGAACATTTTCATATGCATATTTCAGTTGAAGGTCACCTTAGTGTTAAGCTCTATGATTTTATTGCACTGTAAAACATTATTTGTAGAATCATTTTATAAATCAAACTGAATACTACCTATAAATAATGCTGATAATTCTCAGAATAGTAAAATCAAAATGTTCTGGAAAGAGAATGATTTATTTTTCCTATCTTCTTACTGAAGCTACAGACCACAAATCTTTTGATACAGAAATCTTAATAAAGTTATGTATCTCTATTAAATTTTCAGCTAGTTAAGTTTCACTTTCTATATTTTCTCTTTTTAAATATAGATCTTAAAACCAGAATAACCTGAGAAATATGTGCTTTACAATATTTTTATTGTATGTTTGTCTGCTTACACCTGCTTACTAGCAACAAAACTAGCAAATNACAGCCTGTGGAGAGTTTCCACTGTGCCTTTTGTGACCGGACTTGCCTATCGTGCATTGGCCTTTTTAGCCACCAGCGCACTTGTAGCAAACGTGGGTAGAGCCCTTCCCAAATCTTCGTTCGTGAAGCCCAGCCATGATGATGTAATCAAGCAAACCAGTATAGGCAAAGTAGCTTTTTAATTTTGGTACTGACTGATTAAACAATAAATTAAACAATACATTGTACTATTGCACAGAAAGTTACTATCTCTGTGATTGGAAGAAAGGCTTTTACAGCTTCATATTATTTGAGATTGTGACAGGATTAATGGCAGGTTCAGAGTTTCCATAAGCAATCAGACTCTTCATACACCTTTGAGACTTGCCCTGACCTTCCAATAGGGTTGATGATTGTATGGGATTTCTACTCCATTACAACGCCAGCATCTGTTCTACTATGTATATCAGCAAGATATATGAAGTTCTACATTAATGTGAGAAAACACCTTTATTCTCCTGTAGTGGCATGGTGTAGACTGTACAACCACATCTCTCTGAGAACTATTCCATGGCTCATTTTCATTCCTTTACTCACTTGGGAAAAAAAATCCTAAATAATCTCCTAAAAATTATATCCTCTATGTTCAGAAAACAGACTCAGTACTTTCTGCTTGCAATACCATCTTTAGCTGCCAATACTTTCTCAGGTTTTATGGTCAAGCTACAAAGTAAGAGAATTATAACAACTGATCTTTGTTTCACTTCTGAAAACAGTAGATATGAGTATTAAAACCAGTTGTCACTTCTTTGAAGCAGATATGGTTGGGTGTATAATCTAGTTATATAGCAGCAAACATATATGCATGACACATGCATGTGACATGCATGTCACAGTATGATGTGCAACAGCAACATCAACAGAAATTAACTTCTCTGAGTTCACTGCTACATAAAACTACTTGAAAAGGATTCAGCAATACTTCATCTAGCTATAACAATCATATTTTATTTTCTGAACTACTGAATTTATGGAATTCAATTCATTCTTAAAAATAAGCAACCATCCAGATACAATTAAACTAGGTTGTTTATTTTGCAAAAAATGTAGAAAGACTTCTTCAAAGCCTGCTGTTCTGAAGATGCAGAAGAGACCACACTGAAACCAAAGGCTTCAGAAAATAAATACATATCTACCCGTCTGGAGGAAAAAAAAACCCAAACTCTTCCTTTATGAGCAAGGATAGAGGGAACTGAGACACCTCATATTTCCGTCATTATCCTGTTCTCACCCTGCAGAAACAGCAATTGTGCTAGAATAGCTCGAGACATTGAGGTAGTAAAATACAAGAACAAGGACAATTCCCCTCTCCTTTTACTATCTTCCCCTGAGGGAGGCAGGTGGCACTAAGCTTGTTATCATTATCTATTGCAGAAAAAATGTTCTAAAAACCATTTTATGGCTTTGACTGTTTTTAGCAGGAGTGTAGGTTTAGATGCACCCATTGATCTGAGCAACAAAAGCAGATCTTGGTCACCAAATAAACTCATAATTTAGGTAGAATTGGGGCTTAGTAATTATTGAAGTTAATCTGCAACAGAAATTACACTGCCTTTTTGGTATCTGAAAGAATATAAATACCTATAGCACACTACAGTCCTCCATTCCACATTTTTAGCTTGTAATAGGAATCAAGCATCTCTAACTCTGTTTTGTACCATTTTAGCAGCATGTTCCAGCTAACAAAACAAAAGAATATAGATATTTATTGAGTGTACACATACAAAGTTCACCTATGGGCAAAATACCCAAAGTTTGACAGGATGGTGAAAATGTGATTTATTTTTTTTTCTTTTTAAACCTAAAATTTGATTTTATTTTAGAAAAGGGAGTAATGGCTAAAAGGAAAATAAAGACCAAAACAGTAAATGCAGTCTATATTCACTGTTCCCTCACCTTGTAGACCTGAGTGAAAAGAAACTAAATTATTTAAAGCAAATATCAATTATATGTCCCAATCTCTGTTTAGACAAAGGTTTATAAAAGCCACAGATGATCAGAATTTCCTTTTTCTTCTAAAAGTTAATTTTTTTTTAAGCTCAGTAAACGGTCAAGTGAATTGTATAAATTTTAGTCCATATGAAATTACAAAGCCTTCTTCAAAGACTCTTAGAAAACCACTATATTGTAAGAATTTGTTATACTGTTTTTCAGCAGTTCAAAATAAAATTAGGTTGGACAATAAATATTCAAATTTGTTAATGCGTAGAAGCAGTTCCTCTAAAGTCAATATTCTATTAATAGCATAATTTTATGTTCCCATTAGATAATCATTTTAAACCCACCCTAAAGTATTAGTATACACCTTTGGACTGTAGAAATGCTTGGTTTTTATCTGGTGGGTTTTGAGAGCGCACAGACGGTTATTACAGATTACTAAAATGAGACTGTGCAATAACAGTGCCAGCTGTGCAACAACTACTCCATCTCTAAAAGACATTGCAAATTCAAAGAGGGAACCCTTTCAGTAAAGGGCTGAGAGCTGCTTCAGATGAACTGAGACTACATTAGGAGGACAGAATTCTGGTTTTAGAAAGAGGACAAAATGCTTCCAGTATATTTGCCATTAAAACTGTGCTTCAGTGACTCTTTTTGGAAAATAAAAGAGCTTAAATAGTCTTCTTTATATTATAACAATTATACCACTTAACCCTCAGCTCTGTTTTATTCTACTCTTTCTACTTGGACCATATAAATTAATTCCAGAGAGATTAGAGCAGTGAAGAGCGTTACCGGTGTGGCAAGCTGATTTCCAGACAATTAATCCTAGCTGAGATAAGGTCCACAGTGCCTGAAAACTATCTCTCGAGGAATATTTCCTAATTTATTTGAAACTATATGATATCTCTGCATCTCATTGAAGTAGTGGGGGGGACCAAACAAACAAAAAAAATAATAAAAAGAACTGCATTCAAAATCTAGTCCCTGAATACCTAAATCTTGAGACCATTTTATATTTCTTTCAAGAGGCAGCAACTCCCCACAAAATTGTCTTCTCCTTCATTTCCTTTCACATTCCTTTTGTTCTGGCTCACTGATACATTTAAGAATTTGAGAGTCACATAATTACGTATCACTAAATGCTTTTTTGATAATTACTTAAACAGTTATTGCATATGTTTGGTATACTAAGGTTCAGTGCAATAAGGAATGACAGTAAAAAGTATCTTGCAGAGTAGGTGCTTGATATCAGCTGTGATTAATTAAAGTAAAGCTTCAAATAATTTTATCATTACTATAAATACAGGGCCATCTCCACAAAGATGTCAATAATGTCGTGTAAGACTTTGCACAAAGAAAAAGTTGATATTACAGCAGATACTGATTTCTGGGGTCTCAGCTAAAACACTGAAGACCAAATAAAATATGCAGTCAGTTTTTACTCCTATATTCAGATTTAAGCAAAACTTACTCCATAACAAACCAGTGTAGTAGTGTCACTATATTTGCCATATTCATACTCAAATCCATACATGAATAAAGCAAATCATCTTCCAGTCTTTCTGCCTTCTTTCCTCTGTCACAAAAAAAAACTTGATTGAAACCTTACTCAATACAAGGAACTTGATCTTGGGAAAGGATCACTGTTAACAACAAAAACAACCGGATTAAGGATCCAGTTTTTACAAGAAGCTTAATCAGCTGGGGATTTAAAATCTGAAGTAAAATTTGGCCTTCCAGAATTTAAGGAGGTTTTTCATGAGATTTAAATTGAATAAACAAAAATAATTGGGTTAAGACCATAGAATGGCATTATGAGTCCATCCTTTCAGAAGTGACAATTCATAAATGTATGTATAAAGCTAAAGGTGGAAGACACGAACTAGTTAAAAATATCCTCATCAGTTTATACATAAAATATATGGCTCGAGGGGATAGCAAATGTTCTTACGGTTGGCTAAGCAGGGGAATTGCTTCAACTACCATCCTCTCCTTCTAGTAACAGAGACAGTACTAAGCATAAAACCTTTCAGTAGTTCCTGCAGCAATGTCAGCTGCAGTTCATGCAGTACAAGAGAGTGCTGGAGTGTCCCCTACAAGGCAAAGTTACAGTCCTGTTAATGATCTGTTATGTTTTCCTGATAATGTCATTTGTCCTGGTTTATGCCTGACTTATACCACTATTAAGGACTAAAATCATAGGCATTTGCAATGATATAACATTTCAATACTAGTCTTCTTCCAAAAATTCATGGTTTTGTTTTTGTTTTTTTTCTTGTGGAGGAGGTCATTATTTAGTGCTTCTATTTTGGGTAGACTCAAGTTTCTGAGGATGAGCTTTTTTGGTTCAGATTTAATGGCTCTTTTACAGGTAATTGTATCATAAATTTTTTTAACTATTCTATTTGGTCCTTTTTTCTATTAAGAATTATTATTGTGCCTCTGGCTTAGGACCTTTACTTGCTAATTCTTCAGTTTTCTTACATCACTTTTAGGGCTCGACTTTCTGTAAGGCTCCTAATATTTTATGGGGTGACAATTCTCATGTTTCAACTTTCACCTGAGAGGTGACCTCTTTCTTAGTTTGAGGTGGACTGTTTATCTAGGGCAATAACATGACATATACTGGAGATTATTTGGAAAAAGAAGTCTATGGCACTCAGTTATTCCCTTCTAATCATCCCAGAGGGAGAGTCATCAGAGCTGAAATTATAAATATTTTTTTGGAGTTGCATTACATTCATACCATTAGAGTATGACTTTTTTTTCATGCAGGTGCGAATCAGTCATTGAGTAACTCTAATATTCTATAAAAGTGTTTCATTCACTGGGCATAATTATAGAAAAAGCTCAAGAAAATTATTTGGAAACCACCACACAGTGCATTTTCTTCAATTAGATAGATGGTAGCAAAGACAGATAGTAGCCAGCTAGGTAATTAAAAGCTTGTCAGGGCACAAGAGAGAAAATGGCTCTTGCAACACTTTTTGTACCCTAAGAGGTTAAAAAACTCTGGATGTTCCAATAGAAAATCCACCTAAAAATAGAGAAATACTGTTTTCTGTATGCTAGCTTAATCCCTTTATTTCCCATTTGCTTAAACAGAAAAAGGTTGGAAAGTGAATACCTTTTGGCAGACCTTGAAGGAAAGACAAGTTCTTGTAAGACTCCTTTCAGGAAGAGGCAGGGTGGGTAACAAAATCATTGTTACTGCTTCTGTAGAAACAAGACAATGGCACATATTTAGTAAAAAATAAGTTGTTTATTTGGGAAGAGATATTTGGGGTTTTCAGTTTTCTCCCTAGAAAATATGTTCACTAGCCAGTTTAAATTTGGCTAGCCCACCTTGTATATGTTTTCCTTCACCTAGATTGTGACATTTAATTGTCTGATGGAGCACAATACTTTTAGTGTATTTCATCCCACTACTCCAGCTAGAATTTCTGAGTGAGGTTGGCTGCCAGCTTTTGAGATTTCATGCATCTATATATGTCTATTTATATACACAAATTTCAAACATTATACAAATTCCACTTATCTCTTATCCACTAAATACAATTAAGAACTGTGAGAATTAGACTCCTTGACTTTACGTCACAATTTAAAGACAATTTTCACAATTTTTATCTTTTTTTTTTTAATTCTCATTTCAAATTCAACTGCAAAAAAACCCAAATCAAATTGAAAACTGCAAAACTTTCTGTTTTGTTACTTTCATTCTTATTACAGAGTGAAAATAGTATGTATATTCATAGGACAGAGACTACACATAACACTCCAAGAGGTGTTTTCTTATAGCTTGCACAATATTCTACTATGAAGTAATAGGTACTATTTTCATTTAGACATTGTTGAAAACACTAGTTTCATCTCCCTTTGGAAATAATGAGACTTTATTTTGCTATTGTTATTTAATATTTTGTGTTGATATATATACAGGGTTTTAAAATACTGTAAATTTGTCTAATACCTTATGCACCAAGGTACAGACCTCACCTTAACAGTCTCAGATGAGCATAATATAGATCCAAAACACCATCAGGAGCAGAAAGCAGAGATGGGATTCTAGGAAAAGTGCCAATAAACAATTTTCTCACATGTGTGTTTTACCTGGTCCAGTAGTTAACATTTTTGAGCTGGAAAAAACTGCAACATATTTCAATGAATTTAGAGCTTTGACCAGCCTTCCCAAAATGTCATTCCAAATTTTGCAGAATGACTGCTAAAGCTCGCAAAAAATTACACTAAAAGCAGTGAGAAAAAGTCTTCCAATTGTATTCTTACTCTGTTATCCTGGGTAGAAAGTTTTCGGAACATTAATGGAAGAAAACAATAGATGTTATTGTCTGTGACAAGTTTGACAATCTCCAGATGTGCCCAGGTAACGCTAAAAGAAGTGACCTAAACATAACATCCTGCAATAATAAGCATCTATGTTATCGCCTTTTGAACTGAAAATTGCTTCAGCTGAACCAATAGTTTTGTCCTGACTTCCATTTCTAGTTATAACAAGTCATAAAAATGAATGCTTCAGTGATATTTTCACACGTCTACATGCATATGTACACACATGTATCATGATAGGGGGATGAAATAGCATTACAGTCATTGTAGCAAAGAAGTAAAATCAGAAATGTTCAGCCTTATTGAGACATTACTTTTTTTCAGATGCTTTGGACAAAGAAAAGCAGCAACTGCCCTGGCTAATTCCCAGAAATGCACAAATCTGAATGACTTCAAAATTTCCTGTACATATTTCTTTTGTCCCAGTTAACCCCATGGTCATAAAAAAAGCAGCAGAGCTGAGTAGATTCAATAGGAAAAAAAACAACAAAACAAAACAAACAAACAAACAAAAAAACTTGCTTGAGAAGGAAAAAAAATGAAAATTAGGCAAATTTTCAAAATACATATGAGAAATTTTTAGCCAAATTACATTTTTTCCTAACGTTTATGTACAGGTATGATTTTTTCAGATGGTGAATAGGTAACTTACTACAAAGGCAAGCCATGAGGGGAATAATTGTCTAGCTTTTACTCTATACATCTGTGCTACCATTTTTGCCAATGCAGCATTAACAATCATGATCCATCATCTGATCTGTCCTGGGTGGATCAGGAAGGGAGAAGGTATCTGATTGCACCACAGCTGATGAGGGAGACTGGAACCCTGCAGGAATATTTTAAAAACTATACCCTTAAGAGGTATGCGTACCTTCAGCCTTCCACTATGGCCTTTCTCCATCCTTTCCTCCCTTGCAGCATTTTACTAGGGAGTGTTTTTCTGCCCTCACAGTAATAGCAGTATGCTTGCCCAAGATCTAGCAGCTTGTTGAAAGGCAAGTCATTCAGTCCAGGACTGATGAAGGGAAAATACAGGACTACAGCACTATGTGGTGCCCTGCAGAGACTCCAGGGTTGCCTTATTTAGCAGTGTGCACCAGCTGCAGCACAGTATTCCTGCAGCAAGGATAATTAGCCAAGACAAAATATCATGCTGTCACAAATCTAATGCTTTAAAGTATCAGAAGTAACCTTAACCTCTACTAATACATGACAGTGTCCTCCATCTATCTGGAAGCATGAGAAATCTTCTTCATCAGTACCATCTGCAAAGGTGTCACCTCCAGTACTTGTGGCAAGGCATTGCATCTCAGAAGTCATACCTTTCTTTCTCTTCAGACATATCTTCATCCAACAGTGTCTGTATAGATCAAAATGGTCTACTTGGACTCTGAAAGCCCTTTCTTTATCCTATTTCCATTTGTTGCATCACAGAAGACTGTGTGTATCTGACATAAGAATAAGGGAAATCATTATCCAAGCAGTTCATACATTTAAGGACTATACAAACCATGGTTGTTTCTTTTTCATGTGTGGCTAAGATGTTTTTATAAATAGCTCATAAATCAGTCTCACAGAATCACAGAATGGTTTGGGTTGAAAGGGACCTTAAAGATCATCTAGTTTCAACCCCTCTGCCATGGGCAGATACACCTTTCACTAGACGAGGCTGCTCAGAACCACATCCAACCTGGCTTTGAACACTTACAGGGATGGGGCACTCACAACTTCTCTGGGCAACATTTCAGTGCTTTACTACTTTCACAGAAAAAAATTCCTTCCTAATATCTAATCTAAACCTACTATGTTTCCATCTGAGGTCATTCTCGCTTGTTCTGTCACTACAGACCTGCGTTAAAAGTCAGTCTCCATCTTTCTTGTAGGCTCCCTTCAGATACTGGAAGGCCGCAAATAGGTCACCCCAAAGCCTTCTCTTTTCCATGCTGAACAATCCCAGTTCTCTCAGCCTTTCCCCATGCGAGAGGGACTCCATCTCTCCAATCATCTTGTTGTCTTTCATCTGGACTGACTCCAACAGGTTGATGTCCTTCGTGTGCTGGGGACTCCAGAGTTGGATGGAGTACTCCAGGTAGAGTCTCACTGGCGCAGAGCAGAGGGACAGAAACACCTTTGAAATGTGCAGTTGACTTCCATTTTAACTAGTAGATTCATCTTTTCCAAGTCAATTACACATTTTTGCCAACTGTGGAAGATTTGAGAAAGAATTGCATAGGTTTTTCACAATGTGATGCATGTCCTTCATTGACCCTACACCCAAAACCAAATACCTCCCATAAACGTTGGCAAGTCTAAGCTAGAGCCACTGCTCTCAGCTTACAACACCTGACCAAAAATTTGCTTTATAAAAATATTTATATATTTCTTGACAGTTTTCTGAAAGATAGAACAGAACAACCAAAGACATTATTTCCTAACAAATTTTTTCTCGTATGTTGGTCTCCTCTCCCCTCTCTGACAACTCATTAAGATTGCTAAGTATCGTACTTTGCCTAAAATTGAGGAAAAAAAAACTTTTGAGGCAATATTATCTGGGTGAGGTAGAGAATAGTTCTTTACTAAACAGCTTTTCAGGTGCATAAAGTATTTAGACACTCATACAGTATAGGGGTGCTTACTAATTTTATAACACTACGTAATTATCATAACTAAAGGTTACATCCAACTCAAGAACCATCCACCCTGGTGCCACCTTCAGAATCTCCCTTACTCTGCCCCTTGGTATGCCTCCCTAGAACTGAGTTGGGGGTCTCAAGACTGTTTACTTCTTCACCATCACGATATTCACGTCACATGGGGCTTCTCCTCCTTGGAGTTTCTCCAAGGCCCCTGGGTCTTCTATCTTGTTCTGACTACAATATGTATTGTTATTCTAGTCCTGGTACACGAGTCCCAAGAAAGGTGTCCTAGTCACTATCTTACCCTTGACACAGAAGTTCAGGAATGTACAACAGAGGTAGAAACTGCTAGTTGCTACATTAAATATGAGAAGCTATACAGCTATATAAAAAATTATAAATATATACATATTTATACAAATATATAAAGTCCTAAGGCATCAGGTAGGTAATAGTATTTAGGAGAAGCCCACAGTTGCACTGCTGATTTAATAGCAGATTATTTTCTCCCTGTCAGATTCCTTAACCTGCTAAGGATACAGAAGCATATGCCCTACTTGGTTTAGGGTTTGGCTTCGCTTGGCAATGTGAGAATGTACAGATGGTTTATATAGTAGTCATCTTCTCTGAAAGATGAGCTGTTACTATTAATGATGATATAATAGTCTCATACTGTTATACTTACCTCAGTAAAACTGTAAATGTCGATTAAAAAGGTCTGGTCATATAAATTACGTTCTCATTTTCCATCCCTCCAGAACTCAGCTGGTCAAGGAGGATGGCAGTCAGAATGAATCTTTTCTTCCTGGCAAATGCTAAACCCCTACTAAATGTTCAGTCTGTCCTAACTAGATAGGAAGTATTAGATGTCAGTCAGACCACACTGAAAACTGAAGCCAGTAGAGAATGATCACTTGCCCTTTTGAATCATTCAAAATTTATGGTGAACAAGCGTAGTCAGACATTCAGTGTATAAGCCGTTCATATTTACAAAATCATATTTTTCTGGTTTATGATGCATATAAATTTTCACCTGCAGAGAGAGTGTACCATCCAGAAACTGAAAGGGTTTGTAAGGAAGAGTTCAAGGCAGAATTTCCTTTACTGCTGAGCACTCCACAAGAGACAATACTCAGGTTTAGGTGACACAGAAGCACAGAAGATTCTTTTAAAAAGCTTGTAATACTATTGAACTCCTGTGCTTTAAAACTAACAGTCCTACACGCATACAAAGATATTCTTGAATCTATTTTTTAAAGCTAACAAAACAATTTGCAAAGGTACATGGTTTTATATTTAATAATAAATAATAGAAAACATAACTTTAAAGTTGTAGTAAAATGAAATATTTAATACCTAGTAGAGCAAGCATCAAATTTTCAGTTTAATACTCATTTTCCTATAGCAAGGAAATATAGCAATGAATATGAACATTTTGGTGCACATAAGCAACAACAATTTTTGATATGACGAGTTCACTAGGAGGCCAGGCACAGAAAAGTTACAAATACTTTTCCTGCCCATATTATTTTATTCTACAATATCATGTGCTAAACACTTATTTCAGATGTGAGGCATATCACACTAAAAACTTAAGCTATATATTAAAGTTTCTGGCCAAGTTCTTTGGTTTTCCATTTTCTAAGGTTATAAATAACTGCAAATGTAGTAACTTCTACCATCTTCTTTGATTTACTTCCCTTCTCCAGTAGTGACTGCCAGCTCTTGGACTAGTTCAAGCCCCTAGATGACAAGAAAAAACCCCATATGCTAGATTTATCACTTCTATTCTTTCTCTTATATTCTATTTTTTCCACAAAATGAAACTTATAGCTAATGATATTTTCTTCATTTTAATGAAAATTACATGCTTATATGAAAGATCATGTGGCTTTAAAGATTTTTACATGAAAATAGGACCTCAGGCAAACTATTTCTTGCAATTATATCACCATAGACTTCTTCCCAAGTCTTCTGAGGTGAATTGGAGAAAAACCCTAATCTCTCTTGCTGTGCATCTTTTTTGAAACTGGTTGCATATCAGTAACCTAAAATCCCTGATTTGTCTTAAAGCATCTAATTTATGGTGAACTTGCAATACATACCTCCAGAAAACAGGGATATCACAGATTTCGCTCTATTTGGTTCTGTGAAGCTCTGCAAGATAATCACTATATCTGTGTTTAGTTCTTTGTTCTGCTGCGTATGTGCTAGTGTTGATTCAAAGAATTTACAAAGAGGAAGCAAGATACATAATCAGCATGAATCAGCATTACTCACCTTGCGACAGCAAAGAATTTGATTTATTAGTCTAGTGTTTTTTATTTACGTAAAAGAATTTGAATATAGACAAAATGACTACTCCCTTATCAGCTAGCAAAAAACTGACACCGAAACTGTTTGTCTGGCAAAACATACTTTCAGGTGGGTTGTGATTCTGAGGCAATCTAAAAAGTCCTAGACTCTTCTAATCCATATAACCAACAACAGAAGTATACCCCTGTATACTAGAAATTACACTTTTCTAAGATGATTCTTAGTTAGGAATAACCTTTAAAAGTATCTGTTATTTTGCAAAGCAAAAATTGCTGACTTCCTTCTTCAGTACATCAGGATGGCTATTCCAATAAAACCTAGGCAGTACAGATGGAAATTCCTCTACAAGCTCATTTCCTCTCAAACTTTACTGGCTTTCCACAATTTCTACACGGTCTTGACTTCCTCCTTGTTCTTGTTGAATCTGTTTAACTTTGTTTTGCAAGTATTTTGCTGACCCTTTCCCAGCAAATTCTCTCTGTTAACACTATTTTCCATCCTGAAAGGCTTCTATGCTGATCAGGTAGGAGCAACCTAAGCTAAATTTCACAAAAGTGTTTAACAGCAGCATTTGGCTCACACATTGTCTCAGCCTACAGTCCTGTTTTGACAGTTGCTCCCATGACAAATGATAGTTGCTTACAAACAAGGCAGAGTTGCAAAGGACAGTGATTTCAAGGAACCATTCAGTAAGTTATTTGCAGATAGAGCAGCTATTTACAATGTCTAATGTAGTATTTACGGTCCAAAAATGGTTATGAGATCCTTTAGCGTTCCCTGACCATACTGATATCCTCATCCATTTTCATTCATCTCCTCTTCTCTAGTTTCTTCCCCTCATTCCTCCCAAAACACACACACAAGCACACATAAAACTCTCTTCTGCTCAGAAATATTTTCCTATGAAGTTTTGCAAGGACAAATTCTGGATAAACCCACAAAATAAATAAGTTCATTACAGGAATATGAAGAGCGCTTGTTAATTATTTGTGGCACTAGAGCTGGATTCCAGTGAAAACTTTCTACTGCTTTCTATCTGAAATGCCATTTAATTTGTTAGTGTAATAACAAATCTTCTGGCATGGAATCTAATCTAATTCCAGTGGAATAATTTATTTTTAATTTTTTAACCCCTGTACTGCCCATATTTTGATGAAGACTGTGCATAGTCTTAATAACTGAATGACAATAAAATAAAAATTTCTAAATTGTCAGCTGCTTTATAAATATAAATCTTCAACAGAAAATGTTATATGTATACCTGAGCCATCTACAATCCAAATAAATATTTAAAAGGAAATCACAGCAGCACTGGTCAGTACTTAAAATCCTAGAACAGACTTGAGAGTTTGAAAAATGTGTTTTCATTTGCTATACTATAAGCCACAAAAGAAAATATTACTTGGGCCTGAGAGGTACCAAGTGGTCAGATAACCTGGGGACTCGACAGGTCTGCAAAACTTTTCCCCTTAAGGAAGCATGTGTTAGCATTTAATCTTGTATTTATCTCAGACTTAAGTGAATGCAGTATTATTTCCTAAGTGGAAAGAGTTTTCTAAAGTGTAATTAGTCATAGGATTTAATTTTATTTAATTATAGGAACAGTCACTCAAGATGAATGACAGAAAAAACAAATCTTACATTTCAAGACCTTACAAAAGGACAGGGAAATATCTCAAAGTCAACCAAAAGTACTTTAAAAAGAAAACATATTTCTCCGTGCAATTCTGTAGGTCTTTACCTTCCATACTTCAGTAACATATTAATTCCCCTTTCAAAATTTTCCATTTTGTAAGCACTGAAAAAGAAAATAAGAGAAATTTACACATTGACATGATGAATATTCACATACCCAATCTTCACAATTTATCTTAGGCTGAAGCTAAGATATTAGCCTCCTTAGACATACATTGCAGTACCTGGAGGAAAAAAAGGCTATTGGTTTGTGCAATTCAGAGAAACAAAATTAATCCCCTATCCTGAAAATCTGGAGAAGTGAAGAACAAGTCCCAGTAGTGCAGGAAGTTTAGGGAGAACAGCCTGCCTTAGACAGCCACATTGATGATGTGAATATACTGCCATTATTTTCTTTCCTTACAGCATTTTATGTAATCAAATGCTTTTGTCAGCATATCTGTGTCAGCAAAGACCAGACCAAGAGAAACTGCTGTTGATCACTGACATTTACAAGTGAGGCACAGCAGTACTTAAGGTATATGGAATTTTCTTGATTACAATACCTTTTCCTATTGCAGGATAAAAAAGGTTGCAACAGCAGAATGCTCTGTGGAAGATTCTCTGTTTATACCAAGATCTCTAAATACAGCATTTCAAACCAAAGCAAGAACAGCTCAGACACATGCATCTGCACTGAAGCGATTGGAGTATGGACTTGGTTGATTCCGGCATGTTCCAGATAAGTAGGGTTACTCTTTTGAATCAATGGATACTTAATTACTTACAGAAAAATAAAAAACAGATTGAAAGCAACCCATTCCAGTACATTCAATTGCATGGTACAAAGGATATTCATCTAACACAGACTAATCATACAAATCAAATCTCGACTCTCAGCCTGGCAGAACCTTTAATTAAAGAAGCACCTAGATTTCTAGGTACAGATAAAGATATAATTCATGCACATGATAAGTACTATAAAATGCTTCCACTGCTCAAACATTTCTGAAAGTATTAAGTAGGAAATGAGACATCACTTGATAACGTATTGTTAAAGGCAGAAAAGCCTCCCAAAATACAGAACTCATAAGAGAGATTCCTTGCATAAGCTGAAAGGAGAACCAGCTCACTTGCTTTTAGTATAGACAATCTAGTTAACTTGCAAAAGTTGTGACAACAAGAAAATATTTTTTCTTTCCCAGCATTTCAAGCTGTCTGTACAAAAAAAAAAAAGAAGGGAAAAAAAAAGCCAAAAAATTGTACAGATGGTATAGTTTCACCTTGTTCTTGAAGAGATTACAAGATCAAGGGTAAAGGATTAATCTGTGGAGAGTTTTGTATGCTTTCAACTGCCAGTGTTTTTTCTCACACATAGGCAACTAGTACAGTAATCAGCAATGAAATTTTTTTCTGTATCTTCCTATCAGGCCCTTTCAAATCACAGGAAAATCTGTTGGGTTCTCTTTCTCAATCATAGTCAAATTTGAATCAGTTTCTTGGCTGTGCTTTATCTTCAATTGTAAGTTAGTCCTATATTAATTTTGCACACCATCCCACTTGGCGTCAACAGGGCTTTGGGTGACATCATGACTTAGACTTGTTTACTGACCATATTCTACTCCAGACTACAAATCACATTGGAAATGCCAAGTCCTTCTCTCTCCAGTGTGTATAACAGAGAACAAATCACTAACAGATTCACCATACTGATATAGGAAGTCCTAACTTTAAAAAATAAAAATAAATAAAACTTAAAAATTTAAAAAATAGAACACTGTTTGCCATTTAACTTACAGTGCTGTAAATCAAAAATAGCTCTATTTTAGTTAATTATGCCACAAAACTATAAAACTGACCCAGAGAACAGAAAGTAAAAAAAAAAACCAAACCAAAAAGTCCCTCGTGTTCTATCACATGCACGTGTGTAATAAATCAACCACAAATGCCAAACTCTTGTATAGGAGTTTATGCAAATAACAGTTTTATTGCGAATTACACCAAAGTGCGATCATCCAACTAGCACTTGTAGGTGTGCTAGCATCCTCAGATACACAATACCCATGTGTATCTAACTTCAGGCACTGGCACAAGTGTGATGATGGACTTTGTCAAATGCTTTTTTTCCCCATGAAATGAACAAAGAAGTAGTAATGGAAGTTCAGAAAGAATCTAACATTTATGCACACTGAGAAATTTTTGTTGTGCTTTTCTATTTGTTTTTTTTACTCTCATGGATGGTGCTATAGTTACCCAAGATGACATAACTTCCAAAAAAAATAGAAGAAGAAAATCACAGTATTCAAATTTTAAGAATATTAGCAAGGAAGCAAAAGTCCCAAATATGTATGTTCATTTTAAAAATTATTTTATTTTTCACAAAGAATTAGACATATGTTTAGGATCTGTTTTCCTAATAAATATGTACCTTTTGTTTTTCATTATTTTAGCCACTGGAACTTGAGTTAAATCTATATTTTGGATCATTTTGATCTATATTTGCAGAGCAGTTAGTGAATTGTTGTGCTATGCAGGGACCTGCTTGGAAACTGCAGGTTATCATGCAGTTTCATTTAAAAAAAAAATCAAAATTATGTTCTTCCAGGACTAAGCGGAAAAACTGGGAACTCAAACTTGTAGTCATTTCTGATGGAAAGACATGAGGGAAGACCAAGGAAGCAAATTTGGTTTTCCTTTAGGGGAAAAAAAAAAAAGAAAATGTCTCCTTTACCTTGTTAGGGAATATATAGAATTATTTACCTCATTATCTCTCTATCAATAAAACCAAGAAAAACAGCTTTTCAAATCTTGCAAATATGAAAGGGAAATGTAAATTGTTGCTACAGAGGAGTTGAACACCCATACAGAGGTCATCATCATGGCTGGGCTTCGCGAACGAAGATTTGAGAAGGGCTCTACCCACGTTTGCTACAAGTGCGCTGGTGGCTAAAAAGGCCAATGCGCGATAGGCAAGTCTGGTCACAAAAGGCACAGTGGAAAGTCTCCACAGGCTGTATTGGCGAGGCACGGTTCTTTCTGTGCTGTCTTTTTTCTTCCAGACTGATCCTGCGTGCGCTCTCAAAGGAAGCAGCAGCGTTATAGATGGTGTGCCTCCATGCCTCCCGATTGGAGGCCAGAGCGGACCATTGATGGTGGTCAATATGGCCAAGGCTGAGGTGTTGTTTCAGGGAGTCCTTGTATCTCCTCTTTGGGGCTCCTCTCTTGCGGCAGCCGGTGGCAAGCTCACCATAGAGCACAATCTTAGGGAGGCGGTGATCCTCCATCCTGGAGACGTGCCCTGCCCAGCGCAGCTGCGTTCTCAGCAGCATGGCCTCAATGCTGGTGACCTCTGCCTGCTCCAGAACAGACACATTAGTCACATAGTCTGTCCAGTGGATGTTTAGGATTGTCCGGAGGCAGCGCTGATGGAAGCGCTCAAGGAGTCGCAGGTGGTGGCGATAGATGACCCAGGATTCAGAGCCATAAAGAAGAGTGGACAGTACAATGGCTTTGTAGACCTTGATCTTTGTACTTTTCTTCAGGTGTTTATTGCACCAGACTCTTTTATGGAGTTTTCCAAAATCTCTGCATGCCTTTGCTAACTTCTTGTCTATCTCTTTGTTAATCTTAGCATCTGAGGAAATGATGCTTCCCAGATAGGCAAACTGCTGGATTGACTTAAGTTCTGATTCGCCTATGGTGATGTGGGGATGGTGAAAGACTTCCTGAGGTGCAGGTTGATAGAGGACTTCTGTCTTCTTCAAGCATCTCTGCCAACACTGCTATCTTGGAGGGCAGAAAAATCTTAAAGGCTTAAATGAGAAGCCTTAGAAAAGCACAGAGAATCACAGCATGCTTACAATTTGCAAATCCAATTCTTTTCACATCTCTTAAAAACAAAGCCCTGCAGAATCCAGACCGGTTAAATGGAAGCAAAGCAAATAGTAAATGCAAAGTGGTCAGTAGGGTAATGACTTCATTTGAAGTATTTGGTGAACAGATCGATAAGTCAGTGAATCAATAATGTTTGGGGGTTTTTTAATTATAAATTAAGTCCAAGTTAAATAATAAAATGAAAAGTGACATGAGAATGCAGAACTATGTTAGAGCTGACATTGTCAGGACGGCAAAAAGACAAAACTGGCTGAACTTTCAAAACCAAATATGACAAGTTATATATTATTAAGGGTATTAATGACCCATCTGTCATTCTATCACCAGCTCAGCAGGGTCTGTGAATCTTTGACATGCTAAAACAGTAACAACCAAAGACATTCACAGCTTTTACTGTTGTTCTTATCTAGTATAAACTTTGCATGTGAAAGGAAGGATAGCATGTTAGGAAACTATCTGAATTGTCCCAGATTTTATACAACTGGAGGTAAGGTCAGTGTTTTATTTCACCTTTATGTAAAAAAATATATATGATGAACTATTGATACCATACAGGATGATGTGAGAATTAGGCATCACACAAACAGGTACCTGATTCAGCCTCTAACCCAACAAGTTCTAGTATCTTTAGTACCCTTATTGTTAGAAGAATAAAATTGATATAAAGTGGGGGGGTTTAACACAATATAAGTATTAGAATCACAACCAGTGACTGCAAGATGCAGTTTGACAGTTCACAGTACTCCTGTCCTCAAAGAAATTGACAGGTTTTCACTTTATCCTTAGAAGGCGTGCTTTAACTACTCAGAGGCACTGCTGGGTGGTTTTGAACTTATACATATGAAGAAATTAAAATACAGTGATAGCACACGTATAAATTGGAAAACAAAAATTATAGTTGACACTTCTGTGGTGTTAAATATCTCTGAAATGTGTGCAAGATATGTCTAATATCTATTGACTGATCAGAAGAATCATAAAAAAATAGAATTCATGGCTCAAGCTATGGGGTTTCTATTAAAAAAAAAAAAAAAAAGAAAAAAAAACCACACCTTTCAGAAAATTCAGAAAATTCGTTGAAAGTTGAAGTCCTTTCTGAAAAAGATATTTACTATGAACCTGATAATTGGATGGCTCTGTTTATAATGCTATTTTCATTCTTTTCTTACTGGGTTCCAGATGGATATATGAAGAGCAAATAGGATCAATAAAACCTACAGTAGAGTTCATAAAAAAGGAATCTGTGATCAAGAAACATGAAGTATGAAGAAACGCATGACAACATTCCACATCCTTGCAGGACATGAAGACCACACAGGATGGTGGTAACACGTGAAAAGACAATCTATTCCAAACAATGATAAAGGACAGTACTACAGCCTGCTCATACATTACCTGATATACATGGAAACAATATTGGCCTGACCAATGAGAACCAGAAAATTCTGTCAAAACAGCAGCCTCTATTTATAGGAAAGCATGAGCAGTGGTTAGCAAACATTTCACCTGCAATTCCAGAAGCTTTTCAGGTGACCAGGTGAAAATAGGTAATGCCATCAAGGCAGCATCCCTTAGGAGGTACACATACCTCTCAGGGAAAAAGGAAGGAAACATGAAACTAGGAATGATGTAGAGCAATGCAAAAACGACAAATTCAATTAATGCCTGCCAGAGAAGGCATATTTTCCCCTTTTTCTTCATTATCAGTTATATAATTTTCAGTATATATTCACATTTCAGCATAAGAGATTTTGCCAGGCAATGGTCAACACTTGCATCTTATTACCTTCTCATCCCCAAGGCAGAAAGCCAACAGGGCAATAATGGTAAGAGTAAAAACAAGCAATATGATGCAGCATCAGCTACTGTAATCTTGACTGCAGTCTTGATAGGGAAACAGGCTACGGAGGACACAGACTTCAGGGATGTGGGGGAAAAGGGGTTTTTTTAATTGAAATGATGCAGGGAAGGTTCTGGAATGGGGTAGAACTTAGGAGGGGTTTAGGGAAAAGCCTGGGAGGCCTTTGCAATACAAGGCAAGACCCTCCAAAACTGGGAATACAGGGACAGGTATATACCATACATGGAAATGCTACCCTGCTGCACGCAGGGACCAATCAGGGGTGAGTTACAAGCCATGAGGGATCGAAAATTCCAGCAGGGACACACAGTGAAACAAAGGGAAAACGTATAGCATGATAAAATCCTCAAACAGGGGACAGACTTTAAACCGCAAACAGTCCTTAAACACAGCAACAGTCCATTTAAACACAGCAAGCAGCTCTCAGAGCTCAGGCAGTCACAGATCTGGGCTGATTAAGCTGTCCTTCCACAGCCAGTCTCTCTCCTCTCCTCCAACATTTGACCTGCAAAACAATTGAATGTTTTTCTTCATTTCATATTTAATTCCTGACATGCATTTCATATTGCTCTGTCATGCAGCAGAAAAGTGTAACCAGATTTCACTGCATCTGGAGATGATCAAATGAAAGCAAAGTGTAGATGTAAAAATCAAAATCACCAGCCAAAATAAAATAAGAGAAGTATTATACATAAATTATCATGATCAGTTGGAGGTTTGTTGGTTGCTATGAGATAATTACCAAGTCTAACACAACAACAGGCACCCTCACTCTCTGAAAGTGTCAACACAGTAAAATATAAGCACACTCAGAAACATTTTCTATGCAGATTAAAGTCATTAGTGTATGTTACTAGATGTAAAGTCAGTGTATCAATCTACGAAGTAGCCAAAAGACTGAATTCTTTTTTCATTCATGGAAGTCTTAGCTTCATTTTAAGGTGCAATAATAGGGATGTTAGGGAACCCTAAGGTCCAGAAATTATGTCTATTCAGAAAGTCAATCATGAGGTTTAGAGACTGTTGGTTACTCTCTTATTCAGTTCACTATCACGTGGATTATGTATGATTACATACGGATTACATCCTACACATATGGATTACTGCATCCTATGACCTCTTGTGTCATAGGATGTGGCTATAATACTTAAATTTTAAATAAAATTTAATAAATAAAATCACAAACAAAACCCCCAAAACAAACAAAAACAAACAAACAAACAACAAAATAAAAAAAAACACAAGCAACCACTACCGTGACATCACAGACAGAACTATGACTGAAGGTGAATGCCCCAGTTCTGGAAGTACAGCATCATTTCAATGTATGGCACTGGCAGCAGATCAGATTCCCCTCCACAGAGCACTTTGGTAATTTAGGTGGAGGCTACAACTCATACAGCTGCCTTGAAGCAAACAACCCCAGCTAGCTTGGGGATTCTGCACTGTGCTATTAGGATGTCCATAGTTTCCTTAGGTCCTGTAGCTTGCCTGCAATTGTTGCAATCTCTTCCTGGGACCTTCAGAAAGGTACAGAACATTTTGAAAGTTTCATCAAAGTTTCTTGGAGGCAGCAAATTTCTCCATGTCCACTAACAGAAGTTCCTGAATACAAGTGAATTTTCCGAAAAACAAGTGAGTGGGTTTATGAGGCACAGCTCTTCACTTCTGCAGACATCACATCATACAGTGAATTTGCAGGGTTGTAGCACAGACAGTTTACATCGTGAGATTATTTGCTCCTTCTGTCCTCATGTAGGCCACAGAAGTAGAAGAAGGGTTACATTATCTCTGCGTATATTGTGCTAGTGATATGATCAGTATTACAACACTATGTCCAGTGACATTTCAGGAAGAATATCAATAAATAGGAAGAAAAACAGATAACCCCCCAAAACCATCAAAGACTCATAATCTTTCAGTTATAGAGAAATTTAAAAGCTCATTGCATTTATTTCATTGCAAAGAAGCATACATCTTGAATATTGAAGACTAAGAAATCAGACTCTTAAATCTATCTCCTCTGTTCCTCAAATTAAAATACAATGAGATGTGTACAAGTTCTGGATTAATTTTTTTTTAAAAATTGCTTTTTCTATAACAGACAGTTACAAAAAAGTTAGCCATTGGGATAACTTAATAAGCATCGTTCATCAATGAAAATAAGAGACTCAGGACTCTAGTGTATTTTTCTAGGAACAGTGACCAACGTTCTATAGCTTTGGTGGCAAAGGAAGTCAGAATAAGACCACGGTGCTTCTGACATCTTACCTCAAAATTCATGAACTGAAATATCTAAATAGTAATAAAGAAACACTTAAAATGTTGCTGAGGTATCCAGAATGAGATACAAATACATATCACACTAAAAAAAAAAAAAAAAATCTGAAATTTTTAGTTACTTTTCCAAAATGCCTTGTAAGCTCTACACTTAAAAGGTAAAAGAGGTTCAGTACCTGGGCTTCAGAGTACCAGAGTTTTATAACAGAAATTTCAGTTAAAAGAATCAAACAAATTTTGTATCCTTTTTCTCTATCTATGATAAAGCAACCACACTAAGTCCAATTAATCCGACTTGTGAAGTAACCTGTGAATTTCTCTCTGTGAGAAATGTTCAAATGTTCTGACTTGTGAGCTCTCTGGCTTTTAGCACATCTCGTGTATTTCTTATTTGCATACAAGAAAACCTCTATAAAAGTGATTCCAATATGGCTAGACAGATTTTTTAATTCTTTTCCCCAAGAGTTGACATCTCAAAAAAAGTTCATTTTGGAGAATTCTCAAAGTACTTTCTCAAGCAATGACATTTAAATGGCCTCTGACATTTCTGAACATAGGGGTTTTTTGCAAAAAGTGGCAAAACTTCTTCTTTTGGTATGCAGCTGCAATCAAGGATTTTTACTCACCATAAAGCATGTCACAATAATGGATGACATTCCTAGTAAAGAAAATTAATTTAAACAAGTCAGGTAGAAACACATACCTTTCTACGAAGAAATGTTTCTTTGTAGAGGTTCAGCTTATTTATTGCCTTCTTTGAAAAATCATACTGCAGAATTGCTTGGACTTTGAAATAAAACAAAATTCCAATACTTCCACTGGTAATGTTGCTTCTCTCAACCTGCACGCAAAAAAAAAAAAAAAATCCCTTTTGACTTCCAGCAGGCCTGTTAGTTAGTTAGTTAATTAGTGCAGCTTATTACAAAATCAATAATAACATAGCTTTGCGGATACTTTTCCCATTTACGAATGCGAATATACAGAGCTTCCAACCACTTCATTATTGAATTTATTTGTTGGAAAGATTCTTCAGTGAGTAATGCATTAGGCTGGCCTGAAGTCTCTCACTTCCACATATACAGGACACAAAGAAAAGTGAGAATGAGAAACGATTGCTTGCTACATTTCTAATTCTATAAATTCTGTTATCAGACTTTTCTTTACCATAGGAAACATCAATAAAATACAGTATTAAAAACCCACACACTCTTCTATATTCTTTAAAACAACTCCCTCTAACAATAGAAATAAAACCATCCACAACATTCCACCCCTCTATCTCATATAATGCCAGCTACAATTTTGAGTGCTACTGAACTCAATAACATTAGATGCACAACTACCTCAGGTACTGTAAAACACAAAAGGGCACATCTCTGGACAGATAAAGACCTTGTTAGTACTCAGTAGCAACAGACTAATTCTAGCCAAACTCATTTTCTCATAGCCACTGCAGTAATCTTTTTCAAAAAAAATCTCTAATGCTACTACACCAAAGACAATTAGACATACTTCAAAAAGGTAGTGAAGTCGTGGTTTGTCTTTAATTTTTTTAAGGTCTCTGAATAGTTCAGACAACGGACAAAACAGTAGTGGTTAAAGTATTTTAAGTGTTAGGTTATTAGTAATCAGTTTGGAAGGTCTTAGAATCATAGTATAATTTAGGTTGGAAAGGATGTCTGGAGGTCAAGTACTCAACCCCTTACTCAAAGCAGAATTGGTAGGACCAGATTGCTTACAGGCATGTCCAGCCAAGACTTTGGATATCTCAAGAATGGAAGTCCCAGAACCCTCCTGGGCCCTTGGGCCAGTGTTTGACAACCCCTGTGGTGAGAACAAGTTCTCTTTATATCCCATTTTCAGCAGTTAACTTTCACTGGCAGCACCAAGCTATCAGAAGAATTTCCTAGAAAATGCAGCTCTCAGAAGATGTTTCCTGAGGGAGGAGCCTGCAAACTGCTGTGACAGCTGCTCACTTTCCATTAGCTGCCTCTGCTGTTAACCTCTGTTGCATGACAAAGAATTTACCGGCAAGGGGCACAGCGAGGCTTTCAAATGCAAGATGATACTGATTAAACTCTGCTTTAATGCACTTACCTGAAGTTTTTTGTTATTATGCTTATCTGAAGAGCATCTTGTCTCAAAAGCAGGTTTCTGCCCCTGTTGTTACTGTAGTAACTTTTGATTCTCTGTAAGACCAACTTTTTCCAAAAGCGGTTTGTATTTTCTTTATATTATTTTTACTGACAGCAGCACAGAATAGACATGGTACATTGCTGCCTAAGATGATATATGTCTGGAGCAAGTATACAAAGTCTCAAAATAACCTTCTCCCCGGTATGTGGCAGCAAGCAGTTTAGTGGTAAAACACTGAATATAATGTAGAGCGTTTATGTGGAACTGGAAACTTATGGGGCCATACTTTCTTAGCTGCAGGACTAATACCGAGTGCAGAAATTAGCACTGAAATTATTAAGGAAAAAAAAAAAAACAAACAAACCACCAGTATAATTTTATCTTTTGTCACAGATAAAAGGCTCAGAATATTCTGATCAGGGTTCTGCCTACCTGTTTTGTTGGGTTGCCAGCACACTGGATGTATATATTCTAAGTTTAATTTTGTCTATGTTGGAATATTATTTCTCTTATTGAGGTCTATAGCACATTTGCTAACCTCTGACACTCTCTCTTTCACTTATTTACAGGAATGGATCCACAACCTATGTATGCTAGGCCAGATTACAAGACTGATCCCTCAAGGTTTCCCAGGTCTTAAATTAATCTAGGTGTGTCATGATACTGGGTTAGAACTCAAATCTTCCATGACACTAAGAGTGAAGTAAGCAGATAGGATTTGTACTTGCTCACAGTATTCCACTTAGTTCCAAAAATACAAAATACACAAAATATAAAACCATAAGCCCTGGAGAAATTTAACTTCATTCATTTTGGCTCTTCTCTATGTTACAAAGTGCTTCTTATGTGGCCAATTAATAGCTTCTCATACTTATTTCATTTAGATTATTTTTAGTTGCTTAGATATGTTACAAAATTATGTTCATATATGGTGATTTTTGTCCAATATAGTTATCTATCTAGTGATTTATAGTTGCTTTCATTTGTGGTTGAAAGTCTGTGTGAGTAGTTAAATGCCTGGATGATCTGTTCAAGTATTGTAAAGGAGCAAGCTACATGCAGTGCTGCTGTACCTGGTTCTTTCACATCGTGGTAACACCTCATGGCTCACAGTTCTAATGTGGAAGCACAAATTTCTGCTATCAGCAGCCAGAAATATGCCTCTGGCATCTTTCTTTTGCACTTGTCAGTCATGAAGCTGTAGTATACACATTTTGAGAGCAGAAGAGCAGCAGTTGTAACACAAGAGTTACAAACACACTGGTATTCAGAGATTTGAAGGGAGGTTCGGTTTCATGGAAAACAACTGAGAAAACTCTTTGTAAATATTCCATGGACTCTATGGCACTACTCCATTATGGCAATGTTTTGATTGTGCCTGCCCTACTTGGATGGTCTCCTTTTTCCTTTGAAATAAGTTCAGTACAATTTGATCTGCCCCGACTGGATTTATACTCTCACCACAGAACTGGTAATGCATACATGATTTCTTTGATAAAGCTCTCCAGATATTTTCATCATATTGCCATAATAATTTTAAAGGTATAACCATAAAAAACCAAATTTCTGAAGTAGTGGCTTTAAAAAGCCTTTATTCCATAGCCAGGTGATCTACAGGAAAAAGGCTGAGATTTCCCAAAGTGAACCTCACAGAATTTGGTACAACTTATGTTCCTCAAAGCTCTGATACACAGGAGATGAGTGCCTACAGAGATGAGATTGCTTACAAATTAATGTAAAAGGTGTTCCCAGGTCACACTTTATGCTGCAGTTTCTCTAATTTTAAATACCTTTTTATCTGTAAACCATTCTATGCCACATAGAGGTAGGGCCTTCTGTGTGAAGTTCCAGACAAAAAAAAATGGAGTAGGAATGACAGGCTAGGTGTTGCTAAAAATGTTTTCCTCTGAAACAAAGATTGTCTCAAACTAGCTGTGCTTGGGGCTTGGAAAGTAATCTGGTCTACAGAATTGGTTTTGTTCCTACTATTTTTTTTTTGCAAAGAATGGAAACTAAAAAGATCTGACCATCTTCAAGGAACTTATCTCTCCCTTGATAGTGCACAACTTTTCCCCAATGTTTGCAGAATAATATACTGTGATGAGAAAATGCTATGCTAGACAGAGGATAGAATAAAGTTTATGAGAAAGTATATCTATATGTATCTATCTATCTATATATAAAATAATTCAAAATATCTCAGAAGAAATTTCTGGCTTATCCTCTCTGGGTACTCAGTGTGCTTTGTGCAAATAAAACACTCCAATATCTGTTTGTTCTGCAGTTCCATAGGGACTGTGAACTATGTTTTAAAAAGCAGATTTGTCTGGACCTTATGTGATATAAGACAAAGCACTTCCCTCAAGTATACCATGGAGTCCTGCTCTCTGCACTGCAGAACTGGTCTGCTGTCTTCATGTATCACTGTTGATGCAGGTACAAGTTAGCAGACGTGCAGAAAAGAGTGCTCCATCCAGACACAGCATAAATTTTTAGTGCTTGTGAAAATCAGGTTAGTAGAGACAGAGATGAATGCAAGCAACAAAGCAAATAAGATTTAACTCTTTCTGGTAACAATGCACAGGAGAAAGCCACAGGCAAAAGTGTATCATCAAAGTATGAAGCACAATTATTTAAGCAGATGACTAAAATGGTTTTCAAAATAATTTCTTTCTGTAGTACTACATGCTGTGCCATAACATGCATTATGAATTTTTCCAGCAGAGTAATACAACGATATTTTCTATGTCATGCCACAGATCAAAGACCTCAATATTGTTCCTATTAAAAATGACGACTGCGATAATCACTTTTGCTAGCATTCCAATGAGCCAACTACATTATTTTTTGTTGGGAGCAAATGCACAGCATTATTGAACCTTCCTTGCATTTTCCCCTTTGCTAGAATGTAAATGAAATGATAATTTTCCTTCTCTCATGGAAAATGAGAGAAATTTAAAAATCTGTTTGCATTGTAAAAGCACTGAAGTAATAATGTATTGTAGTCTATGGAACATTTGCAGCACATTTTCAGTGATTTCCATAAAATCAAACCTCTGTCTTCAGTCCCTGAAGACCAGGGGTTTAATAAGTTTTGTGGTGCCATTGCTGCTCTACTGCATCATTTGCTTTTAAAAGTCAAACAAGAAACAAAGCAATTTTTGAAGGCATTGAATAAAAAGGTTCTAAATACTAAGAGCATACAAGGACAATCTCAAATTTTTTCCACATTTCTTTAGAATCTCCCTATGCTTAGACAGTTCTGCATGGTGAGTCATGTTGGGACGTATGTGATCTATTTAACATGCAGTAAAACAGTTCTCTACAGTAACTTGCTCCTTATAATAGCAGTAAAGTCTACTGCCATAAGAATTGTAAATCTTAGGGGAATAATGCACAGGGTAACCAGACATCCCCACATAGTTCATGCTTTGCAGGTTTTTCTCCTGCTTGGATCTCCCTCCAGAGCTGCAAGATAAGGTAAGAAAACCTCTGTCTTCTAAGCAGTTTTCTCGCTGTGCTCCATTCCAAAGGCTGTTCCTTTCAGTTCCATTATGCCCTGTATGAGTATATGGGACCACACGGCTTCCAATTAATGTCTGAAAATCCCACCCAATTATTTTTTCAAGTGTACAATTAAAGATAAAAAATTCAAACTAACATAATAGAAACCTTGGGTGCTAGGAAATCTTACCACCTCTGAAGTCAGCTAAGATACCACCCCACTGATTGACTGACCTTAGGGGGGTCAAATGACTGTATTACAGTCAGCTATGAAAATCATTTTATATGGAGGAGGCACATTAGAATTCTGAAATAAGATCTCCTGAGAGAGTAGAAAGTTATGAATTTCAAAGTGGTAACCTGATGACTTTTGCTCACAGAGGAATAAATGATCAAATACATGTCAGTAGCTTTGATCTATGTCGTACAGGTGAAATGACACATTATAGCATTATGGCTTTAAAAAAGGGGGTCTAAGTGTAGATTTTGTTCATTTGATACTTCCTATTTTGTCTTCCCAGTTAGCACAAACTTGTGGGCACAATGGTCTGTTACAAGAAATCAATGACTCAATTCTAAATAATGTCTTTGAAAAACCCCACTGCATATGGCTAATTTTGTTTGCTCTTGTTTTCCGTAAATGTTTGTGTCTGCAGATTTTATATTTACCTGTTGGACATGTTTGTTATGTGGTTTCCTAATGAGAGGCAATCAGAAAGTGACAATATTAGTGTCTACTAATTTAGTAAGATATGAACACAGATCTTAATATCTCTTTAATATTTCTAGGATAGTAGTACATCGTAACTGCTATTTAGTCTGTTTCTCCATATTAAATAGAATTGCTTAAATAGAGCTGATTAAACATAAGGAACTATCTTTTGCACATCATCATGACTCCTTTCACTATGTTCTAACTTGAAGGAAATTCTTTAAGAGGAAAAAAGTTGGTAAGAGCTTACCACAGATGCAGGCTGGAAGACTACACCACGGCCTCAGACGATCCCTACATAGAAAAAGAAAAGGAAAAGAATATCTCTATTTAGTAAGTTCACTTCTGTGGTCTCAAAACGTGAGTGCTTTAACAAAGTAAAATTCAGTCACTACAAAGAGTATCTTGTAGTTGAGTGCTCGTGTTTAAATTGTGGGCACAAAGCTTTTACTCTTGACTTGGAGTTGTCACAGATTGCCAAGGGAACTGAGGTCAGGTTTTGAGAATGGTTTTTAGGTAAGGATCGTAGATAAAGTAAACCTTTAAACTTGCATGATGAAGAGGGGTTTTTTGTTTGATTACAGGTTCTACACCCTGTCTAGAAATTTGGAAAATTTATGAACACTGAACTGATTCTCTCTATAACTGAAACCTTTAATGTTCTACACTTCACTGTATTCTCATCCTTTCTTTTAGAGCACTGTTGAAAGCTGCTCATCAGAAAGTTAAAGTACAGCTTAAGCAGAATATGAACTGGACTGATAAAGCTTTCAGACAAAGTTCTTCCAGTATAAATCAATAAGTTTATGAGGCTCTAACAATATTATAAAAAAATGGTGTCTCTGGGCTCAGTTGCTCTTTGGTAATCAAATAGTAGATTTTATGCACTTGAACTCAGGTAAGCATTACAATTCTGAGGAATGAATGTTTTAACCCAAGAGAGAGTTGTAGTTCATTTCTAAGCACCACTTTCTAAGGTACAACTTGACTTTAGCCATTAGTGATTCAACCATACACATAGTATAGGTAGTTTCTCGAATATTTGGGGATTGTTCAGTAAACAGAAGGCAGTATGAGCCGATACTATCCCAAGGACCCACTGAAAAAGTGGGGAAATGAGTGTTTCTTGCATTTTCTGCTTCTTGCACTGAGTCTGATAGAACCAAGTGCTCAGAAACTTCATCTCTATGTAGTCCCTGGCTTTTATTTCAAGACAGCAGGAATCCAAATACACAACTGTATTGTGTTTTGCATTATATTATAGTCATTCTTTCTTCTTGAGAGTTTTTCACTAACAGTTCATTTCAATTCTATCACTACAATTTTTAAAAATAAAATTGATATTAGATTTTCTTTATCTATTGAGTTGATAGCAGCCAAATTTCAAGTCTGAAGATGTGCATATGATTCATAAATCTCAAGTTAAGAAAGCAATTCTGAAGAATTCCTGAAACTGCAATGTTACACTATACAAAAAATAACTTCATGAGATACTAGCTGTTGCAGGGGCTAACTTCAAGGGCATGAAGGAAATGAATTTCTAGTAAAAGGAATTTTATGTGAATGTGTAGAAAACTGGGAATTGCTTAGAGAACAGTAATGATCACCTTTCCACCAGAAGACAGATGATAAGAAACAGTAGTCAATACCCCATTAGCAAGTCCATTATAACCTTGGAATAGAAACACGCTTTGTTTTAGAAAGCTAAAACAATTGTAAGTGAATTTTAACAAACAAATAAATGTATGTACTAAACTACAGTTGCAAAAGTTAATAAATTAGTCATGCCAGCACATCTATTGAACAAAAAAAAGTCTGTAACTCATTATCAGATCCATTATCAAACTCTTCATTATGACTACACACACTTTTACTGTTAATGTTGCATCAGCATTTCCATTACAACCACAACTTTTCAGAAGCTTATGATTAAAACATTGCTGAAATTCTGTATTGGATCATTCATTCTGGAACATGTTTATACAGATTGTTTTAGCATAATTCTAAAAAACTTATAGAAATGCAACAATAACAGTTATTGTCTTATAGAATTATTTAAGGTTCAAAGTTTTCAAATACAGTTATGGACATCCAAATCTCTAACCAAGTCTGGTCTAAACTGACAGCAAAAGCCCGGACAAACATTTTTCAAGACTGAAATACTGAAAATATGAGGTGAATATGAACTCCCACCTTTTTTCTCTAAATTCAGTTAATTGCTAGGAATATGTTCCTTCATGCAAAATTCTGGTTCTTTCATAGTATTTAGATTTCAGTTAATATAATGAGAAAAATAGACTTAATTTCTGCTGATTCAACAGGTTTACACGATCTGACTGCTATTTCACATACATTGTGTTTCTTCTGTCCTTTGTGGAGATTTGTTATTGAAGTACCTATTGATATGATTTAAAATAGCTACCTCATCTCACTGCAATTGTAATCAGAAATTCTAGATTTGCAAATTCAGGTTTCACTGGCTTTTGTTCTTTACCATAGTTAAAAAGGGAAGCAAGAGACATATGTTTCTGCATGGCTCAGTATACCATTGTCTTAACAGACTTTAACAAAAGTGCTATGGTTTAAATCTTGTTAGTAAAAGTAGAACACACTTTGTAAGTGGAACCAGAAATTTAGTTTTAGCTCAGTTAACATCCAAATTATCCATTCAAAGTACAGTAGTTCTCCATTAATTTAGATACAATAAGATCAATAGTCTATTAATAATAATAAAAAAGATCTTAAAACTGTCATGAAAGAAAACTTACTATCCACCCATTTCTCTCGTTTTGTGCTTTCCTTTTCAGTGTCCTCCTGCGTTAGAAAGTTGGTGACTCCCTGTCTTCTCCAGGCAGAGATGTCATGGGAGGTGTCACTGTGAGTTAGAAACACACATAGTTATCCACTAGGAGCAGCACAATGCTGGTGCACGGGGCTCTTTTCCTCTTCACTCTTGGATCCACTTGAATATGTTTTTAAATATTTTCTCATCACAGTCTACCTTTTCTTTTTTTTTTTCCCTGCTGGTTTTCAGGTGAATTTTGAAAGCTGCAGAATAACCTCCCACTCTCTCAGCTGGCACAAAGCGCTGTTGCTTGCTGGAATACCACACTATCTGGTGTGCTAGGCCTTTTAATCTATGCTCTGCATATGTCAGATATTTATAAGGAGCTGGAGTTAAAGCAGATAAGCAAGAGTCAACTCTAGGAAATTGTTAAAAGAAAGTAAAATCAGTTCGGGCCCAAGTCTTGTCAGGTCAATACAAAGTCTATCTATTTAAACTAGACATGGCAAAATTCCTACTGGCTAGGCTGTGAAAGATAACAATTTGTTTCCTGGATTTTTGTTTCCACCCTCCCTTCACATATTCCATTGGCCAGAGGACAAGAAAAGATGGGTAGAGAAATAGTGGTCATTGACTCTAGCTTCAAAACACCTCCAACACAGAAGGTGTTGATTACTATCATGATTCTTTTTACTAGAACTATGTAGTGGTTTCTGAAAGGAAAAAAAAAAGTAATTCTCCTTTTTCAGATATTTCTTTTACAATATTTCAGACTGATTTATTTATCTTCCTTCCTCCTGTAATTTAATCATGAAAAATCTCTAGGCTTAGTTTTAGTTCTGTACTTCAATGTTAATCTAGTACTAAGAACTGTTTTTCTGATTGTGGCCCTTGAATTATGTATAATCACAATGTTTAGATATCCATTGTTGTTATTCTTTTAACGTGACTGTAGAAGCTACTAAGTAAGTGAAGTAAAACTCAGAAAATTAAGGAACAAGATAATTAATGTATTCCATAGACTCAAAACAAACCTTCACATTTGAATTTAGTTGTGTCTGAATAAAGTGTTATACTGAATAATTGGATGTCTTAAGGAACTTTGGGAAGACATTACAGACTCCTATTTATTAGAAAATTATCATTGCAAAATACAGAGATGGATGAGTGGTTCTCAGGCTCATTATTTATCACTTGTAATATTATTTTTCCAGCTCACTAGCTAGAAACTCCCTTGTAGAAAAGTAACTCATAACTGCATGAATTGTCACCATCCCTTCATTTGAAATCAATGTGGCTCCAGCTCTGTTTATGTCTTGCTTATACTAAAGCATTCTAACAACATACAGATTAGTGAAGTGAAAGATCACTTTAATGCAGACTCGTGACAGGAGCACATTAACATTTATTCTTTAAAATGGTTTTTGTAGACTATTATGGAACACTGTCACTGAAAAGTTACTACTTCAACAACAAAATAAAACAATAAATTTTTTTTAAGTTGAGGGGGTAGACAAAATGTTTTTTGAGAGAAGAGCTTGTTGCAAATCTTGAAATATTTTCAGGGTCATCTGAGGGTGATTGCAGAAGAGTATTTCTCAGACACCTTAAAAAACTAACATGCTGCAGGTAAGGTTGTGTTTCTTTCTATTTCTTGGTATTCTTGCTCCTGTTATAAAGCAGAAACTAGAAATTGATTTCATCAACTCTGAGTCTGAAAAGGATGACCTCTAGATACCAGGTAATGATAGTAACATCAATTCTCATTCTTAGAAAAGCAAGAGCATTAACAAGAATGGTAACAGGTCTCAAGGAAGGAAATAAAATAGCAACCCTGAACCCCATTGGTAAACGATACAGTGCATTTAAAATACAAATTAATGTGACTAGCACAAATAAAAACATCTGATGCACTAAATTCATCCTGCAGGAAGGGAGGCTTCCTTACCTTTAAGCTGCAATGCAGATCTTTTATCATGAATTATCCTTTGATTTACTTCAGCTTTTTTCTCATGGACACCAAGCTGATTCAATAACATTCTCTGTGCCACTGCCAGTGTCTGAATATATCTTCAATTACTTTCACATGAACTGAACAATTTCAGAGGAATTTGACAAAGGTGAAATCATCTCAAAAAATAATTGCATTTCTACAATTTCAATGAAAATGGAGGTGAAAGATCCTTTAAATACCCATCCTTAGAGAAAGGCTTCAGGATGACTTTAAACCTTCCTAGACTCCAAAGTCAAACTGATCTGAAAGAAATCTCTAGGAAAACAAACTGCCTTGGATTCTATATTTGAGGCAAATATTTGTTATTGAAAGAAAAAATAATTCTAAATCTCTGCCACTTGTTTGCCTTCCCATGTTATTTACAGAATAAAAATAAAAAAATATTATTTGGAACATCCATATATTTTCTATTACTTTACTTTAAACCCTGGTGCATAAATCACAGTTCAAATTTTTTGTACCAAGGAACTAGATAAAGAGTAGGATGGAGGATACAAATAAATCTAGGCCTCTTTCCTAAAAAAACTTTTTTACTTTTGGTTTACCTCCATCAGCTTAAAAGAAAATTAATGATACTGCAGTGAACCGTTCTAGGAAAAAGTTGCTATGTATATTTCTCATTTTATTACTTCTATTAGTGTACAAGATACAGATAAGCCTTACCCTGCTCTACTAGTTTCATAAGGCACCACTTTACTATTTTACCTTTTCTGCTGCAGTATCATTAGCAAAAGTTGCTTCATTGTACTTAAGTAAACGTAATATGAATCAGAAACAAGGTTTGAAAGCAAAAATAAGTCACTATAGTAGAAGGTAAAACCGATGAGGTGACACTTGGAGCTCTTACTTTTTAAAAATTATATCTATTTTTTCAACAACTACATCTGAAAGAAAATCCCCATTTTTTTCTACGCATTGGTTTCACACCCATGGAAATGAATAAAATATTCAGTAAGAATTTGGATACAGCAAACAGCCCAGTTGTTGAGTAGAACTTAGAAGTTATATTTTTTCTGTGGTATAAGGTATATACTGCCTTCAGTATTTCACAGACAAATCATGTAGGTGACGGGCAAAAAGAGGAGCTATCCAATAAGGACAAGCTGTAAATCATGTGTGTCATCCATAAAGAGATGCAGATTTATGTGGGTTTGGGTTCTGATTTAGAGATTTTACTGGGTGAAAAGAAGGCAGATGTTTGTGCACACTCACACAGAAGTGATGTATGTTTGTCTTACCACAATTTATTGTATTAGAACTCCTTATCTTTACATGTACCGCATCAGGTGTATCCTCAGAGGTGCATGTTCTGCTGAAGAATTAACCAAAACATATGCTGAGAACTGCATTGATGTTACAAACAATTCTGTGCAGGGATATCTCCAAGAGAAGGGTCAAGATCAATTCTGTTAATCAGAAAGCATCACTGAAATAGATTTTAACCCCTTGAATGTAATTATCATGATTGCCATTAGCACCACTATCCTTTTGACAGAATGAATGACATTTGACTAACACTGTAAAGTTATCCAGAGCACCTAAGGGTAGTTATTTTGTGTTGGACTCAACTAAGACTCCATATTCAGCCAAAATCAGTTTTAAATATTAAATAAAAAATAAATAAAATAAAATAAGAATGGGTGGCATCTCCTTGCATTACCATTTAGTCTCATTTTTTTGCAGATAATGATATAAACCTATAACACAGACCAAGCCATTTCAATTTGCCTTCTCACCCTTTGCCCAGAATCTTCCTGGTGAAAGAAAGGAATGAAGTTACAAATACCCTGGGTTACAGAACTTTACTGTGAATTTGTTTCCTTACATATACACCAGCTACTGTGAAAGCATAGGCTGCAGCTTTTTTTACTGAGTAAAACTTGCTAGCTAAACAAGTTACAGATACCATTCCATCTTCATAAACTGGTTTCTGAGATAACCTCTGGAAGGCTATTCCCAGGAAATGAAGAAACTTAGGAAAAGACTACAAAAGGAGGACATATACATCTAGTTCTATATTCTGCTTAAGAAATGCATAATGAAATTCACGACCCTCTAATTACCAAATTCCTTAATGAATTGATGCATTTCAGGTCTGTTATATCTAGAGAAGTGTTTTGAGCAGAGAGCAATACCAGATGAAAATCTGACATTTGCACCAAATTCTGCCAGGATCAAGAAATTATGAATTCTGCTGAGTATGTTGCTTGCAGAGCCTTTTAACCTCTCCTATAGAATTCACGCCATCAAACAGAACTCAAGGTCCCTTCCCATACCCACCTGCCTATCAAGTATTTGGAGATCTATAAACTCTTTTGTGTGTAGTGTCCATTTCTCCTTTACCCACTGAATTTTTAACTAATTGATGAAAAGTTGGATATCACATGCAAGAAATTCTAAAAGTCTTTTCCTCATTTTAATAAACCTCAAACCATTTTTTTCATAGTTTAAGAATACTAAATAGATGGTAATTTGTCTCAAGCGTAAATAAAAATTCCTTCCCTGCTCTCTTTCATTGTCTCTCAAATTTTGCATGTGTGCACTAACTACCGAGCTGCTAGGCACAGAGGAGCATTTTTACAATATAATCAGAATTTTGTGTGAATGAAAAAGTATAGGCATTGGCTTCTAGGAATACAAAAAGGAAATGTCTGTTTGTAAAAGGAAGCATTTGCAGATCATAAAAGGTAATACTAATTAAATATACATGCTTTATTCAGGCATTTCTTAGGGATACTTTATGAAATTTGAAATCTTTAGTCATACAGGCTCATAACCCTGCATTGAACAACTATACAATAACCTGAGAATAACCTGTGACAAAGACAAGATATTAAAAATTAAGTTCTTCAAAATTAAACATTGCTGCAGACATATTCCTTAATTTGTCACTTCAAGGATATGGAACACATGTAACCTGTCTCATTGTAGTACTTGAGGGTAACAGTGATGTCAAAAGCTCTAAAATTAGTCAGGGCTGACACTCACTGACTTGAATAATAGGTGTATTGATCCATTTGATAAGCATAGCCAGAGCTATGCAAATCTGCAAATTTTACCCTGTATGATATAGGTCAGACTGAATCACAGAATATCGTGAGTTGGAAGGGACCCACAAGGATCAAGTCCAACTATTAAGTGAATGACCCATCCAGGGGATTGAACCCGTGACCTTGGCATTATTAGCAAACCAACTGAGCTAATCTCAAACATTAGTCAAGTGGGGTGGGGTGAGGAAGAAGGAGAAACTGTATGCAGAAGAAGTTGATTATGAATGTAAATTACAGTGGAGAATACTTTTGAAGATTCTGGACCAAGACATTCATTCCCTTTAAAACTTCTCAAAATTAAGTTAGGAATTGTGAGCTAAATGCTGTCTTCTATCCTGCTATAGGTCTAGCCTAACTCTTGTCTTCAATTGAATAACATTATCTTATCTGTATTTTCCTCTAGCTTTTTGTCCTTATTCAGTCACTAAATAATTTTATAAATAAGCAAATCAGTGTTCGATTACACAAGTAGTAGTTAACAAATTTGTAACACTGGGGAAAAATGTTATTGACCATCTGCTTTTAATTACTGGAAAAATACCTAAGGCTGTTTCGGTGGCCCATTAGTAGTAGCACTTTTGCACAGCTCTGTAGAGGCTTCATTAAAGTTCAGGTTAACTGTGTATTAGTCCCCACAAAATTATTAAACGTTAAGTGAATCTATGCCACTTTGTCCAGGTTGTCCAGAGTAGAATTCCACTCTGGAAATTTTGAAGTAACTTTCACACATCCTTCAGTAAAATCATAGAATGACTGAAATTAACAGCATTATAATGATTCCAATATTTTCAAGACTAAGCCCATGAAGAAATCAGTCACATACTTGACTTTTTCAGTTTTAAAGATGTAAGGAAGTAATATAAGTCAAATTTGCCACTTATAATATTATTAGACAAATTACATATTTAGTCCTCATTAGTTTTCTTTTTGAAGTATGCACTTAATACTTCATATGGTGCTGTGAATAAGAGAAGAGCTATCTAGTGAGGATGTTAACTATTTGAAGAAAGGTTGATTCCTTTGAATTTGGTCATTGGGAATTAAATTTGGCATTTCTGAGGAACATCAGCAAAACTACTCAGTGCAACATATATCTCAAAAAGAGACTTCAATATTTTGGTATTAGATGTATGTTAATTAAGAAAGAGCCATCTTCTCTTTGTCAATATAATTTACACTAATTCAATGCATTTGAAAAGTAATTTAAATGTAATTACTTTCATAACACTGGTGCCAGGGAGGGTTAATGATCTGAATTTGGTGAACTGCGCGTAGTTTTCTACTTTTACTGGACTTACTGGCAGTAGAGACCACTTTGCATCTAGAATCATGACTTTTTTTTGTACTCCAGTACAAGTCTTGCCCGGTGTTTCACTGTCATGTGCTGCATTCTTCCCGTGGTCATAGTTTTTATCCACTTTCATGTGAATGCTTTGAAAAATAGGAAAGAGATCAAGATTGTCAAGGAAATTTCACAGTTAAGTAAAGCTGCAAAGAAATTTACATCTCAAAACTTTGGCTATGTGGGAGAGTGAGCAATCCAAAAGTAATGCCAGCCCTTATTCAAATAAAGGATGAAATGCCAAATATTGTTTAAATGTTCAAAGTTATTGACAGTTATTATATATATAAAATCTGAATCCACTTGTGTACTCGTTTCTCAAATAGTAAAATGATGAAAATACAATATGCAATATGTGTTGGGCTTTTTTCTTTTTTTGTTCCTTGCTTTTAATAATGTTCAGATTACAAGGAACAAATTGTGGGAAGGGACAGTATCTTATGTTTTATCATCAATTAATAGTACTTTTTCATGAGTTTATAAAGGCATGCGTTTTCTTCCAATCCCAAAGGAAGGTATTGACAATCGTAATACTTTTTCTCCTTCTAACACTAGCTGAACTCCTGAAGGATAGAAATTTTGGTCTTGATTTTGAAGTTTCTGAAAATTAATTCTGAATTGCTGCAAGAGACAAACTCTGTCCAGTGTTTTGCAAGAAAAAAAGCTTCTGACACTGTTTACACTGCAATATCACATTCATAGCAACTAATTCTGACATTGTGAGCAATGAGTTTATCAGCCACACTTTTCATACCTTCTTTTGTATTTGCTTCTCTTTTCTAGCACAGTTAAAACTTAATTCTTAGTAATTTTTTTTTCTCCCAGTGGAAAAGGGCCTCTAGCAAATTTGAAGAAAAACACAGTAAACAACAATTCTTCAAATGGCACCTCTAAGAGCATTCAGTTATGGCACAAATGTTCAATAGAAATTATCATTAATAACTAATGGTTTTGTTAGCTGTGTAGACTTTAAAATAACATTAGGAGAAAAAGACCAATAAAAATTTTAAATAGTGGCATATATATAATGCAATACTTTTGAATTCTTCAATTTTAAAGAGTGAATAATGCAGCAAGGTCAAAGATTTGTGTATACCCAAAATAGAATTATATTCTCAGGTAAGTTCTTCTTTCTTATGTAATGACTATCAGAACAGTCTTCATAGATCCTCTTTGGTAATATAAAACTAGGGTTTAGGATTTCACTTTCAGTACTTTCTCATACTCTGAACTGTCAGTTATTTTATTTCTCTTTTTATCATGTTGATCTCAAGCCAGAAGGCTTTTTCTCTGATTAGTAGCCAGTGTAATTTCATTGAATTCAAGTGCTTTTGCTAGAGGGTGCACAGGCATAATAGACTACGATTTAGCCCATGGCATTTTAAGATTAAAAAGTTTGAAGTTATACCCGAGACAGAGCAGTAGAGTGGCGTTTCAGATGTGCCTCTATGTTAGCCTTACTATCACTGATTTCAGCTTATTACACATCCCAAAATAAAACCTCCTGCCCAACAAATGCCATATGCCAATCTTCTCCTGACTTCGTGCCCTTTTCACACATAAGGCTCTTTGTTTGTTCATGTATTGAGGTCTGACCTCTCCTTCACTATCTCTTCAACATTTTCTCACAGAATTGTTCATGCTATATATTTGGGGTTGAGTCTTTTTTTGTGTTCTCAACTTTCATTGTTATATGCCCCATATAATTTAATTTCCATTATGTCATCAATAAGACATAATGTAAAAAAAAATTAAGTTATGCCATATTCTGTAGAATTTTCTTTTTTTCCTGATTTTTTTCTAGTCAGAAATCATGACTCAAACTTCTCTGCCCAGTTATATCAGCCATGTTAGGAAATTATTTAGATTATACTGGTTAGGGTACAAGTCAAAAAGGGAAGTCTTTATATCATGGTATCAACACAATCAGTTCACTGTTTTCTAGTCATTAACTAATGGTGAATGAAGATGACTGAGATGCTAAACTGCTCTAGGGAAAACAAATGTTCTGTATCTTAACCTACACTTAGATGGTTTAATTTAAACTCAAATATGAAGAGCTCAGAAATTATCCTTCTCGATCAAATACATTTCTTTTGCAAGTCTCTGAGCCATGAAGCACCTCAGATGTGGCAGCCTCCACAACACTCCACAAGGGGAAGTGAGGCTGCAAGGCCACCTTACACACTAGATGTGCCTCTGGAGAGCAGCAGGGATGCAGAGAAGCATTCTTTCAACTCAGCTGTTCTAAGTGTCTAGCACTAAAACCTATACAAGTTCAAGCTGTTGAAAAAGAAGGAGGAAAGTCCAATAAAAAGATTGACAGCTTATGAACAGATTATCAACTATGAAAAAAAAACCAAACAAACAAACAAGTCATAGAGATCACCAAACCAAAAGAGCAAAAACGTGTCAAAATAGAGAGGAGGATGTATCAGAACTGGGGACTTTTCTAACTCACACTGTTGAGAAGCTCTTCCTATGCATCCTTCACAGAGGGCCCCTCCTTTCATAAATCACACAACAGCACACAGGACTAACTGCAGTTACATGTTTTAAGTTTCTCCAGAGATATAACAAGCCACATGAATATGAAAATATGCATCAGAACAGAAGCCATGTCTGGAGAATAGCCCACTGTGCACTGGCTGGCTCAGTTCTCTGGGCTGTTCCTGAAACAGCTCCTTCTTTAATGGTAAAAAACATAAAGCTATGCTACTTGCTATGACTACATGCCTTTCTGTTTCTTTCTCAAATTTTGTGTGATTTTGCAGTAAAAGACAAGGAGGAAACAATATTGCTAATGAAAAAGCAGTATCATAGCAAGTAAACCACCCTCCCTTAAACTACGTGCTGAAAAGGTTAATGGGGAGACCTTTTCCTCCTGTTTCTACTTACTTCAAAATCAGTCTCTACTAAATCTAGTGATTTGCCCAATGTCTCTGCAGAACAGTGCAGTCAGAACCATAAAACAATCTTGTCTTCCTTATTCCACTATGATTCCACGGCGATTAGAAATCCAAAGACTACAGTTCAACTAGTTAACATTCATGCTTGAATATCATTTAAGCAAAATTGATGAGGCTTGAATACATTAAGGACAAATCTAGTTATGTTAGAATTCTATCCCAGGAGTCTTTATAGGCTATAATCAAGCCATTAAAGAAAAATTCTTGACTTCAGAAATGAACTATTCTATTCAAAAGCAAAAAACCCATCCAACTTGTGAGAATTCAAGAAAGCAATTTTTAGGTGTCATTTTACCTTCATTACTGAGCACAGGGTTAAGTATTAGCTTTTTCATCAAATCTGGGATCTGAACTTTTATTAAGAACACACATAAAACACTGTAGAGAAATAATATTGTCATTTCTCTCAGTGATAAATTGCTTATTTAAAAACAGTTATTACGGTTTCAGGATTGCACAGAAAAAGCATAAACTCCTTTGAAAAGAAGGAAATTTGCTGATGCAGAGAATTTGTGATTACATTTCTTAAACATCAGAGTCACTATTTTGCTATGTAAGACACTGTAAGAGCAAATGTCTGAGTGGTTAAGCTAGAGAAGCTTGCTCTTGACTATAAAAGATGAGCACAATTTTCACTCACTGAAAGCCTGCTGGGAACAGCATCTGTGTTACCACATGAATCCTGTGCTCATGGTTGCCTTATGCTCTTTTTCTCAGTGTTGATTACCAAAGAAATTGCTTTAGGTCAGAGCAGAATAAATATAACTTGTCTACAGCAAGATGACCAAAGTATAACAAATATATAATCCTTTTTTCTTTCCATCATCATTTCTCATTTCATATATACTATTGGGCACATTGTCCATGATACAAGACTGCCTGGGTCTCCTGTCTTGGCTGCACAGGACTTTTAAGATAAAATTTTCACAGATTTTTCACAGATGAGACAAGTTATTAATTTAAAAAAGAAAAAAATACCAAAACCCAAATTTCCTAAGATCAAAGTATCAAATGATGGTGTAGGAATGGAGTTTAATCCAGATGGTGACCAGTCACTAGTGGGGTTCCCCAGAGCTCAGTACTGGGGATGGTCCTGTTTAATCCCTTTATCAATGATCTGGTTGAGGGGATCGAGTGTTTGCTCGGTCAGTGGGAATGTTGGTCTGCTGGAGGGTAGGAAGGCTCTACGAAGTCTGGATTGATGAGCTGAGGCCAATTGTATGATGTTCAATAGACAAAGTGACAGGTTTTGAACTTGTGACACAACAAGCCCATACAGCACTACAGGCGTGGGGCAGAGTGGCTGGAAAACAGCCTGGTGGAAAAGGGCCTGGGGGTGATGGTTGACAGTGGTTGAACATGAGCCAACAGTGTGCCCAGGTGGACAAGAAGGCCAATGGATCGAAAATAGTGTGGCCAGCAGGACCATAGCAGGGATTGTCCCCCTGGATTCAGCAATGGTGAGGCCACACCTTGAATCCTGTGTTTTGGGCCACTAAATACAGGAAAGACATTGAGATGCTGAAGCATATCCAGAGAAGGGCAACAGAGCTGATGAAGGGTCTAGAGGGTAAGTTTTATGAGGAGCAGCTGAGAGAGCTGAGGGCATTTAGCCTGGAGAAAAGAAGGTTCAGGGGAGACTTTATCACTGTGTACAACTACCTGAAGGAGCTTAGGGTGAGGTGGGTGTTGGATGTTCAGGGAAGTGGTTGAGTCATCATCTTCGGATGCGAAGATGTGGCCCCTGGGGACATCGTTTAGTGGTGGACTTGTCTGTGTTAGGACAATGGTTGGACTGCATAATCTTAAAGGTCTTTTCCAATCTAAATGGTTCTTTGACTCTATAAATGTGCCAAGTGTCAATATTTGGTTCATTTCTTGAATCAAAATATGAAGACCTGAACAAACTTGAGAGATTGCTCATAGTACTACCCAAATCAATAATTTTTTAAAAAAAATTAAAAGAAACAAACAAAAAATAATCAAGAGGTTAGACATTATTGTATTAGCATTTTCAAATAAATCATTGCAACTTTGCATGGCCTTTCATAATAGAACTCTGCTTCAAACTTGCTTTGTCTGAAAACATTACGGTCACCAGCCAAAGTGAAATAGTGTGTTTTGTGCTGCTCTAAGGATAAATAAAGTCAAAATAAACTTCATCTACTTTTTTACAAAAAAACCCTAAAAATTCAAACTAAGCAGTTTTAGGCAATAAGTGCAGGTTTTGGTTTAACATTTTGGAAGTGCAGCAACTCACTTCAAACATTCAGGTCTTTAAGCAGTTTGGTTTGTTCTTTTACTTTAACATTCAGGGCTCTGGCATCTTTCAGCTTGCCAGTTCTTTTTTCATTGTAGCTCTACTACAGCTTGCATATAACTGCTTTGTTAGACTAACCCTCACAGTGTCCTTAGTGCCAAGTCTCTCATCTATAGTGAGCTCTTTAAATGCATCCTGGTATGCCTGAGCACGAATGTTAGTTAGCACTTAGCCCTTTAGATTACTCTACAGAGGACTGCTCCTGGCACTTCAGATCACTCCCTGCACTAGGAATCATTTGTATCTTTCAAGACATACTCCATAAGACAGCCCAGTATGGCTACTGGCACCAGTATCACTATCCATGCCTTACTGCCAGAATGGCACAAAATGAGAGCAGCAAGATCTTGCCTCTCACTGGAAACCAAGAGCTGAGAGAGGTGGAGCTACACGGCTGCACTCATAGGCCCGCTAAACTCTTTGAAGCCTGCAGACAACATTCCCCTCTGCTTAGATCCCAAGTCCAACTCTCTCAACTACAAAATGAGATTTTCATCTGGAAAGTAGCAACCCAGCCAGACTTTGTTGTGACAAGGTCCAGTCTATGTCACTTGCCACAGCCATGCATATGTGCCATCTCTCTGCAGCCACATGGTGGTGGTTACTCATCTCCCTAGCCACATGTCCTTGTACCTCAGACATCAGCCTGAAGAATCTGACCACGTTGGTCTCTCTGTGCTCCCACAGGACTGTGTAGCCCCAGCTGTGAGCATGTGGAAAAACAGTCAAGAAGGTGATTTGAATTGTCTCAGGACAGTCCACCTGGATCTTTGGGATGCATACGGCAGAAGTCTGCAGTCTATGCCCACTACATCCCTTGGTATTTACTATCATCCCCCATGTCCCAGCTTAACTTATGCATGTCAATCAACATATGCAAAGCCTATTTTTCAGGATGATTTGGGCATTCAGTGCAAAATTGTCTTGCTGTGAAGGATTCCTTAGAGCGAAATGTGTGAGAGAAATGTTCTTTGCACACTCACCTGAGGAGAGAACTGCCTTCCCCTGGGAAGGTTGGTTCAGCTATCCAAGATGTGACAGTCAGAGGCAGGCTCACATTGCTTGACAGTACACCATTTTTCAATACTTCCTCAGGGACATTCCCTGCAGCCTGGTAGTCCTAAAATAGAGAACCCATTATCTTTCAGATGTTATCCAGATCATCTGCAGAGAGAGCTGCAAGAGCTCATCTAACAGTTTATCAGCTTGAGCCTGACATTTTGGAAAGAGCAGGAAGAAATCCTGGAAATTAATGTCCTAAACATGGCCAACACTCCCCATTCTTCCTACTGTTCTAAGATGATGCCAGACCATCTTTCAGGATTACCCACTATGAGGGTCTTCCCAAAAGGCTTGTGGAATACCAAAATCTCATTGTCTCGCAGAGTCCCATTTTATTTAGGGGAAAAAACCAAAAGGCTCTCAGTACCTCATTAATCTGGTTCTTTCAAAGAAGTTCCATGAGGAAGCAGAGTTCAGTAGATTTACAGAACATTCTGAGTTGGAGTACATCTATTTCTGGATTGATAAGCTTTGTGACCATGAGAGGCTGGTTCAGCAGTTTCTAAATCTGCTTTATCTGCACTTTTAACTGCAGTTCCCTAAGTGCTCTGATATCAGTTTTTTACAGGGGAAGGTGTTATATTTTGCCACTTTAGATTGATGAAATTGCCAAAAGGTAACAACACACACCCCTTTTCTGTTGTTCTACTATTTGACAGTGCCAAGGAAAACATTTAAAGGATGAGTTGAACAAGATTTTTTAATAGTCCGGATAAGAAATGGCTCATCTCCTATCTCCTAAACTTCACTGTGAATTATTATATAATATAGTTAATATTTGATGAGGATGCATTTGATTTGCACAGCACAGATTTATCTGTAAATGCATATTTCTGACAATGAAGAGAGAACAGCAGCCCAGAATGAATGCAAGGTAGAGAGAGATATTTAATACTTTTTTCCTAGGTGCAAATACATTTGTGCATACATTATTTCAGCAGCCACTTTTTCTGGAGCTGTCTATAAGAACTGTTGTTCTTAAGCTACTTAAACTATGCATGGAAAGGAAATATTATGAATTCTTTACTATCAGTCTTCTTGGTTTATAAAATAGAAAATTTTTTAGGATATTTTCCAGCTCTGCATCACCTTCTTTTTTCCCTGTTAGGATATTCTTCTGCAGCTATTCAGGCATCTTTCAACAAAATCCTCTTTACTAAAATATTTGCTTGTCTAGGGATAATAGTCTGTTTTACTACTTAGATGATATGATGGTAGTAGTCCTAGGACTCATCCCTCATTTTGTCTTTGCATGGCAGGTCTGTTTTCTTGCTCTGTGTCAGTTGGCTAGGTATAGAACCCAGCTTTAGAGTCCTACCCACTCACTTTTGTCAAGTAGCCTGAGAAGCTATATCTCAAACTACCCAATTTTTCTGCAGATCCTGGTTTCTGAAAAATACGCATCTGAAGCTGAAAATGATGATTCTCTTCACTAGAGGCTGTTTACCAGGCACCTTTTGGCAATGCAGTAAGTGGCTTATAGTCAGTTTCAGCTAACATTGACCTTTTGTAAATAATGGAATCAAACTATTTTTATTCTCAGAGACTAAGGCCAGAGACTTTTGTGCTATTTAATTGCCCTTAGTGCCAGTGATGCATAAGCCATGCAACTCCAGGGCTGTCTTATGAGAAAAGGACCGTACTAATAAGTTCCTTACAGACATCTGTAACTGCAGACCTCATGGTCTGTTTAATAAGGCCTGTGTGCTCATTTTGCTGCACAGGATTTTCCAAGTATGCTATCTTCACTTCAACTTAACATTTGCCTTAGTATGTTTTAATTTATCAAGTTAACCTCTTCCACAGCTGCACTGAGTCTGTAGACATGCTCTTCTACCATTATTCATCTTCAGATATGTGAGCAGTCTAGCACTTTCTTGGTAAGCCTTAGCATGACCAGTGGTAGCCTGAGAGACCAGTGTCTTCTAAAGTGCGTACTGAATGACTGTATGAATGAGAGCATGTATTGGCTTTTTTATTCCCAAAGGAATCTGCTGGAAACCTNTATATATTAAAAAAACCCCTAACACCAAAACACCACACCAGTATCAACCTTCTCCTCTTGTTGACATTTATCTAATGCTTATGTGTACATTAAAAAAAAAAAAATAGATAAGGAATTAATAGTGTCTCTCGTGTCTAAATCAGTGGCAACACTTCCATTCTACTTCAGGTAAACAGTAGGAGCAGCAGTCATCTCTCTCTGTGGAGGAAACTGTAAAAGTATACGCTATTGTTTGAAGAAAAGAACTGTAAAAGTTTGCTAAAAAGGGTAAATGTTTTAGGGTGAGAGAAAGCTTGAGGGTTTTTTCCACATACCTGTTTCATTAAGCTCAGGGAAGGAGTGAAGAATATTCTCCAGACCAGTCTGACTTCATGGATTTAGAAGTTCAGGTAGATCAGATCAAGTCCCTGTTCAGACATGAAGCAGTCTCGTACTGCAGTCTTCCATTTGTACACACACGTGACCTTCTTCCTTCCCCTATTAGTATGTGATAGGAAAATGGGAAATAGGTAAGCACATATTGCAATTTCAGGCATATCTGCTTGGGAAAATGAAGCTGTTGTATATTCTTTGTTCTCCATGGTGCATAATAATAGGTGGGATATAGCTGGAAAGCAAGGTCTTGAAGCCAGTTATGAAGCAGGATAGGCAGAGTTGACCAATAAAAAGGTGCTACTGCTGAAAGAGTTCTGTCAGTTTTCCAAGGTATACTTGACACACCAGGAACTTTTCTAAATGCATCTAAGACAGTGACAGGAGAAGTAGCCTTCATAATGCACTTATGAAATTATACACTCCCACACATACATATTTATGCATACACCTATGTGCATGTACTTATCCATGAACAGTCTATATTTTTCTTCATACACATGAGTCTTATGTTGTGCTGAGTCGAACATACCTGTAGATTTTTGAAAATGCCAAAGAACACTGCCAGATTTTCTCACCCACTACGAAACTCAAGAATCAGCCAAGATTAAAACAGTTGGTTTCAAATATATATGAATATATTGCAACCACACTGCAGCTGTCATTAAATAAACAGAATTCATGAGTGTATCTATCTATCTAGATATCTATTGCATGCAGGTATGTACACACCATTTGCACAGCAGTAAGAAATAGAAACTGTATCAACTATGTTAGTCAATAACCCATTCCTGGCAATAGTAAAAGACAACCAGATCATTGTACCTCCTCTGCTTCTGGCTGTGTTAATAACTGTAAGGCATTTCTGAGACATCTCTGGACCCTAGAGGGAAAGGACATTTACTGAATCATGGGAATTTATCTCTCTGTCTTGTTGAGAGTATCTGAGTAACCCCTGTGGACCGAGCCATTTCCATGAGGAACCACTGTTCTAGAATGTATGTGCGTGTCAGCTGGATGTTATTTCAGCATGTTAATTATATTGCTGCTATTCTGTGCTGCCTACGTAAAATGGAATAATACTGTTTTTATCCCTTTGCTTATTATTTCAGAGATTTCAAAGTACAAATTCCTAGTGGGCTACAATAAACCAAAAATTCCATGGCATTCAGTGCCTGAGCTTAAATGGTAAAAGATAGGTTAGATATGCATTGTGGATATATTAGTAAATTATATAGTATTTGCCACAAAAGGACTGGGTGAGTAAAGTCACTGTCTCATTAGGGTTGGTCCTAAAGCTGTAAGTGTGCTGTAGCTACTATTATTAAACATTTCAGACAAACAAAAAAAAAAAAAACCAAAACAATAAAGCTGTGCTTTCTTTGCACTTCTTTAAGTTAAGTTAAGCAACAACCCTTACCTGATCAAGACCTTTTCTAAACATTCCAGATTAAAATAGCCTGGGGATTTAAATGTGTTATCCTATGTTAATTAAAGTCAACATCTTAAGACATCAAATGAAAAGAACCATGTACAATTACTATTCTAAGATGGAGAACAAGCAAAATGAAGGAAAAAACCTACAAAAAGATTTTGAAGGAAAAAAAAGCATTACAATCACAATAGCCAACCAAGATAATTTTCCATCTGCCAAACATTGTTTCCAAATGAAATAAAACCTGCTGAGTTCATCAAAGTAGAAAGTGCTTTACTGTTACAGCCTCCAGATCACTGTGAATCTAATCACTGGAAAACTAAAGATGAATTTGATGAATTAGCTGGGAAAAGGATAACTGGTTTTAATTTCTTTTACTTCTTATAGCATCTTAATCTGACTAAAGTATCACAGAACCCTGACTGAGTCTAAGAATAGAAAGAATGTGTATAATGCATAGTTTAGAGAGTCAGGCTCAGCTGTTAACAGCTAAGACAGATAATTGTATACCAAGGAAAAAGATGATGAAGAAGAAATATGTAGTAATAGTGCATCATCAAGAAGGATGATTACAATGTAAGAATCCACAGAGGATAAGCTGATTTGCTACAACTAAAAGTGGGTTTTATGCATGCTGGATCTTTTATTAGGATAGATTAGATATTTGTTATTCTTTTGTTCTCACTAGCATTACAGAAATCCTTGTTTACAAGAGGCTCTGCTGGTTTCACCCTTAGCAAAGGTTGGGGATAAAGCTCTCTTTCAGTAAAGTGACAGGAGAAAAGAAAAATATTAATTGCAGGTAAAAAACTTCTCAAATATTGTTTTTAATACTATTGCATGAAGCTGCATAGTCCCATCTAGTGGTCAGAAATTACTGCGTAGAAGAAACAAATATAGCACCTAAACCAATCCCAACAGATCTGCAAATGTTTAAACATTGTACCAATATTTTCATGCATTCCAGGCCCACTATATTTTGTTGTATGATATCCTAAGGCAGAACCATATACAGTGAATGTTCCCTGTTCACAGCTAATTCCAGTGAAAACAGATACAATTGCATCTCAAAACTGGACTCATCTAAAGTGAGCTATCATTAATTTTACTTTGAAGCTGACTCTGCTTCCTGAGAATATTTTCTTATAGTAAGTATCACTCTAATGGTATTCTGCAAAGCAGCAGCTGATGGTAGTATCATAAACTGTACTGTGCAGATATTGTGGATTATATTACTATTGACACAGTCTTAAAACCAAGAATTCCATTTTTCCTGCCATTATAATATCTTTTTCACAGTCTCCAAAATAGTATTTCAAGGAAGGCTGGGTCCTACTGCTAAAAAACTGCATTTTTTATTGCTACTCTGTGCCATGCTTAGGACTATTTAAAAATTTATGGCATTTGTTGAAAATTGAGTGGAAATTGTTTTAATAAATCTCAAAACCACCCTTCTTATTAGCTAGCAAGCATAATAATCCCTGAGAGCATTCACAGTTTAGAGAGTTAATGGGCTGCTGTTTTGGACACAAAATCCCTGGTTCTTGTGATACAGCTGGATTTCTAGTAATGGCTTCAATCAAGGGTTAATGTTTAAATTTCATCACCTTCAGAGGGAATGTGAGCAGCCCCAAAATTCTGAGGAACAGTTATTTATCTCTTTAGGAAAAGTACCTGAAAATGCTTGATACTCATTTGTATAAGTAGTAATATACATACCATGGGTGGGCTGAGAGTAATGTCTTTCTCACAGAGTTGACACAGTTACTGTCATCACTGCTGTTAAAGAGAAGACTTACACGTCGACGGAAGAGGCAACAATGCTGTGGAAGACTCCTGGGCTGTGAACAGCTTTGGCCTTGAGAGGATGCAGCTGTAGGCATAGGAAAGCAGAAAAGAAACACCTGTGGCCTTGTACGAGGCACAGGAAAGTAGAAGAATGAGAAAAACAACTGTGAATAACAAGATGTGTTTTGAGACTTACCAGCACAAGCAGAGATGCTGACCACCTATCAGAAGATGGTCTAAGATGCGTGGACAAGAACACCTAGCCAATGAGATGTAGCACATATGCACATGGACAGAAGAAAAATAGTATAAAAAATAAGCCTGTTGTTAATAAAGTGGTTTTTGCCTGTTGTTGCTTGAAAAAGCCTGAGTCTGTGTCATAATCCCGTCACACAATGTCTCAAAGGAACCCAAAGAGACTAGAGAGGCAAGAGACTAGAAAGTGCTTTTACATATGAAAGTGGACTACACACCAAAGCATTAAAATTTTGCAAAACAAAGGTTACGTTGCCTTAGCACCTTGTGACGCTGCCTACTGCACAGACAACAGGCTCTGTGCATTTTCTCAGTCTAAACCCCATTCGTCCTCTCTGGAAAATGAGATTTCATTTACTTGGGTAGTTCTGAAAATCCATGTATTATCCTAAAAATATTCTTGTTGCCCATTCTATGTTGTGCATATACATTGTCCAAGTGGAAAATCTGCATTTCGTTTACATGCTTAGAAGAAATTTCATTGTAAGTATACCTGAATCCTTCACAACATGCCATACCTCTTCAACCCTAAACCACTGCATTATTACATTGGCTGGTTGAGTTACAGCCAGGCTACAATATATGGGAAGCACAAATGTGTTTCAAGGCTCCCCAATTTATTTAACATTCTCTGACATTTCAAAGCAAGCTTGACTGAAATTTTACTCACTTGTATTCAGAATAAAAATGTAGGCAACCTACCTGGGAAAAAAATATATTCTGGTGCATTAAGAAATTCAGATATATGTGAAAACCTGTGTTTGTCAGTTGCAGACAAATAGGAGAAATGCATGATAAAAGCTATGATAAGTATAAAAAGTAAAAGCTATAAAAGTATGATAAAAGCTGGCACATGAGGTAAGAAAAGGTCCTGACCTGCTCCTTTATAGTTCCATATTGCACTAACATGATCCCCCTGTGTTTATGGGAACAGGGTTGATTGCAAGTGAGTCTTAAAGGTATAATTAAATGCAGGAGCCAAAGAGGCCCCAAGATTAGAAATGAACTCACTTAAACACAAGTTGCAGTTAACAGGCTCATCACTGTACTTCTATCAGATTTAGGATATAGTCTGTGTCTTGTTCACTCACACTGTTTGCATAGCTAAACCTTTTCTAACAAATCTGCCTCAAAGTGAAACCCAATGCTGTACAAAAAAATGAGGTAAAACAATAAATCTACTCATCACAAGCATTAGATTCATGCTATTTACTTCAACTACATAACCAGTTAAATGAATGCTACAATTAACAGACTAGAAAATTACCTGCTTATTAAAGTCCTTTGAAATTTTATACAAACAAAGAAAATTGTAAGTTCTCCTATCTGTCATGTAATCAGCAGAAAATGTCTGCCCAGGCCATTCGAGAGAAAAATAGAAAATGAAAAACTAGGCACAAAAGAACCCATGTTATACACACTTTAATGCTATCTGTTACCAGGGTAAATAAAAATGGAATAAAGATCAGTTTGCAAGCAAGGTAAGTCCATCAGATATCACAACAGCCTAAACTACAAGATCTTACCTGCCAGAGTCTGCAGTCCTGATTTTGGCCTAGGAAAAAAGATAGAATTGCTAAGAGAATTGCAAATATCTCTGACTCTGACATATTGCATGAGGTGGGAACTGGGGGGGAAGGATGCAGAGTTACTTAATATTTTAACTTTTCATTAGCCCTTCTTCCTCTGAGTATCTCCTGCAGTAGTTATTTATATCTTGAATGGGGTATTGAAAAGAAAGGAAGAACTTCCTCTGAGCAGTCAGGGGATGGGCAGTGCTGCAGAAAGTGGGCAGAAGGCAAAATAGCATTTTTTCTTCTTAGGTCACTAGCGTGGAGGCCACACAGGCCATTTAAAAGACTGACATCAGCAGCAGAGCTCTTTGGCATCAGGAACTCTAGGAGGTTATCTTTACCTAATTGCTCCCTAAGCATCACCAGAAGCAAGATAGCTTTTCATTACCTTCACTGTAGTTCTGTGGTTAAATGCCACAGCTAAGACCTTTATTTGTCATTGTGTTACTGTTTCCTCCTATCAGTCTTTAACATCTCTCCTGTTCTTTCTCTCACCGTGCTTTTTATAGATGCACAAAGCATTTGGGCTGGGAGGGATTCCTGCAACCTGTATGTATTTCAGAATATATTATATCACCATAGAATTACTTCATCTTACATTGGGGCTTTTTTTCAGAACTCTTGTGAGACTTGATACTTACCTGAAGGTTCCTGTTCTATACACACATGTATTATGTTATCTCTTAATCATACTTTTCATTTTAAAAATAGAAAATACGAACATTTCCTGTCTACTACAAAAACTTGAGTACGTCTTAAGAGTTCAGATATTGAAAGGAAAACACAACACTTGCATACTGTAATTTTTAAGAAACTGAGAATGTGAGAGGATTTATTTAATTTTTAATACTTCGCTGGCACTGTAGTGTGTTTTGAATTATCTTGCACACAACTTTCTAAAACAGGAATAAACCCCTTCATAACTGGCTCTTTTTGGGGATTTTTTCATTGTAGATGCCACTGAAGTTTACAAATATTTCAATGTATAAATTAACTTAGGTGAATATGTAGTCTTGCTGCTGGGTTCATGCAATCTAAATAGATTATAAGTAGCAACTTATTAATGTTTATCACATTTACTTGTGCCAGTCACAAGGACTAGATGAATGACAACTCTCTGGTGAAACCGCTGCAATTTTATCTATTTTCTCTTCATTCCCTCTCATTCCTTCCCTTAAATACCATTTGTCTTTTTAGTTCCTCTCACCTTTCTGTTTTGCCAGTGATGACCTCAGTAAGTCTTTGGAAGCACACACTTATTCAGCTGCCCTTTACAGTCATAAAGTACATTTCTGTCACATAAATAAATAACTACATGGTGAAATATATTGTTGCAGACATCTTTGGCTTCCAGAGGGTCAGTAGGATTAAAAATAATAATTAAAATGAACATTTTTATGTAAAAAAAGATAAAGCTTATAAAACAAAAGCATTTGGCGGGAATATTAAACTTCATGCCTCAGGGCATAAACAAATGTCTAACTGATGGATTGCAGAAAGAAGCTTTTTCCTCAGGGCAGATTTTATAATTGCTTACCACATGTCTTCTTCCAGCTTTCTTTAAAACATGTTATGGCACTGAGAGTCACTGCTAAAAACTGAATACTAGATAGATGGAGGGCTGGATTGTTTTTGCATGACATTTCCTATATACCTCCCACATAATTTTAAATGTGTTTTCATTTAGACTTATTCAGTCCCAGAATTTACTAAACAGATTCTAAGATGACCCTTTTCTCAGCTATCTTTTTTTCCATTTTATATTTGCTGTATGGTTAACTTCAGCAGACTATTTGCAGTACTTACAGCTTCAGCTGTGTCTTTCACCTTATAGCCTTATTCACACATTCTGTTTTCAGGCTACTAGAGTTCTGTTTTGATTTGTCTGTCAGTATTCTGTTCTGTCTGGCTTGGTTTCTATCTTTCTTGTGTCTTTTCAAGTCTTACTGAAAGCTTTTCTTCTTTCTGAACAAGAATACTTGGCATACTAGCACTGCTTTATAAAAAAAAAAAAAACACAATCAAACAAAATATAAATTACTGAAATTGGTAGGGGATCCTGATTCTCCTTCTAGGAGCTTGATTTTATCATACTGTTATTTTTATAATAACAAAATATTTTAATCCACACCGAATTGGTAAAAAATTAATTTTTAACTAATACAGATAAAGTCTATTAACACTGCAATCACAAGTTTCAAGCTTGTACTAAAAATTTAATCCAGTTTAAAAAACTATATGGAAACACCCTCTTGAGAGTTCTGTGTTAAGATCCGCAGGGGGAGGGGGGGTGCAGGGGAGGAATAGAGCAGTGTAGCCAAAATAAAACTAATGTACTTACAGGCTGAACTGAATAGTCAGGTTCTGATAACAAAAAAGTCATTTATTCTTATGAATTTGTATTTTGGTACACAAAATTGCACTTGCCTCTAGAAAATGCAGCAGTGAACAATGTAAATTGACCCCCATAAAATAAATGGATTTTTTTTTTTTATTTTACAGATATTAATTTTATATGCATTTTTTTCATCCAGGTGTGAATCAGCTATTTCCTTTATGTGTCATAACTTATGCAGTTTAAATAAGGAGGAGTTAGAGCAGATGCAGATAAACTGACAGACTCTAAACTTTATATAAATTCTACAAGTATGATTTACTATTCTTCATAACACATTACAGGTTTTAGCTTTCATAAGTAAAAATTTATTCCAGCATTTGCTTTAAGATACCATTTCAAGTAATGACTTTCAGTATTTGTGTGTTGATTCAGTTAGGAGGTGGCAAACACAATGTGTTGTGATAAACATACCTTTTTTCTTTCCAATTCCATTTAATCTGCCAATGATTCCTGCATATTAACCAGACCTTTACCAGGCTTTCTAGTGCTTCATATGATGTTCAAAACTGAATATTGTTCTGCAGTTAACCTTGCTTACAAGGTTTCCTTTAAACATTACACATATAGAGTTTAGAACAGAAGTGTCCTCCCCTATTTTACTCTGTCTATGATTTGGTGCAAATAAATGTGCACAAAACTGAAAAAGTGATAATGTTCACAGTCTTTCTATGATTATATTTAGCTGGCTGTGTGCTGTGAATAGTAAACTCCCCATACATACATGAACAAGAAGTGTAAAAGAGCCAGTCTGAGAATACCAGTAGTAAAGTAGTTTAAAGATAAATTGAGGGAGAATGTTGGATTTCCATTTTGAGAATGAATCCTCTATTCATCCCTGTCATTTGCATTTCTATTCCTTTTATTCAAACTAATAGGAAATTACGATTAAATCTTAAAGGACTCAGATCAGGGAGAATAAGTGTTCCTCTAGTTCAGAAACTTAGCCAGATACTCTTTGCATGAAAATTTAGTTGTATGAAAAATTGCCTTTCTGGTGCAGTAGTTTACAAAAAATTCACCTCAGATCCTATCAGGATTATTAATTTTTTAATCTTTCCCTGAAATATTTGTTTAATTTCTCACTTATAGGCAAATCAATGGAAAAGAGAGATGACATTCACAACGTCGCTGGAAGGAGAACAGCTGTCACAGGACCTCAAGGATTAGCCCATGCAGAGGGAAGGTATCTGAGTTCAGGCTTTCACAAATACAGGGCACTCAGAAGAAGATGATGCTCTCAGTCACTTTTTATGACACTATACCAGTAGTTAACATGTCACTAGAATCCTCTTCTCTTAATGTCCTAATCATGAAATCAGACATGAGCCTCTAACACGTTTCTGCAATGAGTATTCTTTCACCTTTATGAAACTCACTCAGTCCCAGACAGAAATATCAATGACTATTGTTAGTGCAGAGCTGGGGCCCACAGACACAGTGCTGAGCTTGCGCCTCTGGGCAGCAACTACAGCGCAAGGCTCAGCTCTAGCTTGGGCTTGCTCATGGGACCTCTTCTTGACTCAGAGGAGAAATAGAGCAGGAGACTGTAGAAATAACCTGTCTTGCTCCTGTTCTTGGTGCAAACCTTTACTGAAAATGAAACAGGTTTGCCCTCAAAATCTGTCCCAAATGTTTTTATTTGTTCTCATCCATTCACAACTCCTTTATGAGTCAAGATCTTCTTCAATACATGTGCATATGACAACTATTTGAAAGCTTCCTCCCGGATAGATAATGGTGCTTGTCCCAGATATCTTGGATTCCTTCTACTTAAATTTTTCCACCCACAGGGTGGCAAAGAGGGGCATCTTTGTTCTGTCAATACTGACTCAGCTTAGTCTCACCCCTATCAACTATACTGTGGAATTTGAGGAGAAAACTTTCAAGTCGAACCCCAGGAGGCAGAAAGAAATAAACCTTCTGTAAGAATTATTTTATTCTTTTACTTTAACTGTTATGTAACCAAAAACTAGTTGTTCCTCAAATTAAATGCAATTCTTGTAATGACGTCTTTTACTAATATATCAACACTTCTGTTTTAACTGCCTTTGAGTCAATAATCTGAATGCTTGAGCAGTTTACTATGCGTTGCTTTCCTATAGTTCACAGCTAGGGAAATTAATTTAATTTTGTCCAGACTCAAAGCAAATGTTTGACTAAATGCAATTAGTTTACTGATACATGAACAAACCTGGGACAGGATTTAATTACATTTACAGAAATTTAATCTAATTCATCAAGTTGATTTTTTTTCTAGTATTTAATGGACCTTACCAGTATCAGCATAAGTAAATCACCTAACATACTAATGCAATTTCTTCCAAACTCCTCTTGAAAGAAGCAACCTGTATAGCTAATCAATAACTATATACTGTTTGTAGAATCATATGAAGGAAATCTTTCTTCATTCTTTTTTTTTCCCCTTTTTCTATATTCTAGATTATAAGACTGGCTGCTGTGTAACAACTATAATGTGTTTGGGGAAAATAGCTGCATAATGGGCACATTAAGACAGGATTTGCCACATTGCCTTTGTAATTTGGTATTCTGTCTCCAACAGTGGCCAGCACTGAACATAGCAAAAGAAGGTAAGATATTTATTATACTGAATAAGAACATGACAATCTATTCAGATAGTATTTCTTTAAAAATATTTGACTTACTGTCTAGAATCACAAGGAATTATTTCCAGTATATCCACCAAGTATAACTGTGGTTAAATTTACCACACAAACACTCTGGTCCCAGAGTAAGATGGTAGTTTTACTAATATCTCAAGGGAATGAATTCATAATTCTAATATTTTTATTGAAAAGACAGATTGTGTCTGGATCTACATATAAATGGAAGGCCCTTTTGTTCCTGTCCAACTGACTAAATATGCAGCCAGATTTGTATTGTCTGCAGCATCCACTAATAAAAAGCCATGGTTAGCCTATCCTTTTTTCCCTGGTCCCACATCAATGCCTTTGTTTTGAGCCCTTTTGATGTTTCTAGTAATTTTCGTCCTGCCTTAGAGGTGTGACTCTTTATATAAGTTTCTCAGACTACAGTCTTTAAAATACAGTATTTTAACTCAAGCAATGGTTTGAACTCCAACATTAAGTATTTTTCTAATGTTAAAATGTCTTTCTATTTGTCTGCTCTGATTTTGTAACCTCATTTACATAGGAAAAATGTCCTATACAAATCAGTCCTATACAAATCCCTCTTCAGACTCTTTCAGATTTACATATAACATTTTCATACTAAACTTTCATTAGATAAATGAAAACTCAACTCACTTTTTGTTTCTGTAATGAATTGCTGTAACAATCAGAAGCAAAAATGTAATATTTTGCACATTTAGTAAAATATTTTGTTTCTGGAAGTGTTTTAAAATGCAAATGCAGTACAAAAACATTTCTAACAGAGACTTTTTGGAATTTAATGTTTTAATCATGTTCCAAACTATTGTCTAGGAGGCAATTCCTTCAATCAGAACATGTTACAAGTCTTTCATTTTTTATAATACTAATTTCTAAGTCATAAATTTCTAAAACAAACAAGCATTGCCTTGACTTGAATCTTATTTACACAGTATTAATAGAAAAATTAACCAGGCCATGTAAAACTTCTGTTTGCAATTCTTCACTTTCAGGAGAAAGTTGAATGTTATGTTTCACATACTCAGCAATTTGGCTTTCACTCAGAGGTACATTGCCTATATTGCCACATGAATAACATAATCACTCAATTTATCAAACTTTTACTTGACCTTGTTAGAAGTCTATTATATTTTAGAAGTAAAATAAATTCAGATGTTATTTCTGTTTCCTAGATTATTTCATCTACCAAAAAATGATTGATTACAGAAGAGAATTACTCACAATTAGTGAGCTACTGCAAACCATTTATAACCCAATAATTGCTTAGACGTTTTTCTATTTTGTAGCTTTTTTCTCCAAGATTTTCCTCTGGATTAGATGCCATTTGTTCTCTCTAAGGCAACTTAAACCCAGAAAAAAAACCTTTCATGAGTTCTGACTGAAGTGACCAATATATGAGAGTGGGTTTAGTTGATGTAGCTCAAATTTATGCACATAGACTACCTAGAATTAACAACAGTAAAAGAATAATTGCTTGCCTGAAAAATATTTTTGCAGCCACCTTGATACTTCTGTAGTACAATTCTAAAGTTGTTCTGATTTCTTCTTTCTTTTGGTTTATTTCAAAGCACTTCTACATTTTCAGTGAAGCTCTGCAAACAGTTATTAAAAGCAAAGACAAGGAATCACAACTTTTGAAAGATTTGTGGCATAACAGGGAACTGAGGGAAAATGGATAAAGTAATCTGAAATTGTCCTGGATAAGAAAAAGGAAGAAAAAATTGTAGGGTATTTGGTACACACACACACACACACGCACACAATTATCTGTGTATATGCACAGTCATATGTATACATAGGCAAAAATATACACAGATGTTGACAGAGAATAATAGAAAAGTTATGCAGCTCAATGGGCTTTTCATCTTTGCCACTTTCACTTCATCAATTGTCATAATGTTACCGTATTTTGGTTAATATTACATCACTTTAACTGGATTCTCAGTGCTTTAGGAAAAGTTCATACAGAATTACATTTTATTTACACAGGGGAAAATTGGAGATAAGGTTTTATACACTTTTATTCTCAGTGTTTTTTCCTGAGGAAAAGGTTCAAAACTATGATTGGTTTCATTCATAAGTAAAGTCACAAAAGTGCCACTTATAATAATAACACATTCTGTACTGGTTGTTTTAGAGCACAAAAATCTAAAGGATGTTGACACAACAGCAGCTAAACCAGTTGCAGGTCTGAATATCCTCAAAAGACACAAGAAAGAAAAAGAAAGGTGTATATAATAAATGCCCCAAGATGAGTTATGAGTTATGCAAGTTCTGATAGCTGATGGGTACCAGTTACCACGTACTGCCAAGTCCAAAGCAGCTATATAGACTACGTTGAAGGTACATGATTAAAAATAGCCTTACTCAGAAATATTCACCAACTGTAGCTACATGGGCGCTTCTAGACTGGTTACCAAATTAACTACGGATTAACACCAGTTCCAAAACTACATGGAATTTTTGTCCATAAACCAGAACTAAATACAAAAAACAATGCTGATGAAATGGTGGTTGATATGAAGGCTTGCAAAGAGGCAGCCAGAGTTGCCAAGGAGGCCAGACTGGCCTTGGTAAGAGGCAGGGAGGAGAGGGAAGATGGAGCTGCTCTCTGCCAAACCAGCATGATCCATCCTACCACTGAGCATATGTGGAGGAGGTAGGACGTTCACCAAGTGGAAAAGCTGGAGGAACTGATCTTGTATGTGGGCACAGAGAATGACGGGTAAGCAAACATATTTTTTTCTTCAGAAATACAAAGATAAAAGTAATTTTTAGTTAAAAATGTAACTTCTCAATGTCGGAACGGGAAGTTCAATTAGAGACTCATACAACTAGCTTCAGCCTAAGTGCTGCACAGACAGGACAAATTAACTTACAAGAATTAAGATAATGATGACTGGGATCTCTGCCCTTTTACATGTTAAGTGCAGGGCTTCATTTTGAATTCTCTTGATTCAAAGTGTTTGAAAAACTGTATGGAAGAGCAATTAACTTCAGTGAAATTACTGTTCATTAGTCCCTTTGGACATTAGAAAATAAAACACTTTAATGAATTGACACTGAAATTAAATTTAACTGAACCCTAGTAGATATTATACCTCCTTGAAAAATATTTTATCTTTTATTTCAGCAGACACCTTTTATTCTAGTTGTCAGATCCTTCTTCAGCCCACCTTTGCTCTGTATAAATATGTAAGCAGTATTTACAAGGAGTTGCTAAACATTTTCTTTATGTGACCACAGCAACATTCCATGATAACGGCACATTTTCCTGGAAAACAGAATTAAATTGATCCATATTGCTGATTCTAAATAGCAGTCACTCAATTAAAGAGTCTTATTAAAGTCAAAGAGATTACTTTTGTGGGAACCTGATTCTGGTAAATATATACTTTTATGTTTTATATGCTTTATACCAGAAACACCCTCTTAAATTCAGAGCCTCTTAAAATGAAACAGGATTTTATGGTCATGGAATGGAAAAAATAGCAGCATGGAAGCTAATGAAAATTACAAAGAGCTAATGCAGTGAATCTTGATCCTTTCATGCCAATTAGCTGAAACAACTTCAGAGGAAAACTGGTTCCCTCTTGTTGAAATGTAACAAATTCATGAATTAACTCCTTAGTTTACAGGGAAAGCAGTAAGATTGGTGCAATTTTATGTTATTTAATTATGTCCATTAATAGGCAATGCTAATAAATACATAGAAATGTAACAGAACTATAACTGAAATATAGAACTAAGATGGGAAAGCCATTTTTCAAAATCCCAAACTGCACTGTTAAATCATGAATCTATTCACAGCTAAGGAGTGCAGACTTGCAACCAATATATCTAACTACTGATGTTTATGTGCAACATCAGTGTGATTTAGACACCCAAATCCAACAACCACCCTGAACATACCAGCCTGAATTACAAGCTTTTGGAGCAAGATAAGCCCTGATGTAATGCAATGCAGCCACATTGACAACATCTAGAATTTTACTGTATACAAGGGATGTCATAGATCTGAGATGAAAGAGAATCAGAGCAGCCACCTGCAAATAATACCCAGGCATGGTACAAGGTGCTTGAGATACTATTTTACAAATAAACAAATGAAAACAGCTTCCATTGTCGTAATGTCTAATTCCTTGTTTCCTGAGGCAATCTGTATTGTACAGCCCTGTCCCTTTCAGAAGGGCTCTCTTATCAAATGGGTTAGATGACACGGACAAATCAGACTTAAAAGAAAGCCTACTTCAAAAACTCATTCTTCTTATGGCTACCAACTCCTTACTGTTCTAATGCTTGCTGTATTTGTTTTTATTGTCCTTGTTCTTTTGTTTCATGAGCATTTGTTCTTTGGCTGGGACAATTTCTCTGTGGTATTTGACCAGCATTGTTTTTCCTTTTGATAAATTTCTAGCAAGCAATTATATGATCTATGAGCTAGATAGAAAAAGACAGACCCTTTCAGCACTCTGGTAAAATGACCTCCTTACTTTTCTGATTACTCCAGCAGCTGCTGTCTAGATTTCATCTAGATGACTGGGACTGAAGAAAGAATTCAGGTCAAGGGCATAACAGTGACTTTTGTTTTATAAGGGTTTCAGTATTTCAGCAGTTAAGTGGAGCACTTTCTTTCTATTTCCACAAATTCTTGAAATTTATTGGATTAAAAAAGCAAAGCTAAGTGTAGCAGCATCATTTGTGATGGAAACCTAGTCACAAAGCAGAAAATAATTAAAATATGAGATTGGCAGTACATCTTTGTCAAGATTATTTTCTTTAATTTTGGTAGGAGTTTTACAGATGAAAGGACAGTGTTAACCTAACTACAAGTCACTGCAGTACAGCTAGTGGCCTGGCAGCCTGCCCCGAGTTCTGCCTCTTGTACAGCCCCCGAGCTGCATTGGTGTCTCATTTTCACTAGAGCAAAAAACCGAACAAGCTTTGAATCTCACTGGTCCAAAAGATTGCCATTCTGAACTGGATCAAATGATCTGTTTTACGTTCAGATTCCACAGCACTTGTCTGATGCCTAAAACAATGCATTAAAGGTCTGTCCCACACTTCTGGAAAATTCGGGAAACTTTGCACAGGGTAGAGCCACAGACCCTGAACCATCTCACTGAAGCAAATTAAATTACTATAGCATGTGACATATATTAAAGTTACAAAAGAATTGTTCCATAATTTTTGTGAAAGTTCTTGGCTCACAGGGACACATGGAGTTCTACTATTTATGGAGTAGAATGGCGTGACTGCTGGTGTCACAGAAAAAGAAAAATTACTGAGATACCAATATTTTTTTCCCTGTATCTGCCGCATCCTTTATGCTTGCATTTATTCGTTCTTAATACTGACTTGGACAATTTTCTCCCTATAAAGTTAATCAAGGTTGACTCCAAGGATCTGATTATCCCAAGAAGTTAAAAGTGACTCTATGCAGCTGAGCATCCCAAGTAGCTAATAAGACATATTTTCGTTCCCATTTAGTTGTGATAACGTGGAAATTATGAGAATATCTGACATCTTCTTGCAGAACTTTCTCTCAAACCATTGAGAAAAAAAAAAAGGAAAGAAGAAAGTGAAATAAGGTGTCAATTCCTCTTCACACCTCCAGAACACATAACAAAATAAAAAGTAGCTGCCTGACCCAGTCTCTGTTACTTATTTTGCACATTATATAGTATTACCTTTGAAAATTAAAACATTTCTCCTTGGGTGTCTTTTAATATAATCTGAAAGATTGGTTTTTGTATTCTCACCCTGAACCCTAGATTTTTCCTTTAGCTGTATTATCAAGTGCACATTCATGTGCCCTGCTGTAAACCTCAAACACATTGTCTCAGAATGGAAATGGGTTTGCTGAGTACCATACAAAACCCACCTAAGTACAGTAGATTGGAAATGCTTGTCTCTTGGGCTAGTCTCCAATAAGCCAATGAAAAGAAAAATAATCCTTTTTCCCTTGCAGGGTATCTTCTTGTATAAAGACAGAGTAATAATGAAAAAAATATATAGTCCCAAAATTTGGAATTCTCTCCCATTTCAAAACTCTTATTTAAGCAAAATATTTAATACTGTGGAGTAGTGTCAGAAAATTTTGGTGCATAAGGTATTAAAATAATTAAAAATTATTTTCATTTTCACTATTCATTTGTGTATAACCAGCAGGTTTTTTAATATTATCTTTCCTCAAAAACGACTTTCAGTATGTTCAAATATACAAAAAGGAATTAAGCTACTCTGAACAAAAGTTTTTCTTACTCAAAACTTTCTTATTGTTATTTAATATGGCAGAAAGAAACATATCTGAGAAAAAGTATGAAGCATCATTGAGAAGTTACCAAGCAACCATAGTCTAATGTTAAGTAATAATATTTTCTCTATGATTAGTGAGCAAATATGAGAAAACTATCTATGTTAAATCATAATATGCTATCAGAGAAGAAATTCCAATACAAAATGCAATTTTAATTGTAGCTATCAGCAGATGAAGATAAAGAAATAACACCAAATGCACAATATACTTACTGGAGGCATTGAAAACAGAGATAGTTTTATTGCACCATCTTTTCCAGAGACGAGCTACTGCAATCAGTAAGAGATATTGCTGACCTTGCAGTGTCTATAATATTCAATAAATATCTAGTGCAATCTACAAGCAGTTTATTAAAATGTGTCTATAACAGTCTATTGTCTTTTAAAATGAACACATCTGATATGACCACCTGCTCACTGCTCCTGAATTTGTAAAAGAGAATCCTAAGATAGCTCGTTGAACAATTTCATGCCTGCAGTGTCGGTAAATTAGCATAGAAATGGTGCCAGTGTAATTACTTCGTTTAAGGTCTTTAAAAAAAGCAATAGCAATATCAGTATACTCTCTGATCTTGCTACAGTAAAACCAAAGTAAAAGTAGTTTATTGTTAATCACTTCTGTAAACATATAAGGAGGGAATACACACACACACAGAAGCACATTTAGGGTAGTAGAATGTCAGATTAAAAACCATTTTTTGATCCTTTTTTTTTTCTCAATTGAATACCTACCTTCCAGAACATTCATTGGAATAAAATCTCACAGGGGGAAAAAAAAAGAGGAAAAAAAAGAAAAACCAAACCAAAACATGGAGACACACAAATGAACACACAAGTGTGAGAGAGAGTTCTTTGAGTTAAAAATTCAATATCCTAGCAAATGTGTAGTTAAATAAGAATGTCTGAAACATAACAAGCAATATTTCTGCCATTATTTGCAGGATTCTGCATTCTAGTTTTACAAGAACACATTCAGATATGTTTACATAAGGTACCTGACTTCAGAGGAAAATCTTGCATTATTTCTTCCAGCAGCAAAGAAGCATATGTTAATGATAAAGAATAAGTTGTTTATAGGCTGCAAAAACATTCTGCAAAATATATATTAATATTAATAATGCTAATGGCAAACAGATCAGCTGTGTTCAGTGCACTCAAAGTGAGGTCTCTCTTCTGTTTCACTGTTGTGCATAAGAATCAACTATCTATTCCATCACTATTACCAGCTTTGACTTTTTTATTTTGTTTTTATGTTGCTATTTTTCAGTAATCAATAATTCTGAAAGTATTCCTTGCAAAGACCACAGGGGCATAACTTAATCATCATTCAATAAATTTTTGATCATTCTATACAGGTGGTTTAATTCAATGTGCAATTTTTCATATGATAATTTAAGCAAGACACATGTTAGCTCTTACAAATCTCTTGGAAGAAACATGTTAGTTCTCTTATTGCTGTAAATAGATATCTCAATGTAACTTGAATTTCAGAAGGGGTTTGCAGAAAAGTAACTAACTGGATTTGCATTCATTTTCTAACTTGGATTTTAAGAAAAACAAATACACAAACACAGTGTTCATCTTTCATAAAACAAAGAAACCCCAAAATCTTTTGGTAGAGAAAGGTCTATTTTCTCTAGCTACAGAAACATTTATGTTCTTTCAACTTAATATTACTTCTTGCCTGTACTTGCAGCACCTGCTTTATTATATATTATTCCTTGAATCTGTTGCAAAGAACATACACAGATAGCCAGACTACTCAATGAAATGTACTCAAAAACACCACTAATACTAATGAGTGTTCTTTTTATTCTTTACAGATTGCCACTAAAATGTTGCTTTTAAAATGTAACTATTCTCTTCATCACTGTTTTACAGTCAGTGTTATATTTCCAGTCTACTGGTAAATTAACATCGTTCTTACCGACATTTTTCCCTGCCTTTTTGTCTTACTACATTAAAAATTCTTAAAATACATGCTTCTGTAATTATATGGTTAAATAAGACTACAAGAGCCATCAGCCATCGGGTTTTTTTGTTTGATTGGCTGGTTTTTTGGGTGGGTTTTTTGGGTTTTGGGTTTTTTTTTGTTTGGGGGTTTTTTTGGGGGGTTGGGGGTTTTTTGTTTTGTTTTGGGTTTTTTTTTTTTTGATGGAGGAGTTTGTTGGTTTGTGTGGGTTTTTGTTTGGTGTGGAGATAGTTGGATTTTGGGGGTAGGGGGTAGTTTCACTTAGCTGGGAGTAGATGGATACTTGGAATTGACAGTACAAGTTACAAAGTAAGGGTAATATTTTTTAATTGTATTTAATGTGCCTGTAGTGTATAGCTATGTATAGAAGTGTCATCCTTCTACCATAAATTCAAGAATTATACTGTTGCAATTCCACTGACTCCAGTGAGTTATTCTTGTTCACACAATCAAGATGGGTGTTTTTCAATTCACTAGATTTTTTAATTATACGGTTGGTCTGAGATCCATGACTTCTTGACATTGTTCACTTCTTCTATAGGGGCTGCCTCACTCACTAAAATACAAGAAGTCCTATCTGCTTCTGTTGGTCTTTTCTTTATGAGTGAAACAAATCATTAATAATGATTTCCCAGAACCAGGTTTCACATCAAGGTCGTTCGTATAATTTTTCATGATTGCACAAGTAAACACAAAGAAATGTGTATTTCTGTACAGATAAAGACCATGTGTGATGCTAATGAAGATTGCCTAAGTTATGTACTGTATTAATTTTCTATTTTTTTAGCTCAATTATAAAGGGAATTCAATTGAAAAGTTTTATTTCATTCTGTGACAGCAGTATGATTAAGAAAAGCAGTTTATTTAGTAATAAAAATGTGATAGAATGGTTGAAGAGGCTCAGACGTGTGAAGAGAATTAATCAACTACCTTTACATGGTTCTACTTTCTCTTCCAGAGGTACAGCTCTGCTATTTGCCCCCAAATGGTAAATAGCACTGTTTGCAGAGTATCTTTTTTTTAAATAAAATAATTATTTTCCTAAGTCCCAGAGCCCAATTTAATCTCCTTACCTTTCGTAGTTCATAATGTTTCTGCACAAAAATGTCAGACTTCTCATTCACTTCGAGAGGAAAAAAGCAAAGTGTCAAACCTTCTTGGGAAGAGGGCAACCTTTCACAGGTAAGTAAATAAACTTTTTATTTGCTCTCCCCTCAAAAAAAGCAAACCACATAAGCATTTATTTCTCTGTTGCTCTGACACAACACCTTGGCTGCAAAATGACCTTACTTGAAGCCAAGTCTTTCTCTAAAGACCTGCAGTGAAAAGGACTGAAAGCCACCCCTTCAGCTAAACACTCAGACCTAGATGTCAGCTGAAGACATCAGGAAAGGAAACAGACAAAAGGTCTCAAGCTGATTTGAGGACAAAGACATTAAGGGTAAAGAGTGGGAAACAGCTCTCATCAAACACCATACTCAAAACTCCTGCTCACATTCTGAGTGAAATACTGGACTGTATGGAGGTGACTACCTGAGATGACAGTGCTCTTTTTTGTCTAAGCAGAAGCACTTTTGTTATTTAGTCAACTTCAGTTGGCATGCAAGGCTGACACTACTCAGCAACAATCTCAACATCTGAGATTGCTAAAGCTGCCTTTTTCCCAGGAGTTGGGATGATAATGGATGATCGGGAAACACAGGTTTTTTGGCATCACAAATTCTGACTAACAGGTAACAGAGCCACCTAATTCTGCTGCCAGTTCACCACCATTTACAGGAGAAAATATTTATCTTTGTTGCTGGGACATTAAAGCCCAAGCAGAACCTCAATTTGGCAACACCCGGAGGTCCAAGCAGTAGGCTGCAGATTCAATATCTATGAAACTTGCACAATATATAGAAAGTGACCATTGCTGCTTTAACCACCGAAACCAACTGGGTCCATTGGGATTATCAATTATATTTACTTTTTTTTTTTTTTTTTTTCCTAATAAAAGTACTGGAATGCAAAGAAAAAATGGAATAAAGTTCTGTCAATTCTCATATCAATCTGAATTTAAAGTCAGATCTTATGTATGATGTTGGCAGGATAGCTTCCCCAGACTTACTCATTTGCAAACCCGGAAAGAAGGTGAGTATAAGTGATGAAGACAACACCAGCTGAGCTTAGGCTGCTACTGAAACCTCTGCAGCAGTGCTCCAGAAACTATGGTCCACCATGCAGCACGGCCACTGCCCAGCCAGGAGATGGATGAGTGGGTACAGAGAGACTGCCCCAGACACAACAAGAGACTGCAAAAAGATTCCTTGTCCCACCAGTCAGGGTCACCTGTACACATCACTATTTTCCAACAACAATGAAATGTCTTTCTTAGGGAGAAATAAGTTTAAAAGATCAACTTTTTACTGATACACTGGATATTGAAATTTGATCCATTTTTTAAGTTGAGCATTTTTCTGAAGACCTCTTTAGTACCATGGTTGCTCATGGAATAAAGTACTGCTATATGTGGAGAGCTCAACAACAGTCATTCACAATATATTTATGAATACAATTAATTTTTAGCATGATAGCCTACTGAAGAAGGGCTTGTGCCAACACACGCCACAGGCACATCTGTCTCTTACCTCTGCATGTATGTCTGCCATTCACCTCACCTCAGAACAGTGATGTAATCTATTGACTAATTTCAAAAGAATTTGAAATAGGGGTGTTTTCTCAGATTCAGAATCCAAGGAGACTCTTCATCTGTTTCAATCACGCTGAAAGGATGCTGTGATCGATCACATATAATTAGAAATAGCAGCAGATGACAACATGCAATCACATTAATGAGGCACAGAACACTCCTGGCTAAGGAAACAGGAGTTTAGCATGACCTACTTTCTTCTTCATTGGTTCAGGTTATAGATTTCGGGGTAAATAAAAACACTGCTTGAGTTTTGAAAGTATTGGTCATGAAAAAGCATTTTGATTAGCAATATTTTCTTGCACTTTAATATGGAGAGTTTTAAAGCCTGTAACTAGAAAAAAACCTGGTGGCATAAGAAAAATATCTAACCTTAGTAACAATGCAACAGTTGAGTATGAAGAGTACTACATTTTAGGGTATATGACTGTTGCTCAGAACAACATCAAAAAAATTCCACTATGTGTGTTTATTAGAGGGACAAAACAACTGTATCAGTTTTGATGTAACATATATGAAGAAAGCTCATATGACCTAGGAAAATTCTCTCTCCCATCAAGTTTGAGGTATAGAGCAGAACCAGAAATTGAAGTATGAATCATTACCATCCAGTGATGAAGATGGAAGAGAGCAATAGAAGCAAAAATGGTGGGGTGATGTGAATGAATCTTTGATGTCCATACTCTCAACTGGAAGAATGATATTCAAGCACAGTCAGAGTAGGATGAATTTAAAAGATTGTAAAAATCAGTGGGGTAAGTAAAGAAAAAGTGTGATTCTACAAGCTTTAAATATTCTTACTAGAGGGTCATATATTACTTTCCTGCATTGGTGGTGAACCAGTTTAACTGCCGAAGAGTAACAACAAAATTATTAATTTCCCTGAATATTTGTATATCTCTTTCATTTAACAACAACAACAACAAAATTAAAATTAAAATAATCCTTTTGGAAATCTTTGCTTCCCCAAGTGGCAAATTTCTCCTTAAAAAATTGTGCCTTCCAGGAAGTTGTATTCGTAAAACAAAAAGTTGGAAATTCAGTACAGAAACAAGTGATGAGTCTTTGCTTATCCCAGAAAACAGATCTAATACTACTAGGGTGGGCAGAGCAGGAAAACAAAAAACAGACAATCCATGAAGTTCTGGACCTTAGAAATCCTGCAGTTTCCCTATAATTCCAGAGCTGCCACAGGGAAGATGCAACTAACAAAGAGGTGCGTCCCATCCGCAAAGTCTGAAAGAAGGAAGGAGCAGGGTAACAGTTACCCACAGGCAGGACGGAAAGCTGACCATGTACCAGTTATTACTGTGACATTAATCGACAAAACCAAGAAGGAGGAACAAAAGAAGTATATTGCTTTTCAGCCATAAAGACTGTGTTTCTCCAGTCTTTATCTTTTTTCAGAGATTTTTAAATTGGTGTCAATTATTTTGAGGCAAGTTTCTAAATAAAATAGCTCAGAATCAAAATTTAAAACATCTAAAAATTTTTATCTTCTTTTCACTTCTCTTTTTCTGGATGAAATAATTGTTTACAGCCCTCAGCCAACAAACTAAAAGATCATAAATGGCATCCATCCTTTTTCTATAAGCTTTTACCAAAAAATAGCATCATTTCAATTTCATTGAAACCTCCCCCACAAGATACCTTTTGTGTATGCTTCATTCTCCTCTTGTTTCTAATCTTAAGATCACACCAGGAGGCAGCAGTAAAATCCTCTGTGACATCCCTGTACCAAGAACTATAAAGCCAATATTTTCACACATAAATAATAGCGTAAGAACAATAAACTCATACACATCTTTTTCCAAAGGAAACTATGTAGCAATTTTCATTGTCTCCTAATTAGCTCAGTCAAATAAAAGAACATGCTTGGTCCTTTGAACAGTATACCTATGTATCTCTGATGGATTTATTATATATACTATGTAAAGTTATATTTGAATTAACAGCTATTTGGATATACATTTAAATTTATATTTATTAAATATATATTTATAAATATATCCATATTGACTATTGACTTCTGCTAGAAGGCTGGATTTACATGAGAAGGAAAATGCCAAATCTCACACAAGCAAGTGGCAGGAAAATATAGACACTCCTATTTCAGCTGACCTTTAGATCAATGACCTTCTTTTGCCCTAAAGTGTCTGTCAACAGGTACTGTCACTAAACAGCATTGCTAACCTTCAGCTTTCAGTTTTTCTACCTTACTATGTCCTACAGTTCAGGTCACATCCACCATCCTGAGGCATAAGAAACCTCCTGGATTTTGCCTGCAGGGAGCTTATTGTAGCTCTAACTTTCTTTTCTCTTTAGCATTTAAAAAGCCAGATGGTAACACTCACTTTCTCTGATGCAGTTTTCCTGGATAAAAATAACTGTCAGTCTACATGGTTTTTAGCACTAAATAATGAATTTATTCAGTGCCACAGACAAAACAGACTGAGTTTTAGATAGAATCAACAATTTCAAAATCTGCTTAGTTTTAAAATACTTACAATTCTGCTTGTCAGCAATGAACTACAGATTGCCAATCTGCCATTTAAAATGAAAAACACCTCTGACATTCTTCAGTAGTGTTAATGAAAGTTAGGTTTTATTCCTTCTTCTCCTTTCTGTTGTTCTTGTTCACTTATTTTGTGGCTAATACTTTACTAGAACCTGACTTTAAAGTTCATTCTAGCATTCATTAAGGATAAATAGATATATACAACGATAACTTCAAGTACCTCGCTCACACTGATTAGACTTTTGCCTAGCAATTTAATCGTGTCCTGAATAGCCACCACACATCTACCCACAATTAGTGAATAAAGTAATAAATTTTAGATTACTTTTGTATCAAATTACTTTTTAAGCAAGGGCACAACTTCCTGAGGAGTCAGCTTTGAGTTTTGCTCAGATAGGAACATTAAAACCCAAATAACAAAATAAAGATGTAGACTCAGAGAAAGACTTGCCATAAAAAAGACACAAAATTTTTTATCATGTGTGGAGTGGGACTGCAAACAGATATGATACAGATAAGACAAAATTAAAGTATCTTGGACCTAAAGATGGCAAGGGATGTTATAACAGCCCTGATCTTTAAGCAGAGCAGTATTCTGAGATTTCAGGACAGTAATTATGCTGAACAAGTGAATGTTTCTACTTTGCTGTATAGCTTTTATCCAGTGATGTGTTTTCCTTATCATTAGGCAACTTTCTGTCAAATCACCCACTATATAAATAAATGGCTCTGCCATTCTGCAGTATATTTATATGAATAAAGAAAACTGTTGAATTTATTGGAAGTCTGAAAGCACAGGCACATAAAGTGAAATAGATGTGCAGCTGAGGAACAACCAAAAAAAATCCCTACATGTAAATTAAGCAGATAAATTTTTCACACAACTGATCAAAGATAAATACCTAGAAATTTATTTATCCTTATTTTGTTCTAATTTCAGCAAACTGGACAGCTGGTATGCAGAAAAATGAAGAAAACTTGTGAAGCTGTACAAACTGTAGTAAAATTTGCAGGCTGCCTGACCAGTTACATATTCCCCTTTCTTGGGGGAAAGACTCTGGCAATTTGCATTTCATACTAAGAGGAAAAAGCTGCCATATTTTGTGGTGTTATAGCCTATGTATGACAAGTTAGTTTACTTCTGCTACTATACAAGGGTTTGTTGACATGTACTAAATCTAAGTGCTTTGCTTAGAAAAGGCAATTTTAAGCTGTGACTGGGAACCAGTAACTCATACTGGAGCCTGCTAACTCTCCATCTGAGCTGCTGTAGCATTGAGAGCCCTGGGCAAGTATCTTTCCATTGCCATGGCTTATTACAGATGCATTTGCTGGACATCTCTGGCTGCTGAAGGGCAAGACAGTGATTAACCCAAGGTCTATATGACCAAAAGTTAATCACAGTAGTTGCTAGGACTACAGCTTCAGTTATGGTAGACAAAAATTGTAGGGAAACCCCTGAAGAACCAAGCAACAATGACTAAGCTTATCCTCTTGGGCTTTGATTACTTCTTGCTGTATGCATGTAGCCCAAAGGTGGATTTTTAGCAGAGCTGTTTCTCCCTGTACTTTGGATTAAGGGAGGTGTTCTGAACATTGTTAATGAAATAGTTCACTGATAAGGCTAATACAGGAGTTGGACTTCAGGGCTCTTAAAAAATACTTTTTTAAGGTCTAGCCCACAGGAGTCTGAAAGCACAACTTCAGTACGGAGAGCATCAGAATAACAGGTCGGGAAGAATTTTTCAGTCAATGTGTGAAGACTGTTCATCTCTTGCCTTCTGAAGCTAACTTGAGTTAAAAATGGAGCAATACGTAATAGTTATTACAAATGTGTCCTAAATGGAGGTTTAAGATAAACAAGAAGTGGAGTTGAAGGGGTAAGGGCTCTACCCCTTTCAGAAAATCAAAAGCAGCTACATTGCACAGCATCCAGAATTTGACTTGGCTTCCATCTTGATGTTTGTCTTGTTTTCAATGTGAAAAAGAGCTGAGGAAACATGGCCTTGTGCAAACCAACAAAGTATATGAAGAATAATACTAGGATTTTACTGTAAGTATAGTTCATCCCACTGTTATTATTTGTTGAACCCTTTAGGGTAGTTTGTTCTGCATATCTCACTATCTGCTTAGACAGTGGTTTAACCCCAGCCAGCAACTAATCACCACATTTGCTCCCCTGGTGGAATGGGGGACAGAACTCGAAGAGTCAAAGTGAAAAAACTCATGGGTTGAGATAAAGACAGTCAAAAGGTAAGTCAAAAATCACACATAGAAGCAAAACAAAACAAGGAATATATTCACCACTTCTCATCATCAGGTAAATTGTTATTCATAAGAATTGAATTGTTATTTATCGATTTTTAAAAAATCTGGTTTTAATTTTTAAGAAATCCATCTCTGTTCATCTAGCTCTGTTCATCTTCTGTGATGTAATATGAATATGGCAGAGCTACACTTTAAACAAAGATATAAGAAGGTTCAGAAAAATCTAACTTTGCTTTTCTTTTAGATACATGTTAAAATTCCATGCCCAGCTATCTGCAGAATATCCATTGTGTGTATAAAGCAACACAAATGACCTCCTCTTTTGACAGGGTTTTTTAATATTATAAACTGTCTTAGTCACAACATTTAGCATTACTTCTAGAGTATCTTACAGAGTCTCAATTCCCTATGTTATGAAACTTTACATTCCAGCAGAATTTTTTCTTTCACGGAATCTATCTAGAAAAGCAGATGCTTCACTGGAATGTACCTCACCACATGATAGTGAGAGATGGTTTTAGTCTTGCATCACACTCCAAAACAATTCAAAAATTAGGATTGCAGTCAAATGAGCATGTTGATAAGTTTTTAAGCAAGACAGCATAATTCTTAAGTTTAATATCATTAACACCAAGACAATATCTGCAGAAACGCCTACACAGAAAAATAAGAGGGGTGTTTTGTTTTGTTTTTTCCACACAGCAGTATGCTTTATAGTTTTAGAGCATAATTTACAGGAATGAAAAATGCAACTATGCTTTACACATAAAACACATTTGAAAACAAACTATGTGGAACACCCCTCCAAACTTCACATTGAAAAAAACAAACCAGGACAGCATTTAAGTGCTACTAGTGTCAAACTGTTAGCTCCATGAAAATGGGTATGTATGGGAAGATTGGTCACATCTGCTTTACCTTTTTTGTAAAACATTTTTAGCCTGCAGAATGTGCATCTTCCTCTCTTTCTCACTGCCATGACAGAGAGATAAGAGAGTTTAAGATTCCAACCAGAGGTTGCCCTTTCTATAATTGGTGCAAAAATCTATTTTACAAAAATTATGTATCTTGTCTGATTATCCTACCTTAGCTGATGTAGCTTTTTTTCTAGCTAGCCTCATGCTTCCAGTAGCCAATTTCCTCTGGAATATCGATTTCTGCAAGCAGGAATGAAACATATATAGAAGTAAATAAAAGGGATGAAGCTTTTAGAATTAATTAACCAATACACACTGATGGCAAGTTTAAATCTTTATGTCCAGAAATTACTGCCCAGCTCACTTGTTTGACAATTAAAACAGTTTGCAACAAACCGTTGTTTTTCATTCAAAGAATTTTTAAGAATATCTAAATGATACAAGATTAGACCTGATCAGGAAATTTTCAAAGCAAAATAACAATTCTTGAAACTAGAAACTCTTCAAAAGGGAAAATTGCAAAATCTTGTCCAAGAAAAAACATCCCTTGACTCCTAAACATTCTCATCCAAACCAAGATGAGGCACTATAATGTGATACTAATGCTCAGTGTACTTTAGGATCATAAGACTCAAATTGGTGACCCAAATCAAAGATGAGACTCCAGACTTCTATGAAGCACGGCTGGAGCAATAACTCCTGTTAAAGGGTTTGCATTTTGCATAGGAGAATGACAAGTTAACTCAGCCAGACAGGGGAATTAGACTAGCCATCTGTTTAATGCACACAGACTGAGACGAACTGGGGTTCCTCCAAGAATTTTTTTCTGTAGTGTGTATTAGAAAAGAATTATCAAAATTACATAAATCCTCCTCTGATCAAGAGCAGTAAACCAGCTCTTCCACCATTTCCACATGAGTATTGTAACCACAGAGCATTAGCATCAGGTTCCTTCATTTTTACTGAAGATCACTTTTAAACACACTGTAAACACTTCCCCAAATTGCTTGTAATCTGGAACACTGTATAAAAAATGTATTTAAAAGACTATTTAAAAACCTTGTTAACATAAAACCTTCAAAATAAAAGGGGCTGTAAAATACAACTAATAAAAAAATAGAAGACTGTGTTTCTACTCATGTCCCATGGCAAATATAGAATAAAATAAAAATATATTAAAAAAAGGTGAAAACAAAAATATGCACATTTAAATGATATATATTTGTGTCTGAAGTGCCTGGAAAGTTAAAATATACTACTAAAAATTCTATGTTCTCCATGAAAAGTTTTTAAGATGTTTTACTGAAATATTTTCCTAGTTCCATATCCAAACAGAAAACAAAGAGAAAGTATCACTACAGAATTAGCTGTCAATTGCAATAATGGAACTAATATTGAAAACAATTTAAGAGGATCATTCCCATCTTCTCACGCTCTGTTTTCTTCAAAAGCAGAAAAGTTTGGTATTTCTGTTTCTCTACTCATTTTGTACTAGTCAAATGTAATACAACCCACATGATTGTTTTCTAACTTCTGTAGTTTATATTTCAAATAAGGTTAATGCTGCAGGTAGGCAAAGAAAGGGAACAACAGAAAGAAAAACAGAAAAATCACTGACTAGTAAAGAACTGTCTGAACTCTTTTTGTAGATGAAATTTACATTGAATTATAGACCTCACTGGAATGGTAATACTGAACAGTGGAAGACTAGGAAAAGACAAGGTTCAAGAGTTTTAGACTGCAAATCAGAAGGTAGTTATTGAAATCTATTGCTAGAAAATACATTCCTATGTAAGTGTGACACTTTATGTAAACTCCACCAAATGAACACAAATTATTCCCAAACAGCATGTAAGGATTAGGAGCAATACTGAGAGATGCTACATTATTTAATTCCCCTAGAACTGAACAGAACACTACAGATATAAACACATGAAACATCCAAAGAGAAACACAAAATATTCTGATGACTAATGTGGATAAGACAATTTCCAAAAATGCCATACACAATACTGTCTTCCTACAAACCTGTAGACATGGCTTCTCAGTTGTACTGATGTGCAAAACGTACTTGGATAGCTCAGTGTTGTGATTTAGAAATGGTATTCTCCAATTTGGTACTCCTGCTAAAACCATGTGTGGTTTCCACTCCCTCCTTGCCAGCTGGAAGAAAAAAAGGCAAAGATCACAGGTTGAGATAAGAACAATTTACTGGAAATAGCAATTAAATAACAAAATTAACAGTAACAGTAATAATATTAATAATAAAAGATATAAGAAAAGAGTTCACATTGGAAGTCCATGACAATAAACAATACCAGACAGCTACCCCACCAGGTTTTTGTTGATCAGAAGGAACCCCTTTCTCCCAGAAAGAGGGGAGAGTCCCTTTTCCCTGCTCCGACAATGGCATGAGGTGGTATCAAATAACATCAAAGTCCTGGACATTTCCCCTTCCTGGTACTGCAAAAAATAAACCCTGTCCTGGCAGAAACCAAGACACTCAGCTGTCAATATCAACATGTTTTCTGCCCAGACTCTAGCTACAATACTATTGTATTAATTGTGACATTTTTTGTGTATAAAGATGAATTCCACAATCAGTGTGCCTGCCCAGAGCTCAGAGAAATGCCCAGGCACATTCAGGCAGTGGGTACAGCTTGCAAGAATGGCTCCATACTTCCCTTATAAATCATTCTCTTCTCACAATTTTAAGTTATTAAAAAAAGAAGAAAAAAAAAAAAAAAGGCGTGTCCAAGCATTAACAACAATTAGCACAAATCCAAAAGAAATTAAAAATTTGCTAAATGTGTATTTCTGAATTCAATCAAGGGTGAGAAAAATCATTACTTCAAGAAGTACCAGACTTTAAGTACATTTATGCATGCATTGGTTCTTTTTTGAAAGGTCAATTAAGTGCAAAAGTGTGACTAAAAAATGAGAAATTATTTAACATTCAGCAGTAACAGCCTGACTGTTAGTGCACATTATATCTAATTATGTACTTCACAATCATTTCAGAAACAAAATTTGTAAAACATTTACAAAATATGTTCAGCACATGAGTCATAACTAGATTTTTAAAAATACTTTCAGAAGCACAATTAATTGGAAATTGACTCTACTTACTTAAATTGTTTTGATTTAAATGTATAAAGTGTCAGCAGACAAAATATCTCCAAAGTCCCTGGAATACACATATGTGATAGGACCTTGTAAGATACTGTCATGAATGAGTAAAACAAACCACCACATATTTATGAGGATTTTTTTCATCCTTGTCTAGCTGTATATGTTATTAAATTATTTTAAAAATAGCAAAGGCGTTCCTGTGAAATCTGCTTTATGAAAAGAATAATGAATATTTTGAAAATTGTGATGCAACTTCTGGCAAACTGGCAGTAAATCCCGCAGTGGAAATCACAGACCACTGGGTGTTTGATGCACAGTAGTCAATAATACTGTCAGTATTCAAAAAATTGTATCTCCCGTATTTTCCTACTTGGAAATATCCCATGAATCATGGACAAAAAGATAGTGTTATATTTTGTAAATTGTCCTTTTCGAAGTTAGACTGTGTAAAAAACATATTACTAAGGCCCAGGTTCTCATATCCTCATTCTCACCAGATATCTTTTTGGTCAGTCATGCAGCAAGGTGACATTAAAACAAAAGAAAGGATATTGAAACTAATTCACAAAGGAATTAAATCAACACAGCAGCAAGACAGCCCTCAAATGGGCCAGCAGGAAGCCACTAAGAAAATAGATACTTATCAGACAGAAAGATAAGTCAATGCCCATATTCATTTTACTAATTGTAATTTTTCAGAAAACTGTTGTTTCTTTTCAAGCCCTTGAAAAAATAATTTTTCCACCTTTTAGGGTTTTTGCTTCTGAAATTAATCCAGTAATACCATGGAGAAAAACCTCTATTATTTTATAGAAATCTAAAGGTAAAAAAATGCCTTTAAGTTGTCAACAGGTGAAGTCTTAAAATTCCAGAGGTACAGTGGTTCCCCCAGCAATCTCCCAATTCCCCAGGATTTTGATCAGCAGTTCTGTGAATCTGTCTCTCCTTTGCAGAGGGGTCATCCAAAGACTTACAGGACTTACTGGAGAAATCGTTCCTAATTCATTAGAGCACAATATTAATTATGACAGAGCATTTCTGATTTCATCCGTCACAAAAATATATACATCAATGTGCAAAAAGACAAAACTTGATTAATGCTCACATCTGTGTATATTTTTGCTCTTCTTCCTCACTTGTTCTCATCTTAGAAGGATTAGTACTTTGGTTTTATATCACCACTCTGGGTAGGCTGAAGTGCAGAACCATGCTCTTTCCATTGAGGTATTGAAGACCGTGAAGTTGTCTGTGGGCACTATGATAGTAATAAAGGTGATCCTGTTGGTGTGCCACCCTTTGACCTAAAGCAAGATGATCGCTGGGTATGCAATCCCATGTAATGGCAAGCCCCTTGCTTGCTAAATATTAAAGCAACAGAGCAGCACAAAGAAATTAAAGCCTGAACCGAGAATCAGTAATACTTGGGGAAGGATTCCTCAGTGCAGGGAGTAAAAATAGTGCCTCGATCATGAATCAATTATTTTATTTATGCATTAGTTGAAATGCGTATTCTTCTTTGCTGTCATTCTTCCATATCTACCTCACAATCATCAGTAGTGAAGTGAATTATTTTGTTAGCTTGCACAACAGTCAAATCCATACGCATAAGTCACATGTGCAGGTTTGGTAGTACAGGGTGCCTGTAGCTTTGAGTTTCTAAAATGTCACTGACATTTTTCTGTCTTACTGACCATAGCCACAAAGCAAGTTATCTACAGTTTAGTCTCAGTGGAGTCTTCCATTTTTTCGGGTTTTTTGTGTAAAACCTGGCTTGCTATGAAGATTCGGTATAGATTCTAGAAGCTTAAAGTTGCAGTATTGTGAAAATAATTATTCTAGTAGAAGATAGTGGTGAACAGGTATGTCCATAGTTTGCTTCTAACTTGCATATGAGCTAGTGCAATTGAGAGTATATTGATTCCATTTTAATTGAGACAAAAGAGAAGGTCTTTGAAGCATGAACAGTGTAGTATCTTTATATTGATGGATTTACTGGTGCACCTAAATGTAAGAGCAATTAACTGCTAAGTTAAACTTATTGAGTTTAAAGTTGTTTGGTAGCCAAGGAGAAAATTTCACATTCTTTTGACCAAATAGAAGTAAATTTGCAAAGTAACTAAGAGCTTCCCATACCTGCAAGCAGGTGAGAGGGGTACATCCATTGGCTTTTTACCACCTGTCCTTTTCCAGTGACCAGCTATGTGAGCTTCACACCCACTTTGCCATGTTCTGATCTTCAGAATGGTATCACGTATACTGAAAGTGTATTAACTGCCTTTTGAAATAAAATTTTTAAGAAGTTGAAGAATAATCCAAGCAAGGGTATCTGTAAAGACTTTCCATTGCTGAACCTCTTAGAAGTGATTCCAGGTCATTGCATTTTCATTTGTAGCATGACTCAGGTTCTTCTCTGATACTTTACTAGAGTCAGTGCTTAAAGCTCCTTCCTTCAAACATTATATGTAATCAAGGTGCATTTTATAGATGGGGTATTTCATGTTAAAACATCATCAATGACACACCATTGGCACAAATTTCAAACTGAAAGTTTGTATTAGCTTTGTCAAAGCATTAAGGCATCTAACCTTTTGAGACCTACAGCATCAGTGCAGCGTTAAGTGAAGCACACATACTCCCAACCATCACATACACAGTATTCTACATACCTGTTAGCTATATAGATATAAAAGGTATTTTAACTTTAAAAGTCTTAATTAAGTCTTTTATAAAGGCTCCCAAACTTTCACTGAAGTTTAAAGATATACTGTGAGAGCAAATTTCCCAGATATAAAGGCCAACTTCCTGTATATATTAATTTTTGCACACATTAAACTTTTAGATCTTGAGATTTAAAAAAACAAGTGATTTGTTGTGTCTTTCTCTAAGATATAAAAGAAGATATAATTATTTGAATGCAAAGCAGTCTTTTACTGTGGAAACATGAAAGAAGTAGAAGGGAGACAAAACCAAGATGCAATTGAGTGTCTTGCTGCAGAAAAAAAAGCCTCCAAAACAAATGATGAAAACTGCTTTCAAAGATGGACACAACCTGAAAACATTGGTACAAATTTCTTGAAGAAGAACTGTCCACTGCTGGGTATGAATAAGAAAACTCTACATGCCAAGATAAAGTTGTTAAGAAAGTAGACAGTTAATAGAATTCTGAGAAAAGGCACTAGCAAAAAAGTAAAAGCACAATATTGAACAATGTGCCATTTACATGACATACAAAAACATTCATGCACCTCAAGAGAAAGGCAGTTTAACAAAATCCCTGGTGCCCACTATCGTCTGTTACAGGTTTCACTAAATGAAATTACATGTATTAATACTGATAATTCCTAAGGACAGGAATTCCTAAAATAAAAGTACCCTGGCTCTGGCCAGGACAGAGTTAATTTTTGTAGTAGCCAGGAGGAGCACATCTAGGACCTAGAGGAGTCTTTCCCATGGCAGGGAGCAGTGAGGATATCGCTGGGCTCCACGTGGTGAATACTCACATCTGAATCATTCACCACTCTTATACACTCTGTTATTAATATTGTTGCTGTTACTGTACATTTCTTGTTTTACTGCTGTTTCCAGTAAATTCTTCTTATCTCAAGCTGTGATCTTTACCTTTTTTGCTTCCAGTTCTCCTCTCCAGCCCACCAGAGGGGCAGAGGGAGGGGAGAACGAGCAACTGATACATGGTTTGGAGTGTTTCAGTGTGAACAATAATTGGGGAATACCATTCCTAAACCAAGACAAAAACTTATTTATATGTCCCTAATCCCCTTCTCCTCAGTGCAAAAGAAAAGAAACATCTGATGACTCTTAAAAAACAGAACATTTCAATGAAAAAAATCAGTCAAAAATTAAGAGGTTGATGCAGGAAGAGAGAAAACATTGGACATTTCATATTGCTCATCAAGTAATTTTCTTAGAAATTACATAATATAAAATAAAAAAATCTCCAGTGTATAATCAGATCTACAGCTAGATGAACACTTATTTGATAGTTTACTTGCATAGATGAAGGGACACAAATTCAATGAAATTTGCTGAAATAATGTGTCGTATTTTACCATGAGGAAGATTTTTTTTAAAAAAACCTACAATAAAATATACTTTTTAAGTGCATTTGTTGTTCTACAATTTTCCTCAGTATCAACACACATTCAATCAGCAAGTGCACACTCTGAAACATCAGCACACTTTTTAACTTTCTTCTGATACAAACTCACCTTTTTATCTGTTTTCAAACATCTGCACTAAGTCTATTTCTCCTTTTTCCTACAGCAATCTTGAGATCCAATGAGGCTGAGGTTCTTTCTGTTCCTTAGACTGATAAAATATAGAGTTTCTATACATGAATACAGAGTAAATTTTGCCTTTAGGAAATTCACTGCTACCCTTAAAAATGGAAACAGTCATAAGAAAAAATACCTTATTAAGGAAAAGTAATGAATTTCAGATGCAGGCAGTAGGTTTATTTACTACTTCATTTTTTTAGCTGTTGATTCCCAGATGGTTGGTGTTGGAAATATCTGGGAGCTGTGCTTTCCAAGATCTGAAAACAGTGCAAAACTGCAATAATTATTATTATAGTAGTTTGGCATCTACAGTTTGACATCTACAGTTAGTCCTCATAATCAAAGATAGTCTTATCTAGTCATTAGTTTTGGAAGATATTGTAATTGAAAACACTCTGTGCAGGAATTTACTTTTGCATATTATCAGTACACAATGCACTTTATCTAAGAAACATCATTGTTGGATGGCTTTAGGGTCTTGTCAGCTAATGCTCAAAATACTATTCAACCACTTTTCAACAATATTGCACACTCAGTAAAGAGCTAGACATATTATGTCTTTAGATAATGCATGATTAAACAATTTTTCTCACTTGTATTTTTAAAAGTATTGTTTAAAAAAACTTAGACCTCACAAATACATTTGATTCCACAATTATCTTTTCCAGTATGGTTTGGACTTATGCAGTTAGTCATTCTGAGCATTCCCTTTCCCTGGCTTCAGGCTCCCAGATAGATGAGCAGCTACATTGTGTTGTCTCTGATCCCTGACCAAATGGATGTCATTATATTTGTAAGGAAGACAGAAGACAGCTTAAAGTAACATATGTCTGTTGTGTCTATATTATTTACAGCCTTCTGTTAAAGATTTTAACTTTTCTAAGCAAGCCTAAGGTGACATGAAATTGCAGTTATGTTTCCAGTCAAATAATTCAGAATAAGAAGAACGTCTAATTTCTGTGAGTGTCTGCCATTTACTGTCATTATATTCATCTTCCTTTTGCCACCATTTTCTGATGTTAAATTATTATTATCCCCATTACAAATTTGCCGCTATTTTATAGGTAGTACCATAATGCATCAATGCCACAGGCATGTAGATAGTTAATATGCTGAAAATGTGAGGGATAATGACCATCCATGCAAGATTCTAAGCCATATGAAAAGGCATAAGATGAATATGAGGGGCTAAGAGCTAGACACAAGACTATACCCCAATAAGTTATGCAAGCAATTTCTGTTCTAGCCTTGATTCTCCTATATGCGCATAGACAATCACAACTTCTATGTATACTGGTTTTCTACAGAAGACAGACAGAATTCCTTAATGATTTGCAGAATAAGCAAGAAACTTCACTCAGAACTGCAGCACCAAGCAAGGAATTAATCTGAGGTGTTTAATGTGCTGGACTATATCTCTAAATGAGTCACGTTATCCCCAGCCCACGATATTAGCCATGAGGCAAGACTGTTTTGTGCTATAATGATCAGTGATACAGTTACCTGCCAACACTATCAACTCCCAGGGACATCAGAAATTTGTATTTCAGAACAAGATCTCATATTTATTAAACAAGGTTCTGTTGCAAGTAGTATTCTAGCTCAGTGATATATTAAAGCAGCACAGAGAATTTCAAAAAAACAACAAAAAAAAACCCACCAAAAACCAAGAAACCCCACTGTTAAATGCTTTTCTTTTTGCTACTTGCTAGATTGTCTGCTATTTGACTAGCTTTTACTTCATTGTTTACGATTTCCAGTTGTTTATCATATATATGGCACACAAATTTCAACCTGTGGATTGCTTATAAATGGTTATAACAACTTTGTTTAAATAGGTTTTATTCTCATGAATATTCAATCATTTGGGTTTTTTCTTATCATATTGTTTTCTTTCCTGTCTGGGTGACATAATAATTTGGAATGGTTCTGCTTTCTTTCACATCCAATGCCATTTTATGCATAAAACTTGGATATGTACCCAAAAGTACATTTTCTTGAATAAATTTCCGTGCATAAATATGTGTGCAGGGGAGGGGACTAATTAAAAAGCCCATATACACAGTCAAGCCCAGATTGCATTGGGAAGGCAATGAAATTGCTCCTTTGCTGCACACTGTGAAGTGATCTAAAAATGGAAACTGCTGTGCTGCTCGGTTAATGGAACAGGTTACAGTACGATTCAAGACCTTCCTCTCTCATTCAGAAATGACTGTGTACTGACTGAGAAAATTATCTCTTTCTCCTGAAATGCACATATAAAGTGAGATTTAAGGATTTTCTGTCCTTCATTACTAAAATGTATGGATCCCACTTAAATCTGCCAAAACCTAAGATAATCACCATGGAAAACACTAGGAGATGACAGGTTCATAGCCTACCATGTTAATGCAAAGCTCAGACTGTTTTTCCCAATGGGTCACTTTATACTTATCTATATTAGGTTTTGCCTATCATTTCATTGTTACCTGGGCCGTGTAAAATCCTTCTATGACTGTGTCAGTGGCTGGCTGCCACTGACCCTGTTACTACCTTGCGTAACACGCTAACATCTCTCTCACACTTTCTCAGTTTGTCTCTAAACAAGTCATTCAGCTATTTAGTTATCTTTCTTCTTGCCCTACCGATGCCTTAAAAGCCCTTGGAGAATTTTTGCCTTTTGGAAACTTCAGTACATTGTTTTAGCAGACCAAATCACCCCATCAATATGCTTGCTGCTGCTCTGAAAGGACTCCAAGAAGCCTTACAAAGGCACAACCTCTGCTGACAGAGCTGTGCTAAACTCTACCACCCCTCCCCACCAGAGTCTGTCAGACTGCCCTTCACTAAAGCTTCTGCTGATCTGCCCAGTACAGGAGTCAGAATGATCAGCTTGTGCTTCCCTGCCTTGCTCCCACCAAAACTTTTTTATTTAGCATGTTAGAGTTGCCATTCTCCTGTCTCTGGACACCAAGGCTGTTCCAAAGCGTGCCTACAAGAATAAGGTGCTTCGCTCTTCTGAGTTTGAACTTGTATGTGAATATTAACCAGTCCTGACAATTCTGGGCAGCTTCCTTCCATCTAATTGTACCGCATGTTTTTCTGCAGTCAGTGTGTTTCTGAACACATCCTGTGCTGAGTCCTTTATATTAGTATTTATTTTATTCCTATGATAGTTGTTCAGCCAGATCCATTCACAGGTGCCTTGGCAGTAATCACAGTGATAATAAATGTATGGGTCTGTGATAAACCGTGATCTATGAAATCATCCTCCTGACCAGTTCTTTACAATGAGGATTGAATCTTCTTTGTAGTTATTGCCATGATCTCAAATAATCACCATAAAGGGCATCCCCGGAAATTTTTTTATGCCTAAAAATATTTCCATCACTCTGTCTACTTTTCCTTGCTATCCAGTCATATGAGTGAAAACTTACCACCATGCAGATTATTTTACGTAGCCTCACTGAGCAGAATAGAGGGGGTGAATCACCTCCCTCAACCTGCTGCCCACACTGCTTTTGATGCAGCCCAGGATGAGGTCGACCTTCTGGGCTGCAAGTGCACACTGTTGGCTCGTGCCCAACTTTTCATCCACAAGAACATGCAAATTCCTTTCCCACAGGGCTGTTCTCTTCTCCCAATATGTATTACTTCTTCTCCCAATATGTACTCATATTTGGGATTTCCCTGACCCAGGTGCAGCACCTTGCACTTGGACTTGTTGAACCTCATGAGGTGGGTTCATTTTTCTAGTTTCTTCAGGTTTCTCTGGACAGCTGATTCTCCTCTTCATGATCTTGACTACCTGTCATGGTTTTGTCTCCTTCCAGCATCAGAGAATTGTATCTGTTTTGTAAGGGCACATTAGTAGCACAGGGAAGACTCTTGTCCTGCTATTGTTGCCATAAGCCTTAATATAGTTGTAGTAATGTAGTTTTATATAGTTTTATAGTCTTTTGCACTTAAAAAGTAGTTTATAACCCCTGTACCAAATACTTAAGCTAGATTTTAACCTCTGTGTCACGTTCTTGAAGCCTGTTTCTGTGCTAAGGGGGAGATATTAAGCTCTATTCAGGTAGCTATTAGAACATGTTAT
>VXBX01002494.1:1494547-1577775 GCA_013400415.1 Scytalopus superciliaris | reverse complement strand
ATATTGTTTAGTCGGAGTAGAGAGATGGGGGTAGAGGGGACTGGAAGAACTCAAAATAGAAGACGTAATGATGAAGATGAGGAGGGGGAGGTGGGGGGGTGGAAGGAGTGATCTCGGGACCACTGACTCAATTCTAAGAGGGTGTTTCCAGGGGGGTGGTTTGAGATAGTAGGGGGATGGGCTAATTAGACATTGGATGTATTTTCTAGATAGGGAAATTAAGTAGAATCATAAATTTGTAGAATTCTGTGATCCCAGCACGCGCGTGTCATGGATTGCTATAGCTAACTCATAGTAAAGGATTTTTCTCTGCCTTGCCCTGTTGTGGAAGTTTTCTTCCTAGATATTCCAGGCAACACTATGAGCAAAGAGGGGAGTCCATTCTGCCTTGCTTTGTGAATTAGCTGAGCCTAGTGGCTCAGGGTTGGATGTTAGCTTACTTTCAGCTTCCAAAGACTTAAGGAAGCTCTATTGCTCTGCCTGCTCAGAGCATAATACCAGACATCAGTCTCCCTCTTAAATTCCCAGATGGTACTCTGCCTGGTGAGCGTTTCTCATGGTATGCCAACTTCCTCAAAAACTTCTGTCTGTCCACTCTTGCACCCAGTCTTTAGTAACTCCAGAAGAAATAAATATCCACCATCACCAATTAGATTTAATTAGCTTTCAAGACAGTCAGTCACTGCTGCTCTGTGCTAACACATTGACCCCAAAGAGTGTAGTTCCACACTCTACTTTGTTTTTATTGATATAGTAATATGCTTCAGTATTTCTGTTCTAACCAAGAATCCTGAACAATGTCTTATAATGATGCCTCTCAAAAAGATACTGACCTTTGAAAACCTTATAAAGGATATCTATGGGACTAAATTCTAAAGACCTGACTGCTCTGAAAAAGGACAGTCATTACAAAGCAGAAAAAAACACAGGCCAGTTACAAATTTATCTTAAATAAATATATAAAGGTGAACTTGATACTGCCACTTCCTAATGAAAGGGAGCTGTCTGGAATGCAAAGACAAGTTCCAAGAAAGGAAAGAATTAAGTAATATTAAATTGTGTTTAGCTCAACCTTTTTAAAAGATTCAACAGACTTTGCAATGTACTATTTCTCCATAGTCTACCAAATTTCCTATATTCTTAAACCTCTGAGCAGTTTTGTCAACATCTTCCATTTCCTCTAGGGAACTGCCCAGTCTTGAAAACACTGCAGAGTAAGACTCCCCACTAAGTCTTGACCACGCAAATCCAGGTCACTTACGCACTGTGGAAAGAAGCCATACTAATATAGATAGCTATACGTAGATATCTGATTCCCATCAACACAAACTATCAAAATCATGCCAATTGATTTAACTAGATTGCCAAAGTTTAGCTAAATTCTGGATTTACCAGTTTTGGAAGCAGCACAGCCCTCAGCAAAGTCAAGCCACATATGTAGCGTATCAAGAGAGGTTAAAAAGACAAAATGTGTCTACTAGAATTTTGAAAATCTTTCTTTTTCATGCTTTAAAAGTAAGTATCAAAAATCAGCTATATTTTCCCCACTGAAAGAAAATATTTTTTTGTATGAAAAAGAGGAAAGGAGCTGGTTTCTTTGCAAATGAGTGTTTCTACAAAGATTACAGGAATACATCTGAGACACACTTGGAAATGCATTAGCTCTATGTTCATGTATTCACTTCATAAAGGGTTCAATATTCTGTCAGATTTCTCATTGCATGTAATAACAACTGGCATGATGTCACCACCCTGTTGGTTAAAACATTACCAAAAGGAAAGGGCTGTTCTTAGTCATTGGCAATTTTGTCTTTTAATGATAATGCTCTTTATTTCCTAGTTTTGTATAGTATCTTGTGAATTTTTTTGTAACTATGGCAACTATTCATTTTTGTTCAAATAAAAGTGTGTTGTAATTCCATGTGACTTGCTGGCATATAAATTAAGCCTGCCTGCTGGAACTAGGATGCCAGAGTCCAGTTTTCCCACTTAGCTTTAAATTGACATGTTCACTGTTTATGAAGAAAGTGACTGTCTCTGCTGAGGGAAAAAAAACATTTGTCCTGAGTAGGTGGGAAAAGGTCATTCAGTTCAGTGCACAAAGCACAGGTGCTGATAACTGCTGACCGAGGAGAGAGTCAGTCAGGCTGAGCAAAGAAAATACTGGAATTACCTTTTACAAAGCTACGGCATCAATACCACTCTCAAGAGGAAAGGAAGAGGGGAAAAGAAAGGATGAGATGTGAAACCACAACGGAAACTTACCTGCATCCCAGAGAGAGCAGCTGATCTCCTAGCCATGAGAACACGTTTCAGCAGCACTGGCGTAGGTTTTGGTGTGCAGGATCACTGCTGCAACACACCAGGTTACTTGCTGCTGACTGCCCTGCTGCCCTTCTCCAGGCCAGTGTAACTTTGCTCCTTAGAAAACACCTGCTAGCACCTAATTTCTCCTAAAATAAAGTCCTTGAACTTTTATTACTACATTTTGGGGAACACATATTTCAATGGATTAAAGCATCACAATAGATTTTTCCCTTCCTAATTCAGTCCCATCTGTTTCTCCTCTTTTGATTCCTCAGAAAAGCAGAAGATTTTAATCAGAGTTTTCAGTCAGTTAATGCTAGAAGGTACAATTTTATTTCTGCCTGTATGGTGGCAGCTGTTTGCATTTCCAGTGTACCTGAAATTTCAAATACATCCCCTGTTACTTGAGTCCTGTTCTGATCTCTCATCAGTATAACATAGAATCGTAGAATAACTCAGATTGGAAGGGATTTCAGGATATCCTCTAGTGTAACCTGCCACTCTGAATGGAGAGTCAAATTGATTTCAGACCAGGTGGCTCAATTCAATTTCAGCGGCATTCCTCCTGAGGTGTCCAGGTATAGAGGAAAGAAGAAAATGCCTGCAGCAAAAGTAATAAATTGATAATGTAATGAAGGACATTGCAAACCAAGGTTAACATAATACTCATATTTCTTCTTAATCCAAACAGTAGTTTATCTTGAAATATTATCTCCAGAATTACTTACAGAATTCCCTATCCAACCTCAGTACCAAGTTTCATGGCATTTCTTCTCCAGATAAAGTTCACTGTGTGTATAAATTTCATATGAATTGAAACCTGGAAGATTTGCACCCTTTGATCTTTGCAAGCCATCATTAAACAATTATCTTCTCACACATTAATTAATAATAAATGCTTCATTTGTCATGAAGCTAAGCATATTTTTTCACATCCTCCCAGCTCCAAGATCCAAATTCTGTCTAAAAAAGCTTAGCCTTAGCACATGTTCATTTCCAGATGCTTGAGTCTAAATATAGAATTGATGCAGCATGATGTTTTAGTATCACTACTTTTCAGATTAAGGTAAAACAGGTATCTCTGTTTGATTTCCTTTCCTATGACACTACATTATCTCCTTATTTTGAACAAAAAAAACCCAAACATTGATGTTTCAGTAAATTACTACAACACTGTTAGACGAAACATTAGCTCTCACAAATCCTAGCAGCAGTTTCCAAGTTGCTACATTCCCATGATGTCAGGTTGAAGCTCAAGATGACTGAAATCACTATTTGCTGAATTTTAGATTCTGGTATGATTGTTCAGTGGAGATGCACTCATAATAGGTCTTTGAAAGGTAAATAACACAGAAGTGAATTTTAGGAAGATTGGTGATGGATTAAAGCCAGCTTTAACATATCTGCTAATCTATGTATCATTCTCTTGGGGAGAGCTCTGACTTGAATAGGTTTTCTTCAGAGTCAGAGGTCAGTGGTTCTGCTTTAAATCTTACAACTTAGTGGAGGCAATATCAAATGTAGCAGCCCTTACTTCAATTCACAGGAAAATGCCAAAGCAAGGAGAATTTTTCCCACTAAGCACTTAGGTGAAGCAGGAGCTAAAAACTACTTTCCTTCAGTGGGGCACAACAGCTGATAAAATGCAGTTCCAGCCATAAGAATTCATCACAAGAGAAAAAAGTAAAGGCAGGAGAGAAAGCATGGAGAAATTCTGGAAAAGCAAAGGGATCCTATGCACAGGAAGGAATGATGTCTCCTGTTCCCAAAGGTCAAAATGCCTCATCTTGACACCCCGCCCCCAAAAAATGGACTCCCCATGGGAAAAGCTTCCCCATGCAGTCTGTGTGTGTATGTCTACAAATCTAACCTCAGTCCCTAGTCATTTTGTTTCTGAGAAGGGACTAGCCAGTGAAAAGCCCCAGTGACAGATGGAGACTCGGATTAATAGCTGAGTCATGTATTTCTGCCTTTGGCAACTGACTGAGAAGACTGCTTCAGTCTACCAGATTCCTCTATGGAGTAAAAGAAGCAATGTTTCATGTCAAAAGTATGAGCATCACCACCTGGAAATGGCAAAAGTTACTCTCCATCATGTTTTTTTCCAGATTTGAATTGCCCATTGGAATTCATGCTATGCATAATTCATGCACAGTAAGTATAGGGTTATTTTAGGATTATATGTTACTGCTCAGAAAACCTTTCTTATACCTGAACATATCCTACAGTCTATGCTACAGCATGGTATCAGTTGTTTCCTTAGTCCAACAAAGTAAATAAAGAGAAATAGGAATTAATTGTGATGCAGGAGAATTTTTCAATACCATTAGTCAAGATACGGCAACGTCACCAGCAGTGTGGCTTTTAAATTCGGAGATTTATAAGAAGTCGTTTTAACTGCAGTAGAGAAAACCATGATTCAATCCTCAAAATCAAGTACGGAGTGACAAGACAAGACTAGTCTGTAGTTGGTGCAGGGAGGAGTCTCTAGAAGATAGGATTAAGAAGACTTTGAAAAGGTTTCTAGGATTTGAATCAACTAGAAACACTGTTAATTTAGTTTTCTAATTATATCCACTTAGGACATTGGATTTATATATTTTATTCAATATATTTTCTTCTGAACCTCAGTTTCTTCAGTAAATATGACTCAACAAGACAAGAAATAAAATGAGCACACTTGGATCTTCAGGACTGCAATCTCAATTTACACAAGATTTCCATAGATGTAAGCAAGGATCAGGTGAAACACAGCTTTCAGCACATTTCAACATCTACCAGTACGACTTACAATTCAGGGAGAGAGGAGCTGAAACTAAAACATGATCTAACCAGAAAAGAAAAGCCAAAACCATAAAATCTATTATTGACTCATGTCTCAGTAAAAATGCTCCAAGATCTTCTGCATCAATATGTGATTGGATGAGTCATTTTATTATTCTGAACACAGTAAAGATCTATAGGTCAGGCATAAGAATGTTTGCTTTATATTTTCTTGAGAGGTTAAACTTCTTAACTGAATCTTACACTTAATCATTTCCAAATCCCAGGCTATATCTGCTGATCCCTGTTTCGATTTAAAATAAAATTCATTTTCCGTTTTGCTGCATGACTTTTATTTCAGATTTGACTTAGAGATTTATGAACGTGATATAGCTTTTCTTGCTGAACACTTGAACAATCTCGGTCCCTGTGGTGACTTCCACATTGCAGCAAGTGGGAAGAAACACTCACTACTGTAAAATGATATGACATCCCTACTTCAAAAGCCAAAACAAATTTTTGAAGGCTGAAATGCTCAGTTGCAGTAGGAATGAAAACCCATGGGGATCTAGCCCTTGCAGTATTTGGAAAAGTCGATGCTGGTTTTCAATTCATATCTTCTTAATTGAGAGACAGAGAGAAACTGGGTACACAATGAATCATTGTTGGTATGGAAATGAGGAGACAGGGAGGCTGTTGATTGAACCCACAGTTTCTCCTGTTGCCACTCACACTGAAATTTGACTTTGACTCAGAGTACAATGATTTGTCCTGAATATAACCTGCTCCACGCTGCACTGCGCAATTTACCACAAAGGATAAATATATAGCAAATGGACAACAAGATTCTGAAGCCAGAATTGGACACAGCACAGCACACCAGCATGACTCCTTGCAGCATGGCATCTCTACTGCCACACATCCTGAAGCAATGCCTCAGGCTATGCTGACTACTTGCACACCCAAAATATTTGGTACCTCAGCTTGCAATGTCCTTCCCAGTGCAAGTGACAAACACAGCAGAGTTGATCTTTTCCACTCACCCTAGTACCTGAGTTACATATTGAGGTGTGGAGCACAGGCAAAATTCAAAATGTTCAAATTCAAACCACAGTCCCCTACTTTGGTTGCTTCTTTAACCCTAGGAGTTTTGCTAAATGCCTGGAAACATTCTGAGTTTTACAGAGCCTAATTTATTCAATGTACAGTTCAAATTGACTGTGACTTTTAATAATGTGGGATAAATACACTCAGTGCATTCCACGGGCCTGTTTAGTGTACCATATCAAGATTCCCATGGGAGCACACCACATCTCCAACTCTGCAAACTTTTCAGAGGAAAAATATGTACCATGTATAATGTGTATCTATTTAATATACATTGAACTGTAGAAGTTATGTAGACATTTGGAGTACAATAAATGTAAATGACTTTGAGGCCAAATTACATTTTTCAAATGGGATTTGGTGCTTAATGTCACAAGGACAATGTGGTAAGGGGCAAGTGTTTTGTTTGTTTGGTGTGTTTATATATTCAGTGTTTGTAATCATTAAGGGAGTCAGATGACTCAGATCTCCTTAAAGCAACACACTAGGAACTTATTCAAACATTAAAGCACTTCAGTGCTATTAGAGATCTTATGTCTATGCACTTATACTTTTAGCTTGGACTCATCCTATAAAGTAACAGAAGGAACCAATTAAATGAGAACTGAAAATTATTCTCCAAAAATCCATTTGAGGGAGAATTGTCAAATGGAGAAGAGAAATCTGTGGGATTCAGATCTAAGTTTAGCTGAAAAACACATAACTTTCAGAATATCAGCCAGCTCAAAGCAGTGAAATAAATGTTCAAATTTTAATAAATAAATAAATAAAGAGAGATTCAATTCCTAATGAGTAACCAAATTACATCTTCACAGATGAACCACTTGAAGGCTATGTATGTTGGAGACAGGTGTACATTAGTTTTCAGATATTGTACTTTACAAGAAAATAAAATGGGACATTAATCAGAAATACTCTGATTAATATAATGTGCTCACATTTTAATAAGCCAGTTGAAAATTTTACCTCCTTTACAGTTCTGCTTTGCAAAGCACTTCCCAAATAATTAATTTCAAGCAACTTACTTTATTCTACTAGTATCTTCCTGACTATCTAGCACTGCTCATATACTCAATTTCCAGAGCATTTCACTTCAAAATGAGATGAACAGAAGCGTGACTCATGTACACCTAGGAGCACCGAACCATTTGGCACTTCCTTTATCACAAAGCAAAATCAATGTACTGAAAACCACTCTTGTATTATTGCACCTGGTTCACCGTGGAGCAAATTCTTTTTCCCACAAAACAAAAGTAACAAAAATAACATAATAGTAAGTTGCATTTATGCAGTGTTTTACATCTTCAAATATTCTACAAGCATTAATCTTTACAAAATCTTTTAGTTAGAAAGTACATACTTCCAGTACTTGATCTATAATTGAAGAAAATAACCCCACCAGTATTATGTATGTCTCCACAACCTTAAAAGTATTTCCTTCATTTGGTACATGACAAAGCAATATCATATTAGTCTCTTTTTACCACAAAGCACTGAGACATGAGTTCCAGAATTCAACATATTTCAGATTAGGAACCAAGACGTCTGGGCTCCTGGTTTAAAATGGAGATATACTGGCCAGTCCAGAAGACAGTTCACATCTCAGTTAACTGAGTTGTGTTCTGAAAATGTTATCATCCTCTGCTAACTTTAGCAGTAACTTACAGTAACAAGGATACTTAGGTTACATGTTTTAAGATCAGAGTGGATGATTAAAAGTCACATGACAATATGTCTGGCAGAAGAGGAAAAGATGGTTCAGCACCTTTCAAGAACTAGCCTAACCCACTCCACCTGCCAAGATGGACTTTACAAAAGTCTCATGGAAAGTGATCATTTATACTTCATTTGAAAACCTCTCCCAGCATGAATGAATTATTCACTAAAGCACACAGAGCAAAAGACTCTCACAACCAGGACTGGATTGCTGAGCAGCTTTCCCCTCACAGCTTGCCTAGCCTTCAGACACCAAAGAAATGTTGATCCAGGGCTCTCAGCATTAAGGGACTCCTTTCACATACCACCCTTATTTTGCAAAGGCTTCTGATTTCTCTTCAGTATAGTTTAACAAGAAAATTGTAACAATGACAATTCATCCCACACATTTTTTTGGCAGAATTGCCATCCAATGAATATAGGCACTCAGGTCTCACTCGGTCAGATGAAAATATCCTGCTATTTCTCTCACTTTTTATGACTGCCATTCAAAAATTTTAAAATAAGTTACAATAATGAGCAGGGTAAGACCAGCAAAGACTGATACAAAAATGGCAAGCATAACTTGATCAAAGAGAGACATGTATCTAACAGCTTATATATGACACAACAGGGGCAATCTCTGTAATGCATAAGATAAGTAAAGAAAATCTCAGGGGACAGACCAGTCACAGAGGATCAGATGCCATTCTCAATTGCATAGATATAAATCTGAGGTAAGTGCCACTGACATGAGTTTCAAACACACATGTTTTAACTGAGATCAAAATCTAGCTAGTGTCTCAACTGTATCTGACCTGATATTCTGTCTGCGCTACATTCCCGAGCAGTTTGAATGAATAGATATCTCTGACCATATGCGAAAAATCTTAACTTTTCTTTACTTGACTTGTATGTGTTACATATGAGTTGCACTAAGTCATTTTAAGCTAAAATTTGAGGTGAAGTGAAAAACAAAAATAATGAAAATTCTGTAATAATGGCAATCAAAAACTGTACCAACCCCCAGACTTTTAACACTGTATGTAAAATCTCTTTTGAAAGGGCTAATCAGTGTAGGATAGCAGTGATTATCCTAAACCTTATTTTTCAGCCCCTAGCAATGTATGGCTGAAGAAAACAGAATGGAAAATGAATTCTTAAAGATTATCATCAAAGGCACCTCAGAAATACAAAGAAAGTGCAAAGTCCACAGAAGCTGTAGTTCTGTTGCTAATGCTGTGATTTCTGAGGTGGCCTCATTATTTTTTCTCTTATACAGTCCAAAAACATTAAGTATCATTATCAAAGATATTTGTACCACAGTTGGTTTTTAAATGAAGGGAACCAAGATCATACAAAAATATTTCCCAGGAACAGGATACAGATGTATTTACACAAGCACTTTGAGTAGTGTTATATCACACTCGGTGTATCTCTTAATAAAAAGATTTTGAGAGAGTCTGAAGGCAAACCACAAAACCAAACCAGGAAACAGATAATGAGGCAGCAAATAGGGCTGTCTGGACACTAGTTCCATTTCAGTGGTATTGCAGCTTCTACTAATATGATAAGACCCACAGGTTTGTCTGAAAGATTATGAACAGGTCACTCAGTGACTCTTCTGCATATTATCAGGTAATAAACACAACATTTAACATATTTTTTCGTGCCAACAGCACAAAAGCAAAGCCTAGCACACCTGAACACTTCATCCAGGGACTGTCCCTTTTCTTACAAGTCTGTGCTATGCCTGGCACAAAGAGGATCCTTGGTTCCCATGTGCCCTTGGATCTTAACTGTTCAGCAAAAACAAGGGCCAGGCAACAGACACACATCACACCGAGACAGGGCACTTGTTTAACAGTAGCATTTTGTATTTTATGCAGCTTTGTTTCCAGCTCCTCTGTAAAGGGTAAGATGAGTTTTGTGCTTGAAACAGTAATTCCAGATCTTTGCAATGCATCAAGACATTCTTTGGTTTAGTTTTAAAGCACTCGTGCTGAGTTTCTCTGAATATAAAGCTGTAAATAAATAAAAATATACTGAGAATACAAAGTAACAGTTATTTGGAAACAAAATTAGTTTGAAATAGTTCCTTTGTGACCTTAAAAAACATCTCTTACATAATCTGTATTTATCTTAAATGATCCAAGGATTTCAGTTCTCCCTGGCATGTAAGAAAACCAGCTCCAGTGGATTAGATCAGCATTTAAACAGGAAGGCTTCTGACAACATAGGAAAATTGGTTTAAAAATCACGAAGTTATTTAACTCAAATGATCATCTCAACAACTGTAGTGGTTACAAGCTTCTTGTACTTTACTTTTCAGTGTACAAAAGGTAAACCTTGGCTAAAATTTTAGAAAATGCATGTTTTCAAAAGTCAGAATCTGGGCAGCTTTCCTAAGCTATGTAAAGGAACATAGATAAAACTGTTGAACAGGAACATACTGAAGATATGTTTCCAATATTGACTAACATGCTTTCAATACAATACAATTTTCTTCACAGTTAAGATCCTTTTAGTTAATATTCACTAAAGTGATTTGGATCACTTCCATTTTTAGTTTACTATGGTTTTGTACAAGTGCTTTTTTACCCCATCAGTCTCAGAGAATTTTAACTAAAGATATTTTACTGTCTCTATTTCCTACTCTTCATTACCTTGGGGTAGGATAGCTACTGTCCTGTTTCTTTCCTCCAAGACTAACATGAAATAATGTCCATGCTGAAAAAGAGCCAACGTTTTGCAAATCTCTTCTAAGGAGCTAATTATGTCCCTTCTTCTGTCTACTGATACCAAAGCTTTCAGTTTTGGAGGGCAGCAAAACTAATCATCAATCATTAGTATTTCTTTGCTTAAGCTATTCTTTTCAGCAGGTCTAGTTTGCAGAGACAGTAGGAAGCAAAGGGTAACAGGGAGTGCACAAGTGTGCTGGGAAATATATGAGAGAGCAGGTGAAGCAAAGGAAACCCTTCATACGTTCTGGCATCCTCACCTTCCTCTCATGAGAAAATAATCAAACATAGCCTAATTGCAGGGGTCTTATGTCTGGTATGTACAATTCTTGAACAGTAGAAAACAGACAACAAACTAAATTTCAAACAAATCTGTTCCACTTGCAGATTATTAGATACATCACATGTTATCATTTTCCTAATTTTGCACTGATAAGTATAATATCTTTCACTTCAAAATCAAAATCAAGAGAAAATTACGTAAATACCAATAGGGATTTTTTTTTTTTTTTAATCTGCTTCTAAGAGGTCCGCAGGAGACACATTTAATTCAGAAAACAACAGAACAGTAAATAAAGCACTTGTTTTCTCTGGGGGAGGGGAAAAAAAAAACCACAACAAAAACACCAACCAAAAAAAAAGACAAAAATGGATATATTCACTATAACCATGCAGGAGAGATTAGAACAGTCCCTATGGCCTCCTTTCCCACTTTCTCTGTCACTGAAAATAAACAACTTTTACTTCTGCAACAATCTCTCACTTACTGCTTAGCCATTCAGTGGAAAAAAACCACACACGAATTGCAATCGAAATACCTGTCTGAGATTTGTGGGCACTGGAACAGCAGAGTTTGCACACATTTCTGAGTCTCTGAGGTACTGATTCTTATACTGATTAATCCATAAAGCTTGCATGAATCAACATTTCTCCAGCTGTAGGCTGGCACCAGCTAACATCGTAAAAGCGACACTAGAAACCAGGAAAGCTCTAATAAGCAACAGTTCATGTGGAATTCACATGCGAGGTCCTTGCCCCAGTCAGCCAGTTGATTTGAAAATTCTGCTTTCAGATATGTAGACCAAGTTCTATATCATGAGTGCCGGGTAATTTCTTTTAATTATGTAATTAAAAAAAATCTCCAAAGCAAGAGGGAATAAAGTATTTCTATTTCAAACATTTTTATTGCAACTTGTATCTAATTAGAGTGCATGTTCTTTTATAGAAAATGCACTAAAACAGTAAGTCATGATCAGAAAAAACCTTTCGTTTATGGAGACACAGTCAACCTCTCTTCTTTGGCTATTAAGGTTCCCCTCTCTGCCCATTATCGGGAAGACAGGGACCCCATTTGGAGAGAGCTTATTCATTACCCTATCATAAAACAGAGCACCTTGCACTGCACCAGCTAATGTTTGAATTTCCCTTAGCGACTCAGTCCCTCAGTAAACTAAACTTCTGCTTCTGATTAGTGTTTTTACCTTGCACTTTGGAGCAATTGATCATGAGTACATCTAACAGCTGCATCATAAAGGTTGCCTATTTAACTTATTACAATCAAAGCACACAAAACAGGGCAGTCTCCCCAGTTACAGTTATGGACAGGATTCATGTTCAGTGAATAGATAAACCAATAAAACTATCTTCCACAATTTGGAAGAGATTTACAAATGTGAAAAATAGGAAAATAAATGTTTTAGATCAAACCAAATATGTATCCTTACATATGCTGTGCAAAATGCCACATCCGGGTTTAAAAAAAAGGTGGTCAGCAATGAGAAGCAGGCTTGGGAAGGGTGGAGGGTGGAAAGGGAAGTGAAGGGAAGAAAGTGTGGAAACAAAATTTTCAAAAACACACTACCACTCAAGGCTTCAGTAAGAGCCTGGGGAATGAGATGCTGGAAAGCAGTGCCATGGAAAGTGTCCTGGTTGATGTCAAGTTGAATCTGTCAGCAGTGCCCTGGCAGCCAGGAGGGCCAACCATGTCCTGGGGGCATCAGGCACAGCATCGCCAGCCGGGCGAGGGAGGGGATTGTCCTGCTCTGCTCTGCACTGGGGCGGCCTCACCTTGAATGTTGTGTGCAGTTTTGGGTGCACATTCTGTGATTTTGTGTTATTCTCCAACTCTTTGTCCAGTGGGGTTGGTATACTTGCCCATACATAGGCATCTAGCACCCTTTCAGATATTTTAGGGCTTTTAAATTGGCCTTCAGTTGGCCTGCTAGAAGAGCATGGGTCTCCAATTGATCTTGTGTCATAGCTCTGCACAAATGCATTGGATACCCTGAGGTCATCTCATATTGCCTCAGACACTTCCATGTAGGCAACAAATTGCAGCCAGTGTGTCAGATCCTGCAGTGCCATGAGACAGTCTGATTCTATGCACGAGGCCTCTGTATCAAAGTGACCAAAATGGGTCTAAATAATCTGTCTTTAGGAACCAAGAACTGTGAGTTTCTCAAAGGCTTAATTGTTCTTTTAGTGACTAGAAAAATTGAAATGTTCTTACTCCTCCTGCTGAATTCTTTGACTGAAAGCCATAAAAACTATTACTCATTGCCTTAGGCAAGCCTGAGTCTGTGTAAGTCTTCATAGGAGTCTTCAAATTCTCAAAATACAGCAATAAGACTCAAGTACCTTCTTGCTCCACTGAAACAAAGATTTTTTTCTACAATCAGATTGTTTATTTTAATAAGTCTAGTGAGAAGCCAGTTCGGAAAACTGACCCATGCTATAGACGTTCACAATAGTCACAATGTTAACAATTTTACTAGGGAAGCAGGGTTGGATTTTAATGCATGAGGGTGCTGAGAAGATTGTCAAATGGAAATGATAAAATTTTAATGCCTCACTAGTGGAAAAACATAGTGCACTGTAAACTTACCGAAAAATAAGTTGATTCATTACTTAATTTTGTAGTATTTATTTTGTAGTATATTTCTTCCTAATACCATTAAATAAAAAGAAAGAAAATAAAACAGTGACCCAGTCTCCTGCTGGCATTTTCCTGTTGATACTACTCCAGGATACCATTACACAGCTACCTCAAAGACAATAGGGGAAAGAACATCACTTTGTCTGAACCTCTCCATTAGCGTTCCTCTTCAGCAAGGACTCTGGAGTTGTCTTTAACTCAATGGCCTTCTGCAAAGAGGTCATTTAAAAGCAAGGAACTTGTCTGATTATGAATTATGTTGATGTAGACTGGGAATAAGACTACTTTTCCCTTTTTCAGAGTGTTTTGAAATCTACCAATCATAAGATAATCTTTTTGAAGAGTTTTCCCTTCTCAGGAATGGTTAAGATAGACAATCCTGGCAGAAATGGCACAACATGCTTAGCCTTGTGCACCTCTTCTTAACTTCTGAATTTACTTCATTATGACAAAATTCCCTAGGAACTGTCAACAGATTATTGTTTCTATTGGATGCCTTAAAAAGTTTACCTTGATTTTGATCAGCCTCTCACCTCCAGCTGAATATTGAATCTGTTCAGATTTGGAAAATAATGAGCACAGAATCGCAAAGCTATCATTGAGGTATAGTTTTTATTCCTTTTATTTTCAGTATACTTAGCAGTAATGAAGGTTGCTGGAAGAGTCTCTAAGAGTGAAGCAATCATATCTCGTTAAAAACTGTGCACAGAAAAACAAGAACATTTTAAAGTTTAAAAGTCAGTTTGACATACTGGATGAAATTACAATGGCTCTGCTATCACGCATTTTTTTCTTCCTATGCATTTTGAGACAAGTAAATAGAAGCCATGAAAACAAGGACTAAATAAAAGGATGTACTTAGGAGGGACAAAATAAGGCCTCAAATAAGAATACAACTTTTAAAAAGTTAGGGTCCCTATGTTTCTGTGTCACATTTTCTTTTAGAAAATAAGAAAACTAGATGATGAAAATAAATTGCATAAATTTTGTTCCTTTAAAGGAAACAACTAGGCAGCACACACTATCTGAGCCCTCCCCATGCTATCTGAAAATACTGGTTAGAAAAATTTTATGTACACTAATTGGGAAGTAACAACAGCTTCACAAGATATTAGACAGATAAGCCGAAGGTCTATGACAGTCTAAGCTTCACAGTTAAATGCTATTGTAAAATACACTTTGTGTCTAATATACCACATGATTAGAGTACCAAAAAATTCTAACAAACAAAATGAGACAGGTGTGCACTAAAGAGGTATTTCCGGTTAAATTATATGAAACAGAGAGAAGGCATTGCAAATGCACAAGTAGACTTTGCTGGTCATAGCTGTCAGTTATGAGACTGCAGAGAAACGTAGAATTGTCTGACAGAGACTGCAGAGAATTGTTTATTTTGCTCAATAAACCATTTTATATGCATGATATCACACAGTACAGAGTATGCATTGCAGCCTACAAGATCCCAGCTCTCACAAAACAATTTAACAGGATGCTGCCAACTTGAAATATTGAGAATAAGAAGTATTGCCCCTCTGCAACATCCCCTCCAATAAATAAATAAACAAACAAATAAATAAATAAAATGGACCAAACCCACAACTTAGTTCTGCCTTTTTTACCTTGTTTTTTCCTGATTTTGTAATCAGACTTTCCAAACAAAGAAATTTTTTTTTGGTTTTCTGTGGCTGTGTGAAAGATCCACCCATTGGAAAAGTGGCTGCATTAGTAAAAGACAAAGTAGAAAGAATCAGCCTCTTTTATATCATACCTGTTACTTGCAACAAAAAGCTTACTTTTTATAGAAAATACAGCTAGATGTGTAGAAAGAAGACTGGCTTTTTCCTATGTGTAACTGTTCTTTAAACAACCTGGTCTGTAGGCCCAGCTGGCAGAAGCATGCACAGGCCTGCAAACTCTAAAGCACAATAAAATTATCAGTAATGCAATCAATTTAGGTGCCATTACTTCTGTTGGATGGCACTAACAAAATTACTCTAAAAGCCTGCATTTTTTTTAAAATAGGATTTGTTAATCAAACCTCACAACTTCATTGATGAAAGCAGCAGTTGGAACAGCTAGAAGCTGCCTGGAGGTTTAGCCTGAGCAAAAGGAAAAACATACCTACTTCATGAAATTCAAATGTCCCATAGGTACCAAAGGTAGGTAAATGCCGACATTTCAGGTAATTGCACTCTATATATAAGGGACCTTTAAAATTTACCAACCAAATCTCCATGAGCAGAGTCTATAAGGTTTTATAAGAATTTCTTGATTATCTATATTCCTTACAAGATTTGCAGTGCTAGAAATGAAGGAAACAAGAATCCTGGCATGCCCTTTCATCACTATACAACAAAGCATAGTAATTATAAATTAAAAAAAATATATAAATACCAAGTATTTCACATAAAAATTAACAAAAGTGTATACATGCATGCCTCGCTCAATGCACAGATAAATCCAGGTACTTGACAAACTTTTTTTCTATTTCTTTTAGGTTCCTGTTAGTACAGGATAGTTCCTAATAGTAGGAAAATAAATTAAAACAGTGTGCAGAATCTCACAACATTTTCACTTTTATTCAATTAGCCTACTGAAAGTCATATATTTAGGACAAAAATGTCAAAGTTACAGTGAAAAAATATATTTATTTCAGTATATTAAAAATACTGTGAGTTAGTTATTCTGAGACACTGCAGCTAAAAACCGTGTACAAGGCAATTGTGTGTAAGAACTACTTTTTAGATTAAGTTATGCTTTTAACAACCATTTTCTAACTTTCTTTCTTATTATTATTACCATTTTATTGCCTGTTTTTGCTGTGGTCCACAAAATTTGAATCACCTCAAAATCATATTTCACACTAAGCTAATTTGGAATATATCTTAAAAACTTTCACAGATGAGAGCAGCACTCAGGAGCAGACATTTTAATAGGTGTTCTCAAGCTTTCCACCAGCCAGCCATCAGGTTAGCCACTCCATCATCACCCAACCCCCCTTCAACCTTTACTTTTCCTTTCTCTTGAGAATCTAGTAGCATGTCTATGAAACCACGGCAATTGTGACTTTGGACAAATTCAATGTTCTNTGTGTGTGTGTGTGTGTGTGTGTATTAATGACACTATGAAAGAATTACAAATACTGTGCAGAATCATCAGGGCAGGGGAGAGGCTGCAGCCTCCAATGCCGCTACCAGGACCCTGGTGTTCAGTTGCTAAAAATAATTATTTGAACCAAGCTGACTGCACCCATAGTGGTGACCCTTTTCCCAACTTTTCTCTCCTCACTAGGGCAGCTTTCCTCCTCCTGATCCCAAGATAAAGTCTGCAAAAGATATAACCACTATGCATAAAGAATATAAACACTACAATTTTCACTAACAGTTTTGACCACAAACCTGAGGATGTATTCAGTAAATACAAAATAATCAGCATTTAGCTTTCCCAACCTCAAAAGCAGCCATCCTTCACAAAACCATATCTTCATAAGTTTACTTACTATTGGATAGAGCAATTGGTATTACTATGTGATCTTCTCTAAAATTGCCTAAAAATACAAATCAGATTGCATGAGAAAACACATATATTTCACAGGCATCTTTAAGACATCTGAGAATTAAATTATTGATCTTTCTATTAATCTTAGTTTCCTGTAATTGAAATACATAATTTACTCTTTTCTTAATACAATATCTTTGGCCAGAACATATATTTGGTAAAGCCTAGCTAAACATTAATTCAAAGAGAAAATGGGAACTACAGTTAATAAGTACCTTCACAACCCAGGAGATAATGAACAATAATATAATACTTTTCTGTTTACCAGACCTGTCAAAACTGTCACCTGTATGCTTATTCTGATAATTCAATGAGAAAAATGTGGTGTATCAGCCTCTCACATTTAATGGTTAAATGAGTTGTTTATGGGTTTACACCTCAGAATCATCTCAAGATCACCACATTGAAACTCTTAAGAGAAAGGAGAGAGGGACAATTAACATGCAAGAGGTTTATCTGTTTTGTATCAAGTAACTGGAAACTCTAACTTCTTCATGTATCTTATTAGGATAAAAGAATGAAACCTTTACTTAACCAGAGAAACCTTCAGTTTCTGAATTTGGCAGTCAGAGCACCATCTGGTCTTTGTTTTTCTCTGAGTTTTTTTATTGAGTTTTCCCCATGCTCCAGAGGAACTTCACAGATGTAGGTTTTCTCCAGTTCCCAGCCCTCTGTCTCCAGGGGGACCTAAAATGTCCATCATTATGATCAATCTCATCTGCACTAAGCTGGCAGGGGGCAATGAGGGAAGATTACTCAAGAGATGTGTGTTGAATGTTACATGATTTCATATTACCTGCTTTCTGATAACGTTCTTGTTTGCCAGGCATTTGTCAGATATTCTGTATTTGTTGTCACAAGGGACATCCATCCTAACTCAGTTCTTAAGACAAATTTAGAAGGAAACATATGTGTGACATTTATTTATACATAATGCTAACACTTGTGCTCTATCATTACTATATTTTTTGGGCTGCTTTCTATTAAATCAACATTACAAAATGCAGAGTTAGTTCTTTTAACCCAATTTACTTTATGTGCTTTTCTCCTAAATTGAATATATGTGACTGAAGACAATTTTCAGAATGGAAGTAAAGATTATACAATATAATTCATACAGCAGCAGCAAGTGCTAAAATCTGAAGATAAGCTATCCCTTCACCTTGTGATTTGTGAAAACACTACATCATTTCAGACATATATTATGTCATCATCACAATGTTTCTTGCATTAAGTCTGTATTATCATAATTCTAACCAGATTTAGCAAACAGAAAAATCTTTAGGTAATCTAATTTCATTCCCTAACACCAGAAATACATTAATATAAGCATCTGTCAGGTCAGAATGCTGAGGCATAATTAAAATAAAAAATCCTCAAGTTTCTCCTGAAATGATATAGTACACTTATATTGGAGTAAAGAGAGAATTTAACCTATACCTAGCACTTTTGTAAACAGCCATCTCAGGCAGTTATTTTATGCTTAGAAACATCTTAGGATATTGTCCTACATTGTAATTTCTCCAACAACAAAGCAATTTTAAGAAAACACCTGCTCTCTCCAGGCTCGAGGCATGCACCTGCCATTATGCAGTAAGACAACTTAATGGTGTGGGTTGTTTGTTGGTGTTTAAATGCAATTGCTGTGGAGTATGACTCCACACAGAATCACAGTGGCACGATTAAGAGACCATCAAACTGAGGCAAGCAGGAAGGCGTTTGAATGGGAACACCTTTACCCCTGGAGAAGTCTGATTAGGGGCTGCACCATTTGTCAATGAGAAACAGCCCTTCAGGGACCTGCTGACTACAGAATACTAGGGGAATGTGGGGAACATATAAATTCCAGGTGATGTTTTCAAAGGAGGCTCTATGTATGGGAGTCTGGGTGCAAAAGCCAGTGAAAGTTGACATGCAACACTGAGCTATGCTGGAAATCCCAGCATGAGGAAAAAGTATCTGCCCAATGCTTACTCAGGTACCTGATGACTGCATTTATCTCATTCACTAAGCAAGGCATTAAAAAAAAAAAAGGAAACAAAACAAAACAAAACAAAACAAAACAAAAAAAAAAAAGAGAGAGAAAGAACGAATGAATCCATAAAGAGTGTAAAAATGAGAAGAAAACAGGACTAAGACAACCTGAGACAGATGCAGGCAGAGGGGAGTCAGGAGGTAAGTGCACAGCTGTAAGCCTTAAAGCTACTGAAGCAGCTACTGCCAATGAAGAAGAGAAGGAAGAAGGGGGAAAGACCAGCTTCATTTCCTTCTCAGTAAATTTTCACATTCTTTGTGAAATATACAAATGCCCAAACTAAATTTAAATGATCAGTCAAGCTTGTCATCATTATGCTTTATTTATCCTGCTTCTCAGCCTCTATGACAGTAGACATACCTGAAATGTACGAATATACACAATTTTAAATATATTTCATTCAAGTATGAGATATGGGATGGCTTAGATAAAGCTTGACAGACTTATAAACTGCATCAGTATGAGCTTGTAGGCCAACATCCTACAGGTCTGATTATCACAATCAGCTAGTGATAAAAAATATCACTGGCATAAAATATTTAATACTTTTAACAGTAATTTAAAATTTATGGATTCCAGAGCTTTTCCTGTGGCGTTTCCTGTTTTGGGGAGTTTGGTTGGCTGCTTTTGTTGCTTATTTTTTTAACATGTTCACCTTGTCAGCTGGATTTTTGTAAGTATGAAAGAAAAGTATTGTTAAGTAACTTGACTCTCCCTCCAGACTCTTACCTAGACTCTCATCCTAATTTTGGAAGAGCAGTTTCAAGACTCAGAATGGAATATAAATGTTTAAGGAGAATGCAAAAATTGTATTTTCTTTTCCATAAGAATGCTTCTGGTAATTTATTCATTGGAGAATTTCCTTACAAATAACTAGCTGTAGCACAGCCACATGCCCAGGATAGTAGCTAGGACGTTAACATGCACAGATTCTATTAAAGAAACATTACTAAGCAATTCAAATAGTGAAATCAAAATGCAACTTTGACTTGAGACACTCTTTGCAGAACTGCTTCTTTGTTAGCTACTAGTGGGAAGATAGGAAGACAAATGTGGTTTATGTGGTAGAGCTGTTCTCTTTCACAAACCCAGAAGGGACCCATTGGTGTCTCTGCTGTAACAAAAAGCAGGATATATACAGCAAGGCAATAACAAGAAACAGCAAATCTTTTGGCTCTCTTGGTGTGCTGTAGGGACTGACCTCTAGTATGCTCACATAACACGGACACAATACAGAAGAATGAACTTGGGAATGTTACCATCATTTGCTTATCACACATTATGAAACATATTTTTTAGTTTCACACTAATGTGATAGACTATAAAGTGAAGAATTACATTTAGAATTATGCTATTTCACCAACAATGCATTCAGTATATAATAAGCAGAAAAAAAATATTAAAAACTATTCTTATAAAAGCATTTATTTTAGACTACACATTGGAACTTCAGGCTATACCTGAGGTCCTGATTTATATTAAATAGGTGTCAAAATCTTACAGCTTCATCTGATTGTGTAAGATCTGCTTCACTTGCATTAATGTGGAAGAATGAACCCTCCTTCAAGGAAAGTTGAAGGCAGGTTTTTTCTAGCTAGAAAGAAAATATGAATATTTTGTCTGGAAAAATACAAAGCTAATGCCACGTTACTTATCCTCAAAACCCCAAAGAGATTTAATTCAGAACTATCTCCTTTTTTTATATAAAAACAATAAAGTAACTAATAAAATAAAAACATTCACATTTTTCAGCCTGAGTAGTATCAAAAAAGATGTAACACAAAGCAGTTGATACTGTTCATACACCTAGGCCTTGATAATAAGTATGGAGCAGCAAGCAATGAAGGGATGATCAAGAACACAGAACTCCAGTAGAAAGTTCTTTGAAAGTTCATCAAAGCAGGAAACTACTGACCATCAGTCATCAGTTTTGCTGAATTCTCAGATAAAAAGAAAAAAAGGTACCTCCTGATACGAGTATAAAGAAGCCAGTTACTGCCATTGAAGGGAATAATACCAATATGCAGACTCAAATTTACGTTAAAAAATTCTTAAGCCAGTTTTAAGTAGACAGTTGCATTACATATCAGTTAAAGTTTTGAAATATATTTTTGTCCTTTAGTGGGATGAAACCAAAATATTTCAAATATTATTGCAATATGTCCCAGGGTCTGTAGTCCAAATAGAAGCATTCAGATTTGGGACTGTTTTGGGGACCAGATTTTGGGACTAGTATTTCTGTTTCCTCCCATTCTCTTTCCTTTATTTCTTGTAAAAATTTTAAAAAAAAAGAACTTTGAAATCTCAAAAATACTCAAATATTATCAGAATTAACCCATATTTTTGAAATAGCATATTTTGAAGACAACATATGTAATTAAAATCTTTTTAATCTGCATCCTTATATGCTAATTTTTCACTATCATCTACCTGTTAATGTGCATCTAAATATGTACAAGAAAAGATCTAAATAACTAAGTTCAACCTTAGATTAAAGCAGCATTGACAAACATTTCAACAACTTTGGTTGGCAATCCCACTAAATAAAAAGGGATTTTTGAGAGGGTTTTCATTTAAATCCTTCTCATGAGACAAAGTTAAAGTACAGGGGGACTTTTTTCTTCTTTCAAATCAGTTCAGTAATCTTTAAAAGCATATAAGAATTCACTAATGCTTGCTATCATAATTATGTACCACTTACTAAGCCAAGGGACAACACTGAGAAGGTTTCAACTCACAAGCTCACATAATATTGAACAGGTTGAGCACAGATGCAGGAAAAAGCCACATTTAGAAAACACCCAGGAGTGTAAGCTAATGAGCAGTTTTAGGTGACATTAGACTCTTTTTAGATGTATTTTCATGAGGAGACTTTGGCTTCAGCCTGTAACAGCTCTGCGTAGGGAGGCTTGCATGTCTCTCTCTCATAGGATCATCAGGCGACAGCATGCACAGAGCTTCCCTGGGAGATTCACTGAGCCACTGCCATCCTACTCCAAAAATCTCCCACACAGCAAACCAGCATTATACCTCACAGTTTGAGACAGAAACATAACCTATTCAGAGTGCTGGAAAATAATCCAATACTAATCAAAACAAGCAGATTTTACAGAAATTTCTGTAATAACTTAGGAATTTATTATAGAATCACATTCATCTCAGTGTGATGCCATTCAAAGCAAAACATGGAACATCTTCAAAATACAGTAGGTTTATAATGGAACCCAGTTTACAATCTGAAATTTTCTGAAAATAATTTTTTTTCTATATCGTCTTTGGTAAGAAAAATCTGTGCCAACTCCTTTTTTTTTTTTTTTTCATTAGCATCAGAAGCAAAAATCATAGAATTACGCAACCATCTAATAAACCTACCTCTGTAAACGGCTTTTTGTGTGAAACTGTCAGAATCCACCAAAGTTCGTATTTGCAATATAATGTGGTTGTGCCGGGCTGAGAGCAGAAGAAAAAGACATATTACATAATATGCATTTATTCCCAGTGCATACTTTTAAATGTATAGCTGGATTTAACACTATGATAATCTCATTCTTATTAATGTAATGATCCCAGTTGCAGTACCTCAATTTATGATCCTCATTCATTCACATCCATCAAGCTGCTGAGTCTTTGATCACCACAGTGTTTTCTAAAAGAAAAATATTCAGAGTAATTTTAAATTTTAATACCAAAGTATACTGCATTGGAAACCTCTATCAAATATATAATTTGCATTTCAGTCAGTTTAAAATTTTTTACCCATTCCACATTTTATTTTGGTTAGCACAAACCACAAAACATTTCTATTGTCACATTCAACTCTCGAGCAATTGAGACCCACCATGTTTCTAATGCTATCATTTTCCTGATGAGCTATTAGACGTATGTTAGTCCTAGCCACGTAAAACACAGATTTCAAAAGTGTTGCTTGTTTAAATAAAAAACTCATTTGCATTTTTACCCAGAATAGGAAACTAATGTTATCCAGAAGGATGTGTGTTTTGATCATAACAAAAACAGTTTTTTAAATATATTTCTTTTGATCGCTGTGGAACCCATACAACTCAAAATAGTGCTTCTTACTCATAACCCACAGTATCAAAGCTGGTGATGGATATCCCAATTTGTAAAGCATTTAAGGACATGCTTTCCTTTACATATGCAAACAAAGCACTTTCCTAGGTTGAAATTAAGGACATTCATAAAACTGGAAACGTTCTCCTGATGAGATGTGAGGAAGTGATTGGCTACACTGCTAAAATACAGTCAACACAAGCACATGCTAAAAGTAATTGATTTAAACACATTGTTAAATCAGAGCCTGAATTACAATTGCCGAGCCAATTTCCATCTCGTCAACTTTACAATTAATACTGTCAGGCAGCAAGGACTTACTAAAGGGTCTGTGATCCCTTTATTAGCAGCATTTACTGTGGTCCATTGCTTATGCTCAAGTGATAAAAGCCGTCATTTATCTGAACAGAATATTACATGTACCAACATTGCACTGAGCCCAAATATAGAATCACAGACCCATGGAATGGTTTGTGTTGGAAGGGACCTGCCAAGCCCCCTGCTGTGGGCAGGGATGCTATTCGCTAGACCAGGTTATGTACAAACACCTCAAAAATAATTTGTGCCAGGGTGCAGCCCTGTCAGCACACAAGAGATGCAGAAATGTAAAGAAGCCATTTGAAGCCATCAGTTTCTGAAAAAAAGGAAGATCTACTGTGGACCCACCAATGTTACCACTGGTCACAGTCACATGAAAGCATGAATCTGAGACCTGCGGATTCCCAGCACACAAGTCACAGACTACATCCGTCTGCATTTTCAGGACTAACTGATTTGCAACCACGCAAATCTTATTGCAATACAGTGTTTAGGATTTCAAGTTGTATCCAAAATGGTTTGAAAACAGAACAAAGCTCAGTTTGCAATTAAGCAAGCTTTTCTTTGCAGGGACGGTGAAACAGCCAGTGCGGTGGATGTCAAGAAATAATGCCTCGCTGCCACCTAGAGGCAATCCAGACACTCCCTTTCTTCGTATAAAACCTTTCCTGGTTCTCCTGCTTAAAATGCAGATATCCTATACTGAATTACAAGCATAAAGTAGATTAATCTGAAGTTTGTTAAGCATGTAATGAAGTAAGCCAATGCTTTATGGAAAACTGATATCGGTTTACAGTTAGTTAAATATCCAGGTCCTTGTACTACCAAGAACATCGTAGCTAAGCCCAAAGGCTGTGACATCCTGCAAAACAGGGATCTTTTTCAGAGGCCACAAAAATCTGCAGTAAATGTAAGTATGCATATTTTATTACCTAAAGGTAAAACTTGATTAAAAAGCATCAACTATAAAACTACATCTACAGTGTACACTCAGCCTGTACAAAACCAGTAATACAGTTCTCATCTTTTAGTCTTTAAGAAAGGAACACAAAATAATTCAAAGAAGCCCCTGGAATATTTTTTTTTCACTATTGCTCTACTAAAGTGCTTGCTGGCTTCTTGAGTGTTGAAATGTTGCATTGAGAAAACAACTCAAAAACAAAGCTATGATGCAACTCTAGGCATGTTTAAGTAAAAGCCACTGTCCTCATTTACTTCTAAAACTTTTATTGGTATTATCATTTTAGCTGAAATTTTCCATGTGGGGTGTCTGCACAGATTGGATTTGAGGGAGTTTTGTTTTTAATATTCAATAACTCTCTCTGGATGTAGTTAAATAAAAAATTTGTAAACAAACTTGAGATAGTTTGGGGGATGGGAAAAAGGTCAACCTATGAAACTATTAGTTTGGCTGTTGCACTAATAAATACTAGTACTTCTTAAACTTCAAAGGGGAGCTTCAAATTTGCTACTTTTTGAAAGACGAGTTCACCCACATTTGGCCATGTTCTACAGCCATGAAATAAACTATCACTTGCATGTGTCCAGCAGAGATTTTCAAAGAGCTTAGTAGTTCAGTTCTGTAAAGAATCTGTCTAGAATGACTCTCAAAGCTCACAGAAACAAAAGGAAAGGACTACATTGATACACCAGTCTCATTAGGCATGTTCCAACCCATTTATGCAGGATTTTTCATAAAACAGCTAGAGAAGCTTTTTCAGAGGATGCAGGACACCAATCAAGAGTGGAATTACTAGGAAGGGTATTCTGAAATGTCTCAGCTACTCCATTTTCTTTTTATTCCTGTTTGTTTGGGGTTTTTTTTGTTTTACTTCCAGTTTTTTCCCTGCTTAAATAAGGCCAACAAGACAGTCAACAGAGGTTCTCGCCAACATTTTTTTCCCTGTTTGGAACAGGCAGGAACTTGCAGCAAATTTCAGAGACGAACTTCTTTTTTCCAGGACACATTCATTATAGTGGGGCAAGTACAAGAAAGCTGAGTGAAGTTATTACACAGGAACTTCATCCATTCTATATGTGACATTAAACTTATTTATTGGTCACTCAGCTTGTGCCTTTTAGTGCCCATGGAAAATGGAAGACATGGATGTAACTCAGCTCAAATTCCAACCTAGGGAGAAACAGAAATACAAAGCAGACTGAACAGGGGGGAAAACAACCTCCCTGAGAAGAGGGTTAAGTGTTGGACAGGAATGATGGCTCTGACTGAAATGCAGCCACTTTGTGACAGTATGCTTTGAATACTATCCAACTTTATCACTGGCTAGGAACACTCAGTTTGCATGACAGTCTTATAAAAAATATCCTTCTCATGAAATCTGTGTTTTTCACAGCATTAAAAATACCCAAGAAATTCCACTGGGGACTTGAACTGACAGTCACATCACTGCTGTCAGGAGAACTGTATTCACATTTACTAGTATCTTCAGGCAGGCTGCTGAGGACTTCAGATCTCTGCTTTCCTTATCAGATATTTTTAATCATATGTGCCTAAACCACCAGCTAGACTGAGGCCAATGGTTTATTCACTTCCTTACCCTCCCCAAAAGTGGACTGTGACTGCACTTACTGTTTTTTCAGCTACTCATCTGAAAGTCTTTTGACTTCTTTGTCTGCAGAAGACAATTCAGCTGACCATCTTTCTGGATGAGCAGCCTAGAAAAAAAAGGAGTGCTCTCTGGGACCTCTTAAAACAGATAACAACAAAGAAAAAAAGCAACAAAAAAAAGCCATAACATTAAAACACAAAACAGCTAGGGGAAAAAAAAAAGGATAAAGTACCAGCTGGAAAGATGCTCTGAACTGTGAAAAAGGAAATTATTTTTCACTGTTTGTTTCACACTGTGTTCAGGGCAACAGAGGTTTTTTCCCTTGAAATGATCAGGATTATGGGAAAGAAATATGATTCCATTATCAGTTTATTCCCCTCTTGGGAAGAACCCATAAGCCTCCCTAACACTGACTGTTTGGGTCAAAAGTATGAGGTCACTGTATTCTCTGACATAGACAGTATTGATATCATAAAGAGGAATTTCAATTTCAGGATTATCTGTTTAGCAATATATCTTAATACTTGGCATTATCATTGACTTTTTCTCCTGGGGCTTACCTTCTACATCAAAGCTAAAAGACTTAATTGTATTCCACCATATTATACATTATTTTAAGGACTGACCTCAACTGAAACTGCTTCAGCTGTAGTTTCAGATACTTAGACAGTTACTGGAAAAGTTATTCCATTTTATCAGAGCTTTTCTCAAATTCCTTGAGTGGTTCCCTCAGTTGGCAATAGTTCAGTGCCTCTAGAACTGAGAAGTGAGAGGTGGCCAAAAATCCTGTTTTAAAGTATTCATACTTATTCCCTGACTTTGGAGGAATGGAGCTGCTGCCAGCTATTGGAGCTGCTTAGCTCTTTTTGCTACTGGAAGTGCATAAGAAAACTGTTTCTCATTCTTAATTCTAAAAAACAACCATATAACTGATTGATAGTCATATCCAGCAGCTCACTATCTCCAGTTGGCAATGATACCACTGCTTTCTCCCTCTGCACCACCCCAACTGCTGTGCACCTGTATGGGTATTGAGCCATGCACAGCATTTGCTGAGCCTTCCATGTAAGAGAAGCTGAACCATTAACCTAGCAGAAAACTAGTTCCTAAAAAATAGGGAGCAGAGGGTGTTTTCTCTTGGTTTGTGGAACTCAGTTGGCTCCCATAAATGTTTGACAGGCAAGCTGGCAAATGAGGGAAGGGCAGAGCCAAGAATAAGTGAAAAGGAAGGAGCAGAGAAGTGGAGTGGAAAACCATCTTTCAAATACAACAAAGGTTCAGCTTTGCTAGATCTAGACCCTAAATCTATAGGGCTCACATGACCCTTTTGCTAGAATAGCTTTTCCTAATCAGCAGGAATGACAGTCCTGTGTCCACTTACCTCATCCTTTCATATCTAACAACCAAATGATGAAGTTACTTGGCGTGAAAGGTTTTGCTCATATTTCTGGCATTCACTGCAGACATGCCAGTATTTCAGAGTAACACTTTCTCTTTGGCTCAATGCGCGTCAGAAGAGCAGGAAGATAACATGGATTTAGTTTATTATTAATATGGATCATGAAATTAGTTCCATTTCCATAGTTGCAGAAAAATCAGTCAAGTTAACTTACATGCCATGAAGCTATTACAGCAAAGGAAAATTTTCCAATAAACCTGCATATGAAAGCACAGTATTTAGTACTGGTAACTCCAAATGTTAATGAAATTATTTGCTCTCAGACATCATTCAAATGTGTGAAAGCCAACGGTGACATTGAGATACAACTACTACTCGTTGTAAGGTCCTTTTCATTGTAGTCCATCAGTCATTTTTTACCAACGATTTCCCTAGTTATTTCAGGTCCAGCATTATTTTCAAAATGGTTCTCATCCTATTACATTGAATGGTAATTTTGGACTAAAAGACAAGATGTGAAGCTTTAAGAGTGATTTGCAAAGAGAAATGTTCATGGTAAATGGGACAGTAATATCTCAGCAATAAATATGTATAAAATATAACTAATCATTAGACTAATGTGCTATCAAGTTTAATGGTCATTTGTTTCTTCTTTGGAGTATTTTCTTCACGACAAGGTACAGCTGTTACAGCTTCAACAGATCTTGATTTTTTTTTTTTTTTTTTTTTTTTTTTTTTTTTTTTTCAGAAAAAACAACAACAATCTGCAGTTTGTTGAATATTTTCCAAGTGTAGTTCCCAGTTGCTATAGAGGTAGTACACATTCTGGAGAAGCTCCAGCTGAACCCAAAACCTAGCAGTTCATGGTATTGCAAAAATTATTTTGAGTCTGTCACACACTCCAGTAGGATCCAACAGTGAATTACAAAAATACCACTTCAAAAGTTTCACAAATCCTTCTTTGGAGTTGATCTGAAGCCTCCAAAATACACAAGTGTTGCAATATGGGCATACAATAACTTCAGAGCTATGAATGTCTGAGATCTGCCATCATCTACGTCCACACCTCTGGAACAGTACAACAAAGAGCCATAAAGCTGGGCTATCTTCTAGCAGTCAAGAGCAGGAAAGTTTTGAATATTCCTGTACTTTGCAAAATGCTTGCTGAATTCTCACAGAAAAGTTTGTTCAGTGACACTGACAGAGTGGGTGCTCAGGACAAGCTGACAGCAGGCTATCATTTGTGTGAATTCAATACTCAGATTTGAGTCATATCTAATAAAGCGTTGACCTTGTTATTTAACTGAAATAGTCAGAATCCAAGCAGTGTTTAGCTGCAGTTGGTCAGCTATGTTGCAGGTTGTTTTCATACTCTACCAACTGGATGCATTTGCAAGCATCTCAGATTACTGTGCAACTCAAAGTAAAATGCAGCTCTTTTCCCACAGCGCATGAAACCTTGGGGTTTGCATTCTGTGAATGTTTAGGATTGTCAGACTACCTGGAGAGAAAGGAGAGGTGAAAAGAAGGAGAAAGCTTGTTTGAAACAAATTCATTTAACAGTTCAAAACACTTTACACTATTTACCCCAGACTTAATTATAATTGACTCTGAAGGACACATTTCGCACACAACCATGCTGAAGACATTTACTCTCTTTCAACACTCATGTGCATAAAGCTCTCATCATGGGATATCTAGAGAGAGAAAGCAGTTGCTAGATGAAAAAATAGAACATGCAACAAAATGCTGTAATAACCTTATTCCTTTCTTCACCCAAATATAAATCTAAGAGAGCTTAGAGGGTTTTTTTCCATCTAAATGATTCTATGATGCTAAGAAATGCAAGCTCTTGTTAACATACTTCAAACTCATTTAAGAGCCTATAAAATCCCACATATATGCAATACTCCTCCTGGCACTGTGCAAAGATAGTTATTAGGATCTGGAGTGATGGTTCTATGACCACTTCTGACACTTGAACTGAATCTTATCTAAATCCTGGTTCTTAAAATTTATTTTCTTTAGGACATATGTCTTTAGAAGGATGCTGTTCTCATCCTAGATACAGTTGTTCCGTCAGTGATCCATGCATATCAGAACACAATCTTGGATGTAAAAAAATAAAATAAAATTTAGAAGTAAACACTCACAGCAAGCAGTGAACTTATAAGCATGAGGTTTTGTCATAGTCTTACGCAGCAGGCAGTGAAATACCACACAGCTGCTCACTACTCAATCCCCCTACACCACCCCAGAGGGCTGAGAGAGAGAAGTAAGGGACAAAAACAGTCAGATTTGTGGGTTGAGATAAAGACACAGTTTAATAGGAGAGAAAAGGAAGAGGAAATAATAATAGTAATACCAATAATACTAATAATAATAGGATTAGAATATGCAAAGCAAATGATGCACAATGCAATTGCTCACCACCTGCTGAATGATGCCCAGCCATAAGCAAACAATGGCCCTGGGCCAGCTTACTTCCTAGAAGGATGTCATCATATGGTATGGAATATCCCTTTGGTCAGTTTGGGTCAGCTGTCCTGACTGTGTCTCCTACCAGCTTCTTGTGTCCACCAGCCCCCTCGCTGGTGGGGTGGCATGAGAAGCTGAAAAGTTCTCAAGTTTGTGCAAACACAGCTTAGCAACAACTAAAACATCAGTGTATTATCACTATAGCTCTCATCCTAAATCCAAAAGACAGCACTATACTGCTACTGGGAAGAAAACCAACTCTATTCCAGCCAAAACCAGGACAATCTCCAACTCCTCTTCATTCTACCAAAGGATATCAATGAACTCAGAGTTTTCTGCAAGCCAGTCAGACATGTTAAATTATTTCATATGTCAAAATGTCCAGATGTGAAACTTTCACCTCAAAATCTGCAAGTATTTTCTCATCAATTATTTGTGTGGTGTACCAGCTCAGCTTTTAGACTTTGGTTTCTTCTTTCTTTTTGAGTTGCAGAGCAATTCAACTGTCAAATCACAGTAGATGAGAACCCTTAAAACAGGTAAAGAATTTCAGACTAAATCTCTTATGCTGATTAACAGCTTGTAGCTAATAGCTAACATTAATAAGTAATACAGCAATAGTTAATAGTGAATATTAGTTTCATTGTGAAAAATCATATTACACTTTTAAAAAGTTCATCCAGATACTCTAAAATCTGTTTGGAGACAGATATTCACTTTTATAGAAAGCTGGTCTCATTACAGACATTTACATTCTGATAGCAATTAAAAAATTTATTACACATACAAAATATAATTTTCCAGCTCTTACACTAGATTTTATAAAAATGGCACCCCAAAATTACTAGTCAGGACAAATAAGGAGATACTATATTATTTTCATAGAAGCAGAATAGTTCATTTTATTTTTAGTAGGACTCAAATGTATTGTTTGCCAATTTATAAATATTTGCATATCATTTTCCCACCTGTAAATGAATGAGGAATGCTATTTTTGACTTTGCAAACAACTAAATACATGTATGCCTTTCAAGCTTTCTCTCTCTAGATTAGAAAGAACTTATAAAGCCAAAGTGCACTGTGCATTAATACCTCTGCTGATCTGTCACCTAAGACTACTGTTCAAGTTATACATAATATCAAGATTAAAATCTGTAAGACAAAAAAGATTGAATAAGTCACTTGGGCTCATGACCATTAATCTTTCATTTCTTGAGCATATCTTTTTCAAACTACACTTAAGTCAATTATGATTTCAGACCAAAAAAGAATACAGAAAGTCATCATCAGTCAAGAAGATCTAGAAGTGAAGCAGCTAAATACTACAATAGAAAGCAAGCACTAGATCATAAGTGGTTAATATATGGTGTTAAAATAGTAGTCCATTTCATATTAGCTTTAAAATATTACTAGTGCAGTCAGTTGCCTAAAAGGAGTATTTGTAAATATTGACAATTATTTCAATGTTGTGATGAATATTGAGTTTTTAAAATTTCTATTTCCTGAGAATACTGTTGATTATTTCATGTCTAGGAATCTACTTGCAGTTGCATCAGACAGTAGAAAACTTTCTTTTCCACACAGTTCCATTTATTTGGGGGTGAAATTATTTGTTTGTCCTTGTGGAGAGTCACAAGGTGCCTTTGGAACACCATGGGAAATTCTGAGAACAAGATGAGCCCAGGGTAGCAAATCATATGGAAGAAAATAGCCAGTGAAACAGGCAGTTCTCTCTACTCAGCTTTTCATACTTGGATGCTGGCAGTAATTGCTGACCAGTGTACTGAGAGTTATTGCAGTCCTGACTGATGGCTCTGCAGCAATATACTCCTGATAATCCTAATAAAGTATGACAGGTGAAACTTTCTCTCTTCTTGTGGGGAGAGGAAGAGATATTTATTCTAAATCAGCCTCTTTAATAACAGGATTTTAAAATGTCTTGACTAATTAGTTCTAGGTGCTTGAAGGATTGTTGTTTCTTTTTCCTATTAATTATGATGATTTTCTAGCCTCATCTAGCTCTGTTATTGTTTCCTAAACTTTAAAAGCATAGCTGTCACAAAGAAGACTCTGATGCTTTGCAGCCTTTTGGATTTTTGCTTAGTTTCATCTCCTCAAAAAGGACTTACATTAATGTCTGAAGCATTTAATGTCAGTGTACTAGTTAGAGTTTGAGTAACAAAGTAAAGTACAAACTTCTGAAGGAGAGTTTGGTCAGGAGGTACTTCAGAAATGTATTGCCCAACACAAAAATATTTAAATTAGAACTACTTTAATTTTAAATACAGTATTTTATGCTTCTGAGGGGAAAAAATAGAAAACACTCTAGTTTTAGTATTATATGATTATTGTTAATATATTACTGGTTCTAATCTGTATTTTGGAGAACGGGACAAAATGCTGAAAGTTTACAAAAAACCCAAATATTTCCTAGTTTCAAAATAAAAAGGGGTTCATCCTCTGATGAATCACTTTTTGAGTGAGACATTTTCAACTAATTCTTGCAAGCCTAACACCAAGCATAAAATGTAACTGGATATTGCAGGATTGGAAACAGTCAGAAGAATTACTTGTGATTTGAGTAAAAGAGCTAATCCTTTCAATTATTCAAGGAAAAAAAAAAGGTCTGAAGGTGATTGGGCAGCTCTGTAGTGTTATAGAAATGTATGACAACAGCATGAAGCTGTCTAGGGGGAATTTAGGTGTTTAAGCCTATTGATGCTAAACTTGCCTTTCTAATTACCTTCCACTCATCCTAAAGACAGAGATCCTGGAATTCCCTGGGCCTGTGGACCATAGGTTGAAAACTAATCATGTAGTGAAAAAACACAATCTCTTTAGGATAAAATTTGAAAAGGACCAGAAGAGACAGCTTTAGAATACTGTTACGGAAATGCTAAGCTTGGGATAGAATATGAAGAGAAATCTCTATAAGATTATGAGAAATAAAGAGTAGTGATTGTCTGAGCGTGGGAAACTAATCTCCCAAACTCGGATGCAATATAAATGCCATCATTAAGAGCTGAAGGCTTAGGTAGTCTTGAACCTGCTATAAGACAGATTTCTTTAATAAATACCCAGTGAACCAATGAAAATTAATGCTGCTTTGGACATAGGTTTAGCAAGAATCAAGGTCTTACAGACCAGCTTTTCATAGAAAATAATCTTGGCTTGAATGATCATAAACTGAATCAGTCAGTCTTTATCAAACTGCAAGACACACAACCAGCCTGCCTATGAGTAATGTTCAGGATTTTAGAAAGGGAACTAAAGAAAGCAACTAAAGAGTGAATTCAGGAATGCAAAGCTTTTAAAACATAGAAAATAAGGAATTACTTTAAATCAAAGAGCAGACACTACTTAGAGCTCAAATTGCATTCAAGGAAAAAAAAAAAAAGAAACTACTAGGAAAAGCTTATGAGCTTCCTTCAGTGAATCGACTGCTTTTGTACACATGCAAATCTACCAAGAACAAAGAGAGAGCACTGTTCCTTGGAAGTTACAGGATGTAGAAAAGAGGGAAATGGCTAGAATTTCTTGAGCTATACTACATTTACCATTAAAAAAATCAGCAAAAATTCTTTACAACCAATAAAGAAGCATGGGAACAAAAGAATTACAGTGTGCAAATACAGAATATATTACTAAATAGAGTTTTATTAGAGATTAACATTACTGTGGGACTGATCCATATGTAAGATGCATATTTTGCCTCCATTTTCTATAAAGTTAATAACGAGCACATTAGTGGAGTAAGAAGTAAAAATGAAGGTAGTGCATCAGAAATTATGACACCCAAGGGAGAAATAAACGTTAACATTCTTAATACCTCATAAAGCAAAAATAAGGCAGGCTGGATAGTCTCCATGTTGGAATATAAAAATATGAAACTGTCAAATGAATTTGAAAGTCTAACTGCTAGGCTTTTTGGGGGCAGTATCTTATGATCGGAGAACAATAAAGGAAGAAACTATATTCAAAAGAACATGAACAATGACAACTTCATTAACCACTAGACTTAGTAAACTGACTTACAAAAAAATAACTATTCCTTCAAATGTTATTCTGGGTAAGGGCAGAGAGATAAATGGAAAGCAGTATAAATTATAATGTGGCTTTATCAAGAGTAGATCATCTCAAGCCAAACTAAACTCTCTTTTCAAAACCTATGTGTTTTATTAGACAGAAGACTATTATTTAACAGATATTTAAATACGAAATTTGATTTATTATTCTTGCAGAAAAGGTTTGCTAAAGGTAGAGAAGCCAGGTGCTAATGCTCAATTTCTAAAGCAGATAAGGATGTGACTAGAGGGATCAACAACAGCTTATAGTGACTAGACAGACATGGAATGAGAAGAGTTTACTAGGTGTCTTAACAGTTCTGCTTAATAAGTTACTAAGAGATCTTAAGGGAAAATACAGATGAAGTTAGCAGAGAATATAAAGTTGTATAGTATTGTCATTATTACAAAGACTACAATATCTTATAAAAGCATTAAATTACTGTATTGATTTAACTGATAGAATGGGATATAAATTAATACTAGGAAGGGCAGGTTCATGCTACTGGAAGATGGCTATGAACAGTGACTGCTGAAACCATGAATGGGCTAATGAATTCACAAATGCATGAGGAAAGACATTTGTTATGAGAGGAAACAAAAGGCTTAATTAGGAATATTGTGTATGGTTCTGGTTTCACAGTTTCAGTAAAGTTTAACTTTAATTGGAATATCTGCTAAGAAAGATGACTAGAATTATTAGAGAGAATTAAATGGAGCAATATTATCAGCACAAGATCAAATGGCAATAAATCTTTAATTAATAAATGCATCTTGACAACAAGTTTAGGAGAAAGCTTCCAAATAGGGCAATGAAAGCTGCAAGAAAATTCCATTATTTCAAGATTAAGACTAATGAGTTTATACATAAAATTGGATAAGTAGATAAAAGAGTTCCTTGTGATAAGAATTCTTGTTCCTCTTAAAAGCTTTCCTAGATGGCTACATATGTCTAAGAAGTTATATACACACATGGGACTTATTCAAATCAAGTATCCAGGAGGACTGGTAATCATCACCAGAGTCAGAAAGGAATTCTTTCCTTAGAGTAGGACTGCAGAGTCACTGTTTGAGTTTTGGGTGGTTTATTTTTCTCATGTTCACCACCACATGAGTAGCACAGACTAAACTCAGATGAGAGTTTCATTTAAGTAATACAATGTCAGTGCAATGGATGGGACACTGGTGAACATTCACAGTCTTTCTGAGACTTGTTACATTTGTGCCTTTGCCCGCCTACTACCAACCTTAGTGTTATATGGTAATGGGAAACATTTCAATACAAGCTGCATACAATGGCATGCTAGAGGACATTTTTAAATCTCACTGAACTGACTGTCTTCACGGTTGCACACAGCTGTTTGAGACTGAGCATATCACTATATGTCGCCTTCCCATGTAATGGTGGAGTGTGAGAGAGACCACCATCCAACTCACCAACATCAGACAGGTGTTCAAAAGCAGTGAGTGTTCAGAACACTTCTGATTTCAAATCTGGATACAACTGTAGCAATCCATACATATATGGCACATATATATATATATATATATATATATATAAACAGAGGAAAAATTATACTCAATTACATAAAATATAAGAGGGAACTGATAGTATCCCCTGAAGATCAGGATGGAGATATCTGGTGTAATCCTGATGATAGCAAACCAGAAGATGACACCTTGTTCCCTTCAAAATCTCCTGAATAGGAAACCAGACTCATTGTTTAAGCAAAAAGTTGTGAGACCTCAGGGTAGTCATCTGTGACATACTAAGTGAACCATCCCTGGGATCCATTGCAATTGACAAATTTGCAAGGCAGGTAGAGCAGAATCTTTGGTAAAACTGAAACAAAATACTTGTGGCAGATGATGTCAGAACCATGTTGATAGCAAATGGACACTGGGGTCCAGGAGTTTTCCTAAATCTCCTCCATTCTGTCACCAGACAAGAAGCTTATTGGGCTGCAGGGTTAAACACCATGTAGCAAACTGTACCCACCATAATCCCCATTAAATCTCTAAGTGATCCCTCTACAGCTGTCACAAAAACTGCAAGAATACAACCATGCATGAATGAAGACCCCATAATCTCCCACTATCTGCTACAGTAGATTTCACAATGTTAAAACCACTGATCAGAGGAGCCATGGCAATGATTAAACCTTATCTAGCTGCAAAACAGGATAAAATTAAGACATAATGAATATAATAAAAACAACTCCCTAAATGGGTGGAATTAATGTGCATCATTGCTAACTATAACCGTGAAATGAGTTGGGTCAATGCACCAGCTGAAAAACAAAGCCCCCAGGGAGGAGATCACAAAGACAGACCAGTGAATGAGGAAACACAAACTAGACCAAGGGCAAAAACTGTAAGAACCCTCAAACAGAATCTCAAGAGCAGAGGAATGAGTAATGGTAGCATGCATTAGCCCTAGGCATTTCCAGAGCCTCAATTCAAGGTCAGCTTATTGGTATTACCTTGAGTCTGATTAAAGCACTCCAGAAAAACAGATAACAGTGAAAGGAAGAAGCATATTTCAACTCCCTAGAAGTGGAAGCAACCTCTTCCCCCCCCTTAGGGAGAAATCACAGGCCAGTAAGTGAAAAAATGAGTCATGACCAGAAGGCAATTGGGCCTGCCTCTCCAGAAAGTGGAAGCTGATCAGTGGATAAGTGATGATGGCCCATACATTTTAACCCCAGTTGGTCCTCAGGGGCAACTGGTGACATTTTCAATAAATACAAGAGCACAAATTTCAGTGGAACACAAGATGCCAAGAAGTGGGACATGTGATCCGGGCAGCAAAGAGTTGTGGTGAGCAGTGTGAACTGCACAAGTGTGGTGTGTTAAATTGCTGAGGTCATGAGAGGCACATGGCAATTGCTCACTTGACAACTAAAGACCATCATGAAAATATTTTCAGTTTTGGTGTTTTAAATGGGATAAACCTAGCACCTGGTGACTGGCAGTGTGTGTTCCTTTGACTCAGACAGAAACAGGGAGGCTTCTCTATGGGTACTGCACACAGCCCCTGTACCACCAGACACAAAAATTAATGACATATTGCAATATTCAAATTCTGTTGCACCATGAAATGGAATTTCTGAAATCACAGCTGATGTGGAGAAAAGCCAGATCACCTCCAGAACCCACTTCCCATTACCTCACCTGTTTGGCCAGTTTGGGCAGCAGACATAGGGTGGAATTTAACAACTGATGACACAGTCCCGCTAAGAGCTGTTGTACCAAACATTGCAGACTTAGTCTATCTTGCAAGCAGCTGTACATCCATGGATGGCAGGGTCCAATGAAAAAAGTATGTTCTTTATGATGCCCTTGAGTGAAGAGGATAAAGAGAAGTTTGCTTTAACTTGGAAGGGAATTCAATATGTCTTAACAGTTTCTTGTAAGGGTACAAACATTCACCTACCATCACTCATGCTGCACTTGCTGAATTTTTACAGTCTCACTCCCCCAAGATATGAAAATGTACCAATATATCAGTGATATTTGGATTGGAGTAACTTCCCCTGAGAAGATGGGGAAAGTAGCAGAGGTAGTATGGTGACCACTAAATAAATCAGAAATTGAGATTCCACTTAGAAAATGTCACAGACCAAATAAAGTAGTAAAATTTTTAGGTACTTGGTGGATAGCAGGCAGTGCAGTGATTCCTTCAGATAACTCAGGAAAAATGAAGAAGCTGGAAACACCCTACTCAAGAACAGAGTTACAATTAATGGAAACTTTAGGATATTGGAGATTTTTCTACTATTTCCCATCCACTGTACTCACTCTTATGGAAAGGCAAACCTTGGGAGTGAAAACAAGAACGTAAAGAGGCAGCCAAAATAACGTTACTGCGACCAGTATACTGCAGCTGAATGGGGTTTTGCTAAACATGCTACTTACTGTAAACTGTTCCAAACTAGCCCCAAATGGCAAAAAATATCTTTATTGTTTAGCTCAATTGCATTTAAAGAAGCAATGCAATGATACTCCGAATGGGAAAGGGGACTTTTTTGTATTTATTCCAAGCAGTTAAACAAGTCGAGAAAATACATGTAGCAAAAGGAGCACAAGTATTCTAAATCCCCACTAGAAATTAAATTTAAAATGTTAATAGTTCAGTGACAAAAATCCTGCAAATACTGAAACTTTTTCTTCATTCATAGAATTTGTTACAGAACAGAAAGTCACTTTTAACACAAGGTTTACAGTAAGGATTTAACACAGGACCATGAAAAGAAGCAACACACTTTACTCCAAGAGCTTAGTGGATGTCATCAGCAATCTTGGTATGCCATACAAAACTCAAACAAATCAACTCTGGATAAAAGAAAACAGCATGTGGCAAAATTACCCTAACATGTGAAAAGCATGAAAACCTCTAAAGAATTAATCATGGGTTGTTTGGGTTTTTTTTCTTTTACAGGTAAGAATATGATACCTGCTGTGTAGGATGTTAAAAATTAAATGCTAGAAATTAAACAGCAATTTATTTACTGAGATATAATTATACTGGGTGCTCTGTAGACTGCAGAATAACTGACAATGAAGTAGGAAAAGACTTCCCAGAGAACATGAACTTACAGTGGACTCCTTAAGTGTATTACCTAATGCTCTCTTAAATATTAAGCTTGTTCATGTATATTCCACCAACTGTTCATGCTGGTAAAGTAGACCCAGATAAATTTCTAAAGTGCACCAGACCACCTTTTTTTTTGTTCTAGGTATCTTCTAGGCATCCAGTTTCTCCTTGATTGTAAGCAATGAATATATTTGTAAAGTGCAGTATTGTTCTTCAATAGTTATTCATATAGCAACTTCTCAATTATGCTGGAAAGCTGAAACACTATATTTGGAACTCTCATTTTCTAAATCTCTCTGCTTTCTTTTCCAGCTGCTCTTTGCAGACACTTAAATCTTTCTTTTTTATCTCTCCCTCTCTCAGTGTTCCACCAAGGCCTCTATCAGCAAAAGACTATTTTCCCCCACCTCACGTGGATCAGATCCTGACTCTGTCCCTTTGGTTTTTCCAGCATGTTCACCACTCTGTCTGTAACATTTTATGTGATCTTGAAAGATTTTCAGTTCTAAGCATAAGTGGGAGTAGTGAAGCTCCTTTTAATGACATGAAGGTTACTGGATAATCGTATACCAGTCATCTGTCTTCCAGAGATCTAATCAGATAGCGATGCATAAAAGGCTAACATTTTATGCTTTTACTGACCTGATGAAACATTTTGAAAATGGGTGCACTCTTTCTGAAGTCAAGAGGGCATCAGTTCAAATTAACTATGTGTTTAAGGACCCTGATTCATCAGACTTTCCAGTACTTCATTTGAAAGCCAAATTGCAGGGTGTAACTTTGCTCTAATGTCAGTCTACTAGCATTAGAAAAATCAGGGTGGAAATCTTGAAGTGATTAAATGTCAGTGTAATGAATTTCATATACTGAGAGGCAAAAATGCCAAGGAGTCCAAGTTTTAATAAGTGGTCCATAACAGGAATGAAGAAGGCTGATGACAAAATTCATGCTGCAATCAATTAATTAAAAAGAAAATTCTATTAGAACAGCTTGAGTAGGAAAACAGTTTTGCTTCTATGGTAAGTACAATAGAAAGTACAAAGGAAACCAGGACTGATATCTCTTGAAGTAACCAGCATTTGAACCCTGTGGGCAGATGAAAGGTCAAAGTGTACAGTCTCTGAATGTGTCTCTTGCTCATGTATTTTTTTTCCCATCTAAAGTATGCATTTTTTTCATTCAGACTTTGAGTTAACTTTTAATCCATAGGAATGAACATGCATGTGTATATTGAATGCTTACAATAACTCATACAAATTTTTGCTGCTTATTCACCCCATTATAAGGCAGGATTCTAGCTACAGTCAATGACAGAAAACAAAAATAGTCCCCAGCACTTTTCAACAGTCTCTGCTGTCTTTCCAAATGTAGTTACTACCTCAGTAGTTTTGCTAGTCTAGGTCATGGAGAGCTAACAACAGAACAAGTGTCTTAAGAGAAGTTTTACTATTTTTTGTTGTCATACACATGACATAATCAGAAAAACCCAATAGAATGCTGTTCTTGGTCTGCTATATAATTTTTCCGTATCTTATACTTTCTCACTTAGAAAAGCATTGTATATATATGAGAACATCACAGCTCAGTCAAATTCAGGGATAAATTTTACACTAACTTTCTCAGTGTGAGATCTTCCCATCCACAAGGCTAAGCTTTTCACAGAAGTTTTATATGGATATAATTTAACTGAGGCCATACTGCAGCTACTCCTCTTTGCATTTTGAGTGAGGGAGTTAAAGTGAGAGAATCAGCCTCTGCTCATAACCAAATATGAAAAAATCTAAACTAGAACAAAAACAGCACTTCAATAAATAAAATCATTATGGCCCATGACCTCTTTCTGCTCAAAGACAAATGAAAAAGTTCTAAAAAGATTTGCATCTTTCTTTCCTGTGTTTTTTTTTTTTTCTTTTTAATGTCTGTTCAATTTAAGTTCTTTCACAAAGTCACTAGAAGGGTGAGCCTTTACAAGGCTTCTGCACCATTCTTACTGACAAAGCTATGGAGACAATATATTAGGATAGACTGAGTGCAATAAAACCCTCAAGTTCTCCAAGTGTTTATTTGCTGTGTGACTGATTCTGCTCAATATTTCATGAAAATAAAAAAGGTAACGACTAATAGCACTATAAGCTACTCACAGTGCATTAAGGATATACCTCAATAATGGCTTCTTTTAACTGTTCTGTTCCCCCCCCTCCTTTATTCAATTAGGACTATGACTATCTGACAGTTGGCTAATATCACCCACAAAATAGGGTCCTCTGTGACTGAAGGCAGGCAAAGGAACATGACACTAAACAACATGAAAAAATATTAGAGTTCAAATTCTCTACTCCTGCTGTCTGCCTGCATGCTTTAGGAACAGTTTCTTACCGTTAGAAGAGTAATTGAAACTGTTATAATGAAAATCATGCCTGAAATCACTACTTTTTATTATTATAAATTCTCTGTTGAAATCTATGTGGCTGCAATTTATTTATTTTTTAACGTAGGCCTGTTTTGGAGAAGCTTGGACATTTGTCAGTGATAGTCACACATAGTGAACACGGATCCCCTCCATGATGACAGACAACACACACACACACCTGAACTACAGCTGATCTTCAGAGTATCACTGGCAGCATTTCAAAAAATCAAGCTTTTGTAGTTCCCATCCTTGGTTTGCTTTTTCACAAAATCCATCTGGTAAATAACCTATAACCTGAGATTTCCAACTGTTGTAAATATTTCACTATAGCAATATGAATTAAAATTCATTAGCTTCATACCAAAAGTTATAACATTTTAGAAAACCTCATTTTTCATTTTAAAATCTGAGCAACATTCAATCTCAAAACACTTGAAATTCAGCAGTTACATCCAAAATAAGCAGACTGAAACCAAAGTTCCTATGAGCTGCTTTATGCCTTCGGATTTTCCATATTCCATCTGCAAGTATACAGCCAGCCACAAGGTACATTATCTACATCCTAATTCATTTCCCATTTTTTTAATCAACCAACAAACACGGAAGTAAAAAATCCACTACAATTCACTGGATTGATGTAATCTACGTTGAAAGACTAGGAAGAACAGGAGTGAGAAACCACCAATAGCTGAGATACAAGCTTTTTACTTCAAAGAGTTTAATACTTGGCTCAAGTGTAATATTTTCCTTGGGCATTCTGGAAAAGATTTAACAAAGGAAAAATTACCCCTAAATTTCAGATAGTGAATTAAAATCACATAGGGTATGGGTACAGTGATTTGTCCAAAAGTTCACAGCAGGTCAGTGAAGGCAGCTGTGTTAAAGGGAAGTATTAAGTAAAACATGTGCATACAGGGTTACACTCATATTTTACTTATCTTCCTTCACATAAATTAAAAGTAGTCAGCAAAACCATGGTAGTTATCACTAATAATTTAAAAATTTCACAAAATATGCTGAGTTGGAAGGGACCCACGAGGATCACTGAGTCCAACTCTTAGCCCTGCACAGGATCATGTCCAGAAGTCACACCATGTGCCTGAGACCATTGTCAGAACACTTCACGAACTCGGTCAGACTTGGTGCTGTGACCACTTCCCTGGAAAAGTTTATTATTAGTTTATTATTATCTCTAGGCTGAACTGATTTATTTCTAATAAATACAGTCCACAACTTGCAATGAGTTGTTTAAACAGACAGTGTTTCCCAGTTCTGCCTTCTTCCTTTTTTGTTAACTCTTGCACCAGGGGACTGCTGAGTACAAAAGGTCAATAATAAGTTGGAGTGAAATTTTTCATACATCCTTTATTAATCATGATAAAGTGCTATCCTTACTCTCTTTTCCATGACCAGGCTGATATGTTTGAGAGAAATAAATCATTAGACATGGGGATTATTGAGGATTTTTAATCCTTGAGTATCATTTCTTTTCGATACGGGAAACTGTAAAATGTCAGAGATCTGGTTCAGAAACAGACACTGTGCAAGAGTAAAGCACTGCAGCATGGAACAAAAAAAAAAAAATCACAGAAAAAAACCCAACATGATGCAACCCATGAGCACACATGAAACAAGCTTGAAAAAGTTGCTGTTTAAGTACACTGGAAAAAGTTTCCAATTTAATATTGATGTGTCCTTGATCTGGAGCATCAGCATGTTCAAAATGTAGTTAGCATGACTCCAGGTTTGAGATTTTAAGAGTTTAAATACAATTTGGATATGAGTTTAAATTGCCAGAGATGTATGTTACAAAGTCAGGCCACACAACTCCAAATGTGAAAATCTGTCTTACCAGCTTCAGCATTCCTATTTGTTATTAGAGAAAACACCTTCCATCCAACTCCAAAGGAACTCTGGAGATTTAGCTTTTCTGGGACCTATGAATGATCTTTGTTAACCATGTAGCACACTCTGTTTAAGTTTCTGGAACCAAAAGGACAAAGGATGCTGTACTGCTGATATGCACTGGGAAATCTATCTGCCTCTCTCACACAAGATATCTTGCATTTCTTCTCTTCTGGTTAGGATATTAGCTTTTTCCCTACATTACAGTGGATTTCTTTGTACCAAGCTCTGTCTGTGCCTTTTTTACCATTTATAGATGCCCCTTCTGCATCAGACTTTAGCTGCCAATGCTAAAAGGTGTGACCTCCTACTGTACTTCCAGTACACCTGCAGATACACATCTGTCAGATGATATTGACAGCCCTCAGCATTTTGAAGCAAACTTGTCCCTGTTACCATAACCTCTAAGGCCACAGCCACAATCCGAGCCAAGTTATCAAAGATCAACTATTTAAACAAGCACAGCTCATTTTAGTTGAAACAGGCACGCAAGTACTCATACTAACTTTCGACCAGTAGCACACAACAACCTCTGACAGACACACTCATTAAAGTAGTTCCTTCTCCTGGCACAGCTGACTCATTTGTCCCAGAAAACAAATCAAACCCTCCAGTAGATCACAATACAAAACTGAGCTAATAATGAGAGATATACATATTTCTAATAAAAAATACAATTATTAACTATTTCTTCTGTAGTAATATGACTTTGTGCATTCTGACCAGTCATATCCCAAGGTCAGTAATTCAGCACTTCTGGAGCAGCACTGAGAAAGGAATCCAGCTATTTAGTCTCCATTCTGCCATTCTTACCCACTCATAGCACTTTTTCATTTTTGTGAAGTCTGTTTACACAGAGAGAGTTTACAAATGCTTAGTAAAAGGTAGAAGCCAGCCTTCCCACTAGTTTCACAGAACACTATATCCAAACATTGTCAGCTCAGCTGGAAAACCAAACAAATTAAAAACATTACTGAATAAATTATCAACAGATAATAATTGAATAAGGTGTTTACATACTATCCAGACATGATTGCTTACATGCTGAAAGAGAGAAGGGAGGAGAACAGGTGAAGCCTGAGACAGATTTAAGATAGACAAACTTTGAACCTATTCCTTCTGAGTCTGCTGATACTGAAAAAGTGACCTGGGATTTCAGCAGAAGAGCAAAAAGGCAGATCTTCCCTGCAATAACTACATATCAGCAATGATTGGTTTCAGATAAGGAGGTAACTGTTCAGCTACTAAAGGCATCTTGAAACTCCAGTCAACATTTCATCATTTCCTGTGCAGAAAGGGAGAAGAAAAGGTGTAAGGATCATGTGGCTGAGGCAAAGTCCTTCAGCTGGCCAAGAGGGGACCGCACAAGACAGGACCATACAGAAGCCAAGCCCAATGCAACTCCCTTTCACAGCTGTGATGGTGTCAGTTGTATGTGAAACCACAACCACAGCCCGACATGATCACCAGTCTCCTAAAGGCCTTGGCATGGGTTATCAGAGACCACCTATATGGAAATCTCTGTTAAGGGTTATGGAGCATTGTTTATTGCTGCTGTGGCTTCAGGCAAATGAATTTGATGCTTCCCTGTATAACTGCACTGCTCAAAGGGTCTAAACATCCATGTGCTGAACTTAACTGAGGTCATCAGTCCTTCTGTGTTTTCACTAACCATACATTTCATGATGGTTTTAGTAGGAGTCACAAGTTTCCTGTCCACTGCTTTTTCCAGAAAACATACTTTTATTTGCTGAAATCCCAAGCAAGATCCATTCACACAGAACTGCCTCTTCCTTCTCTCCCATCTAAGCCAATTAGAAGGCATTGTCACTAGCACAATTTCTGTGTAGTACAGTTGAATGACAGGTAGCTTGCTGATATTTGTATACATGTTATGTTTCTCCATCCTGCATGGTTCTTGCAGACTGCATTCTTTAGGATGCTAATATTAGCAAAAGATGTTTCATGTCAAAGCCTCGTTCCCCTCAGGACAAGTTATAGTTTGTTAACTTCTCTATCTTGTTTCTACTATATTGACATTGATAAATATACATCCCTATTAGACTATCAGATTAATGCCTTCCTTCTTTCCCTTTTCCTTTTCTTTTTTTTTCCAGAATGTCTTTTATAATTACAGACAAATAATTTTCCCAAACTAGATGCATTTTCCTCAAGAGAACTGGAATAGTTATTTACACTTCAGCTCTCTAATGGGCTGTTTTAAAGAATGACTACTTATTTTAGTATTGAGTTGAATGAGAGACTAAGACAGCTTCATGGTTTAGACAGCAGTTTCTTCAAAGGAAACGTGGATTGCCAATTTCCTCTGGAATTGGAAAAAAACAACATACCATGCAGAATTCAGCTGGAGTACCACTTCTTTCAATTCAGTTTTATTTAGAAAAAATGAAGTATCAATTTATTCTCAGACTGCATTTCATACTTAAATTCTAAGCAAGCAAATAAATGAACATGAATTGATTTCACTTTTATTTTTTTGCTTAATATATAGTCTACTAGCTTACCTCATTCTGATAGTACATTCATATAGATAGATCAATAACAAGCTCACTCATCTCAGAGGTCAATTGTATTTTTATTACTAATATTTAATCTGTTTATTTTGGGGGTTTTGTGGGTTTTTTTGTTTTAAATCAAGGAAAGTTTAATTCTTACCTGTACCAAATATTAGGGCTACAAGCTGTAAGTAAGAACAACTCCAAGACATTTGAACTGCCTGAAAATTGAGGTTCCTTGTAGTGCTTGAGGACTAATTCACTCACACCCCTATCCTATGGCTAAGTTGAACACTATAATAATTCTTATTCTAAAATTACTTTTTATGCCATTCCCTCAGCTTTAACCACTATGCTGTAAATAAGCATTGACTGAACTGGCTTCACTTAAGTTCACTGTCTCCATCACTCTGCTAAACATACATGCATAAGATCTTTTTCTGCCTTCTGGATTTGATATGTAACCAAACATATCATGAGTTACCATGGTTGGAAAGCTGATGTAGAATAACACTTGAATTTCCTAGATGTTGCTTATTGTTCTCATGAAAAATAATGTTAAAATCTCAAATACTTCTACAAAATACAATCTGGCAGTAAAATGAAAGAAACTTGTGAACATTTAAAAACATAAAAGCTTGCAATAATGTAAGAGCTTTATATAACATTGAGTGAGATGAAAAGGGACACCTAAAGGGACAAATAATTCCTATTTCTGGTGAAAGCTATGGCTGCTGTAACCAAAAAAAGGGATAGCAATTCCACAATAAGAGCTGAAATTCATATCTGGCTGATAGAAAAGTCTGATGAAGTGGGAAAGGAAATAGTCTACGGTTGAAAGGAGGAAACAGAATGAGAGAAATATGTACAGTGGACAAGAAAAGGTATTGCCATGTTTCTCTATCATAATATACGCCATGTGATCATTTAAAGAATTCTTTTAATGCCCTACATTGAGGTAGCAGAATTGTATCCTCAGTTTGAGCTCCAAGAAAAATCAAAGGTTTTAAAGGAGCTTTCAGACTCACTTTTACATCCAAGATTTTTCTTCATGAATAGATTGCCCACAGCAGACATAACTGGTGTTTGCAAAATTGAATTGCTTGTCAGAAGAGCAGTCAGACTTCACATAATTTTGGAATGAATTTATTTACTTGCAGAGCTGGTAAACATGCATCATCTCAAAAATGTTTGGCCAGGCTGACTCAGGTTACATGCACATGGTTACACAGAAATGAAGCTTTAGACTAGTCTCCCAGTTTAAAGAGTCAGATTTTACTTGTTTTGCTCCCACTGGAAAGATTCCAAAGTAAATATCCATTCTTTCTGCAATGCTTATTCAAAATGTGATGACTGCTGCTTTGCAAACTATCCCACTGGAACTCTGTAGGACATCTGGCATTCAGGTGATTCTGTGTGCATACTCATTATTGCAATCTAAATTTAAAATCATTTGGCATTACAACTTTGCTACACATTTCCCAGTTCAGTTGTATTGTATAATTATAGAATAATTTAAGCTGGAAGGGATCATTGAAGGTCATATAAGCCAACCTACAAACACACACACGGAGTCAAAGTAGGATCAACCCCAAAGTCAGATTAGATTGCTCAGGACCTCATCGAACTGAATTCAGAATATCACCAAGAATGGAGATACTAAGACCTCTCAAGACAACCTGTTCCACTATCCAACCACCTTCATTTCCTTACATCTAATAAGAACTTCCAGTGCTGACAAATTTGTCTTTTGGTTCTCCACCTTTCACTGATCATCTCAGAGAAGACTCCGGTTTTCTCTTCTCTGCAGTCCCCCACTAGGAACCTGAAGACAAAAATTAAATCCTATGCTTAGTCTACTCCTTTCCAGATTGAACACATTGTGTGATTAGAGGGAAGCCGTGGTTGAGCATGTCATAACAAAACAGATAGACATTATGCTCATATGATTTACTGCAAACACATAGTTTGGTATCAACTTACTAAACAATTACTAAAAGGAGAAAGAAAATTCTTACATTTGCATCAGCTCTACAGTTTATTTGGCTTCCTTTAGTCCAAAGTAAACAATGCAATTTACCTGTGCTGGTCTTCAGAAGCTTCATTTTGAAAGAAACATATGTTGCTGGTGGTGTTCATCTTTATTTGCATGGAAGGATGTCTCTCAGTCTCCTTTTGTTTAATGAGAAAGATTGAATCAGATAATCAATAAAATATTCACAGAACTACACTAACATGTGATGAAGTCTGCTTCCCAGTATAGAAAAAAGGTATATAAATACTGCAAATTAACCTCATTATGTGCATAGGTTCCAAAGGCTTTATAGAGTTGCAGCACAATTTTTGAAAATTACTTGTATAAAATATAGGCTATTCTAAGAAACTGACTTTTAATTTTTATCCCCTTAGGCATAAATTTTATGCTTTTAAGATACTACCAAGTAAGTTTGGAATAGGAGGAAGCTGGGAGAAGGTAGCTGACAAAAATGACAGAAAATAATAAAAGTAGTCTCAAAGGTCAGTGAAAATTAAATCTACATTAAAGTTACAGCAAAATGTACTCCAGCTTTTCTGGTTATGAAAGGCTTCTAATGAGTTTGTACCAAATGACAAGACCTTTGCAATATACCTAAGACAGAAACATAACTGTTAAAATCTTCTGAGAAATGCTTTAGTTCTCAGAGGAATTTTAAAGAAATTACAAGTTATTTTTCAGTTTAATCATTGTGAGTAGGAGCAAGTGAACATCACCATTATATCTGATTCCCAAGTAGATGAATGTGTAAACACTGCTGGTGAGATCACTTTATGTATGTAAATTTAAAATCCATTTTGCTTTCACCATCAAGCACATGACTTTGAAACTCACTTTTTTTAAAGTGCCATGACAATAAAACTTAATCACATGGAAAGAGAACAAAAAAGGAACACATGGAAAAATTACATAATTTAAAAATATGAATGACCATCCACCTCTGCTGCTACCAAAAAACCCAAAACTTAGTGATCCATGTTCCCTTCAAATTCATGCTCAGGAAAACCTGAGAAATTTTCAATGGGTTATTCATTGTTCCTAAACATGCCACTGTATCATATACATTGTAAAATGTATACATTAATGCCGCCAGTTTATATCTCCATCAGGTTTAGTGCTTTTAACACCGTTATTCTGATGCATAGAGACAGTTTACTTTTTCTTTCCTACAGTTTTCCTTGGTAGTTTATATTCCTCAAGCACCTTTTAAACTTGATATCACACTACACCTCTGCAAATCTATAACAAACTTTACTGTGTCATTGCAATTGATTTGCAGGCACACCACATATCCCCAGCAATAAATTTTTGCATCTAAGGATTTTCTCAGGAAATCCGTATATTTGTCAATAGACATATTTAGAATCCAGTTTTTTTCATATCCAAGGCTAAAGGCCCTAGAGTGTAGTATATGCAATTTTATGCCTATTTGGTAGGTAGAAATGTGAAATGCAGATTTATGGACATAGGTAGAGTGTTTTGTTCTACCTATTCATGAATGTAATGCACACAAATCCAGAAATTAATATGCAAATCATGACTCCCTTGATGTTGACAGCAGAATTCTTATTGACTCCCACAAGGACTAGTTTTCACCTGTGATTACTGACCACTAGACAATGTTTCTGTTAATTCAAATTATTAAAACACTAAGGAGACACTTAATTCTTAAACAGCTTAATATTTTGACGAGCCATACCCTCCTTCTGACTACAAATTTGAAAAGTTCTCTTTTTATAGCCCTGTTTAAAGTCTCTGGAGTGTAAGTGTATTTGCAGCTTAGCATTCCTTTGGCTTTCAGTAAATAAAATTGTGCCCATTTAGTTGCTCATCAATATTCAGAATAACCTGAATAGATAGCCAACTTTTAATATGTCCCAAAGAGCAGGTAGTTACCCAGACTCTCATTTCCAAGGCCTAATGTTCTACACCTGTTATTCCACTGGTAGTAGAGTAACTAATAATTAATGTACATGTAAACCACATCACATTTGCGTCAAATTATTCCTGTTCAGATGTGCTCTGCATGCAACCACACCAAAAAACAAATCCTGATACAGTTCACAGAGAAGTTTAAAGCCTGAGTTGAATACATTTCACAGTTCTGATGTTTTGTTCCTTCATTTCCATAGAATAATGAGTGACCCTGAGATTAAACTGCTGATTTCATCTTCATGTTACCAATTTTCTACACTTTGGGGACATGAAAGAGGTATGGACTTCTAACACTGAATAATATTGTCTTTAGGGCAATGTTTTCCTGTCCCTGATATATTAGTTCTTGTGTAGCCTGTTACTTTAAACTGCTGTGCCTCTGGTTTTGTACTCTTAATAGTGCCAACCTTGACCCAAAATTGACAGTTGCCTGAAGTCAAGTTTAAATGACAACATACCTTGTTCACAGTTAGAGAAAAGAATTTTGATGGATGTTCTGTTGCCTGGAATACCTAGGAAGAAAACTTCCATGACAGGGCAAGGTAGAGAAAAATCCTTTACTATGAGTTTAGCTATAGCAATCCATGACACATGCACGCCAGGATCACAGAATTCTACAAATTTATGATTCTACTTAATTTTCCTATCTAGAAAATACATCCAATGTCTAATTAGCCCACCCCCCTGCTATCTATAACCACCCTCCTAGAAACACCCTCTTAGAATTGAGTCGGTGGTCCCAAGACCACTCCTTCCTCCCCCCACCCTCATCTTCATCATTACGTCTTCTATTTGGAGTTCTTCCAGTCCCCTCTAACCCCATCTCTATACTACGACTAAACAATATTGTATTTTGACTATAACATGTTCTAATAGCTACCTGAATACAGCTTAATATCTCCCCCTTAGCACAGAAACAGGCTTCAAGAACGTGACACAGAGGTTAAAATCTAGCTTAAGTATTTGGTACAGGGGTTATAAACTACTTTTTAAGTGCAAAAGACTATAAAACTATATAAAACTACATTAAAAAATAAACAACTATATTAAGGCTTATGGCAACAGTTCCCTTTATATTGTAGTATTACTTCAGTTCTTCACATTCATTTTCCATAGCTCTCCACTGATCCTTGACCCACAGAACCCTTACATAGATGATAATTTTTACTTCCATTTTTGCAAATATTCCTGAAATAGCATAAACATTTGAAAAGAATTCTTGAACATTCACCTAATCCAATTACATTTTCAGATCTGTGGGGGTTATTCTGATTCTGTGCTGGATTTTTTTTTGGGGGGGTTGGTTTTTGGGATACTTTTTTAAGAATGTGAAACTCATCCCTCCACAACTGCTGTACTAGAAATAAGCCAGTAGACCAGGTAACAGACAGAGCTAGCTCTCCACCTGCTAATATATATATATATAAATATCTGCAAATAATATTTTAGAGTCTAAAAACATCCAAGTAAACGTTATGCCTCCCTTTCTGTCCTTCTGTTATTTAACACCAAACCTGATTATGACAATACCTATGTTCAGTTATTGAAAGAAGGAGCTGCTTTGAAATACATGAATGCAAACAGGGAGGGGGAAAAAAACGCAAACAAAACAAAAAACAAAAACAAAACAAAACAAACAAACAAAAAAAAAGAAACATAAAGCTGAAAGATGGGTAAAGAACATAAAATTTAAAAACCCCAGAAACTCTTTTAACAGTATATTTTCCATTCTCGTGATATTGAATATGCCAATAAAATAACACTACTTAGTCATCATGTAAAATTTACCTCCCTTACTTTCATCTCTCCTCATCCCACTGGCATTAATGTGAAACCCAATGTTAACTCAAACTAGACTCTGGCTTTAATGGTCCACAGATCTTAAAAATACTAGTTACCTTTTGTATAGATGAAGAGATTACTTTGGCTTCAGCTAAAGTGCCATTCCATGTAGTTTGGTCAATATCTTTCTTCCTTTGCGTCTCAGTTCTTCCCTTCTCCTTCATTACCAGCCTTCTTTGAGACATAAGTGTGAGCCTCAGCATTCTTTGGAACTCTGCACAGTCTCCTCTCCTATTTTAGTGAATCCAACAAACTTCCAAAGCCCCAGGGTCCTCCACTCTTCTCTACTCTAGTACATATCAAATAATTGTGTTGTTACTTTTTCTCTCTCTTTATGAAGAATCTGCAAGTTTCACCTAACATTTTGAGAATTGCTCATTGTATTCAATCTTTTACTCTGGTGGTTTTTTTCCTTCATGCAGTTGTTGTACATATTCAGTAAATCATCCTCTAGAGCATGTATCGGAGAGACACCATGACGCCACCCTACTTACATTTCCATCTATTTCTGCTAAATGAATTTCCAAATGCACTTTGAAATATTTGCATTTTTCTTGCATCATTACAAGACAATTGTAAGGTGCAATTTCTCTAATTTAAATATCAACGAGTTTTGATCTATGTCTAACTGTTGGACATACAAAAGTCCAAATTTTATTTGATTAGACAGCATCGGACAATCATGTCACAAAAAGAGGGTTGAATTTTCTTTAAAATTTACTTTCCTTGAACCTACAGCAGCATTTTATGTCACTACAGCTTAAGACTAGAAAAGAGCCTTTTCTTCTATTTCTTTTGTGTATTTAATATTAACATCAAGAAACTGCAAAGCAGAGAGATGCACTTAGGATAAAGGGAGTACTCAACTTCTATCTAATTTTTTTTTTCTTTTAAATTTGCTTGTCATATATTTTTACCAAGCAATCATAAAAGATGACTTAACCAGGAAAGGAATCTGGTTGAAAAAAAACCTGATTATCAGCATGTCTAAATTTAAGAAATTTCAAATATAAATTTTAATTCTCATACCTAAAATGATAGTGGCCATTTTCAAATGTTCATATTAATTTCCCACTGGGGTAAATGTTCAGTACTGAAGTCATACAGGAAAACTTACCAAGTTCTGAGAGGACTCCAATCTCCCCCACTTTAGTGAAGATATACTGTCCCAACAGGACACAGAAAAATTCATATAATTTCCAATTTCATAGATAAATGTAGTTATAAAACATCTCAAATATTTGAGATATTGAGCTAAAAAATGTGTTGTTCATCTGTATTTATCTGCTGTTATAATTTTTTATTATGTTACCTTTTATTTTCTGAAGCTAACTTTTCTTCAGAACCAACTAGCAGATGTCCATTTCAGCAGAATTTAGAATGCTTTACTGGTAAAAAAAGACTTTTACTTCACAATTGCCCCAGGATTTTTCAGTGAATAATTGAAATAATAATCTGATGCCTGAATTAAATACTCTGAGATTACTTCTGAACTCTAGTGTTTGCCAAAATACTACCACAAATTCACAGGAAGTGTTGTTTTATTTGCTAGGGCTAAATTGATTGGGCTTTTTTCCTTTTGAAAAAGTAGTTTCCCTTGTTCTTACATACGACATGACCCACAAAGGTCAACTGTTATTTCCTTTTCTTCACCTTCTCCTTCTTCAGGCTATTTCCCATGGTCTAAGTACTTTCCCTTCCAGTTTTGCTCCCTGCTATTGCACTGTTACTTCTGATAAACTGCAAACTGCAAGATCAATGTACATTTTTTCCCCTCAGTCTTCAGTTCTGTGGATCCCACACATCAAGACAGGTAAGAGACAAACAAAGTAAAACTGCATGCTAGGGTGAAGAGCAAATTTAAAATGTTTTCAGACTGCTAACCTAAAATTTAATTTCAGTAAATAGCAATGCCAAGTTTGATATGGTCTGGACAAACATGGCAGATTCAGAGTGCTGCTTACTTCAGACTGTCCTTGATACATCTTTTGGGAAGAGACACAAGTATATCCAATTATTTTGAAGTATTGATTGACTTACTTTGAAAATCATCACATGCAGTGACTAAGACACTCACCTGTATTAGACCTTTGGGTGAATTTTTCCATAAGAGTCCATGGAGATCAGCTCTCCATTTGAGTTACTATAGAAAATATTTCTATTTTATAGAAATAAACCCAGGCTTATTTTAAACTCCCTCATTCATAAGGTTAAAAAAATGTCAAGACTATTAAATCAATTTAGAACAGCATTTATTCATCATTCTTCTGATAATACTAGTTGTATCATGTTGCATTTAAATGTTGTAACCAAAATTTTTATAAACTAATTTCCCTTCATGAATAAGCAGTTTCTGGGGAAACAATAATTTAGAATACTGACAGCTGTAAACAAATTTCGATCTCAGTAAGGGATTCTGGTCATATTTTGATGGCAATAGTAACTAATAAACAAATACATTTGATTTATGTTTTTATTTACACCTTGGCAGTAGATGATTTACTTAGAAATACACCAATTGTTTTCTACATCTAACCAAACATACCATATCTAGTAATAAATTTCTTGGTCAGAGAAGTCAGCTAAATTATCCCCTCTTCTTTCCCCTTCATTCTAATTTTTTGGCGAGTTCCACAAAAGACATAGATATTCAGGAGGAGGAAAAAAATCAGAATACTCAAAGAAAACCTTGTGACATACTTCACTGGGTTACAGCATTGATCTGTCCCCAGTGCTTTGAATTTTTCAAGCACATCCTTTTACATTCTAAAAACCTTCTTACCTCATCACTAAGAAATATTATCACCAGCAACAAGGAAAGATAGGTGTGTTCCAATAAACCAAGAATATCGGGAAAATGAGAGAGCATGCTCTGAGACCTCCATCATTTTGATCACCTCATGTTATACTCATCTTTCATCTCCCTCTCACTCTCTCTTTCCACAGAATGTTGCTACCTGCTAATGTGTTGACTAAAATTGGTCACAAGGGTGCAAATAGGTGATGAATATTAACAATGGATTTAAGTAGAACATGGAATAACAGTGACTGCATTGGAACCAGATGGTTAGAGGATTTAGTGTATTCTTTTTTTTTTTAGCTCTCTGAATAGAATAACAAACTACATTTTTAATTTTCTTCACCTTCAGAAGATTGCTGCATTCTGATAAGAAAAGATTACTCCATAACTGTGTATTTTTACCACAACTTTCCACATTTTCTGAATAGTTGCATATTGATGAAAAATGCAGAAGCCTTACTTCAAAAAAATGCTAAAATGAAAGATTCAGATTTCTCCAGATCTATTCCTTTTTATTCCTTTGGAATAACTACTGGCCAAATCCCATCCACAAGTTTTTTCTATTACTTGCAAGTTTTTTCTATTACTTCAATAATGCCATTTTCAGTAATGAAACAATGCCTGCAAACAATCAGATTAGAGTTACAGGCCATCTCTACACTTGTCAAAGACCACTTACTGTGATGTTGACTACTAAGTTCAGAACAAATTTAATCTTTATTTCATTGTCAATTAGTTCAGACCCCATGGTTGTGTGAAATGCAATGCTAGGTTAACAGTTGGACTGAATGATCTTAAAGATCTTTTCCAACCTTAGCAATTCTATGGTTCTTAGAACATTCACCTCACTGATGGCATTCACCTTAATTAAAATTCAAACACTTTCTAAAACTGGAGAATTCAGAGATTACTTTATAAACCATAAAGCACACTACATGAAAATCCAGGTAGCTATTTTTTAAAGGAAATAAGTATTCTATATCAATCAATTAATTTTAATGGAATACTTGTGTTGCAGCTGTTCTCAAAACACTGAAGCTAAAATGATAAGTAATATCAGAAATGCAGGCAAAACCGTGTTATAGATAAATGGACAATAATATTGTGACATTATCTGTTTCTCATATCTGTATTAAATTCCTACACATGCTTCCATTGTGGAAATTCTGGTTTATTACTTCTCACCTATTTCAGTAATGAGTTTATTTAAATGCAGATTTCTCTCTCAAATCATTTTGCTGCTGTAGGCACTCACTGTGTTGGGTTTTCATGGCCAGGTTTTGCTAGTAGGGGTTTTCAGGGCTTCTGCCAGAAGTTTACTCCATGTCCTGCAGAGCCAATGCCAGCCAGCTCCAGGACAGACCCACTGTGGGCCAAGGCCAAGCCAGTCAGGAATGATAGTAAGACCCCTGTGATAATGTATTTAAGAAGGAAAAAAGTTATCGCACAGGTGAAAATTGCAGCCAGGGAAGAGTGGAGTGAGAACATGTGAACAGCCCTGCAGACATCAAGGTCAGTGCACAAGGAGGGACAGGAGGTGCTCCAGGTGCTTGAGCTGAGGTTCCTCTGCAGCCCGTGGTGCAGTGCACGGTGAGGCAGCTGTGCCACTGCAGCCCATCGAGGACCACGGGGGTTCAGGGATCCACCTGCAGCCCATGGAGGAGACCCACGTCAGACTGGGTGGATGCCCAAAAAGGGGCTGTGGATCTGTGGAAAATCTGTGCTGGAGCAGGGTCCTGGCAGGGACCTGCAGACCTGTGGAGAGGAGTCTGTGCTGGAGCAGGTTTCCTGGTAGGACTTGTAACCCTGTGGGGGACCCACCTTGGAGCAGACTGTGCCTGAAGGACTGCCCCCTGTGGAAGAGTGACCCACGTTGCAGTAGTCTGTGGAGAACTGCTGTCTGTGGGATGAACTCACAGAGAAGTTCATGGAGGATGGTCTCCTATGGGAGGGACCCCATGGTGGAGTGGGGGAAAGACTCTTCTCCCTGAGAGCATCAGGAACATGCGATGAACTGACCATAAACCCCATTCCCCACCTCCCTGCACTGCTGTAGGGGGAGGAGGTAGAGCTTGCAAATGAGGAAGTGGTGGAGGGAAGATGTTTGTAAGATTTATTTTACTTATCATTATCCTGCTCTGATTTTGTTAGCAATAAATTCAAATAACATCCCCAAGCTGAGTCTGTTTTGCCCATGAAGATATTCAGTGAGTGATCTCTTCCAGTCCTTATCTCAACTCATGAACCTTTCCTTGTATTTTCCCTCCCCTCTCCATTTGTGAAAGGGAGCAATAGAGCAGCTTTGGTGGGTGTCTGACACCCAGCCAGGGTCAACCGCCTACACTCACCTAGCTCAAAATACACAAACACAACTATTACATAAATGTCTCTAGTAACTGTTGGAGATGGAAAGGGGAAGATGTTGGCTGAGTTGAAAGATCAGTTTTCCTGAGATGAAATTACCATGTGTGTTGCAATAATATCCTCTAAATGAGACTAACTTAGAGCAGAAGATAACTAAGTAATTTACAGTCTATATGAAAATTACATCAAAGTGCAACTGAAAGCAACTTTTAAAAGTCTTTTGGTTTTTTCTTTAAATTCCTGTGACTACTGAAAAATACTAGACCTGTGATAGACTTTTATAAATGGCTTTAAAAGTCCATTAACAAAAAAAAAAAAAATCTTACAAGAAGTAAACATTTCTGAATAACTAGATTATATTTCTCTAATGTTAAAATCAACCTCAGGTTTCTTCTATATGATCAAATTATTATCAGGTGTTAGCTGCCTCAGGGAAGTACTATCTGTTTCCTAGTGACTCTCTCCTTAACCTTACTATCTATATAGAAATGTATTTGCTTACAGAATAACAGAATTTGGACGGCAAGGGAATCTGTAGAGAAAAAATATTGTAATTACCTTAGACTACAGGAAAAAAAGAAAACAAATAATTTTTTCAGTTTTTGATGCCATTTAAGTTCATAAATCCCAGGAAGGATGTAAATTTAAAGTCACAAAGCAAGGCATAATGTAAGGATTTCTCAGTTCAAAATGGTGTTTGTTTTATGAACATCACAATAGTCTGAACCCTAACTGACTTGGTTTTAATGCTAAGTTTAAATTAAAAGCTCCTTAGGCAGCTGAGTCAAATCACTACTCCAGTGTAAGAAGTTCAGCAAAAGTCTACATAGAAGTCCCTTTTCATACCTTGAAGTTCTCCTTGCAGCAGAGGCAGTATCTTATTTTTACAAAATTCTTATTAGTTTCTTATTACTTTTTGCTCTTCTCACAGAGTCAGAATAAGACACAAGTAAATCAGCTATCGTAGTTGACTCAATCTCTTCAGCAATGAAATACACAATATGAATATGCCTACTTACTGAGGATGCACTCATGGTGGCATACATTGTCTTCTGCTTCCACAGGAACCACAGCGCAGAGGAAATGCCATTTCTCCCAACATTGACTCTGCATCCATTTCCATTTCCTATTTCTGCTGGCAAGCAAACAGCTTTAAAAATCCATTGTTAGGGATGGACCATATGGCTGCATAGCACCATCTGCATTCTACAAAGAGATGAAAATGTATTGGTGAGTAGTCCCAAAATGCAAAGAGTATACTAGCAACAGCATGGGATTCCCTTTCTTTTTTTGCCTTGGGGTATTTACAATTTCAGAAAGTTATGGTCAGATACTGTTTGCCATAACTATTCCCCCAGTTTAGCAAGGCGAAAATCCCATTAGTAGGACACAGAGCAACCTGGATATTGAGCAACTTCACTATGCTGCAAGATGGCACATCACAATTCCTGTCAAAGTAGAAGAGGACATAAGGTAGTTGCCAATCACACTAGGCTGATAAATCACAATGTATCAACCCCTTCCTAACTGCAGCTATTCCAGGAATTAGCCAGATCCATGTTAACAGAAGGAAAAGTCACTGTTTAGCCCACAGAACAGTTCACACATTACAAGGCATCATATCCCTAGCATTTATGGTGGAGTACAAAACTATCCACTGCGTTTAGTCCCTTTACAAATTCAGCATGTGACGGTATTTTAGCATACTCAAGAATTATGTAATTCAAAACTGCTACTACTAAGGTTCATCCCCAAGTTTCTCAGGCTGTTCAATATTCTACAATATAATATTTGATGCACTATGAAGGCAGAGGCATATGCATGAATGGAAAATGTAACAGTATATTGTACCATCAAATATAGAGTGTAATAAACTTTGTCAACAATCATAGATGATCTTAGCAGCTACACAGTTTTACAGCTCCATTAACTTAAAATTAGAGTAGCTAAAGTTTTTTTCATATAAAGTATATTTGGAATTCACAACAATCCATGTTGTTTCTGCTGTTGTCTTATTATAAATTGTTACAAGATGTAACATTAATAATATCAACAAAACTTGACCTTTGACAAATCATCAGTTTTCCTAGATGGAAAGAAAAAACCTTACAATGATCGACAAAGCAGAATATACAGCAACATTTCAATAAAAGGAATGTCAAGTGACACACTTGCTTAAACCCTTCACTGAAGACATCTGGTCATATAAATCTGATTACAAATTTGATTTTCCTAAAGCAATGCTTTCACTAATATATGAATCCATCATGCAGCTGTATGGAGCACTTTATGGAGGAAGTAACCTATCAGTAAGGCTAAGCCCAGTTCAGTCTCCCTCTCACCCATTTCTATCAGCAGCATCCCTCAAGGTGATCTACCTTTGCTGTTACCCCAGGTTTATTTGAAAATAACTGCAGTTACTGACCTAATACAAGCAAAGTAATTACATATATACATATATATATATGTATAGCAATCCTTCATCTTTTACCTACACTACCATATAATCTCCCTAACAGGCATCCAGTTCTGTATGGATCTGTATGCAGTCCCACACTCTAACGCCTTATCTGCATCCCTTCTCACCTCAGTCTCCTGCCTCTTTCAGGCACCAGGTGCAGGACCAGTTCAGAGCATGGCCCACCCTGACTGATCTGGTCATACAGCTGACTAGCTGGCTGACACTGATTTGGATCACTTTCTTCTATCCAGCCACCAATTTACACCAGACCTTTCACACTTTTGAGGTCTCTAGCCTCTGCCAATATAACTGAAGCCAGGCAGTGAGTTCAAAAAATATTAGTGATTAATTGAACAGATGTACAGCACATAAGACTCATTTCTTAAGAAACAAGGCTGACATTTGTGCATTCAGTTTTTCATCAGTAAAATTGTATGAAACAGTAGAAAAACCTGAAGTGTAATACAATAAATAAAACAGGACAAGTTACAGAAATTCCTGAATTTCTAAATTTAAGTATAGCTAAAAGTTGAACTTAAATTTAACTGGAGAAAAGAAGGATTCAGGACAACCTTATTGAGGCCTTTCAGTACCTCAAGGGGGCCTACAAGAAATGTGGTAGAGAAACTGTTTACAAGGGCACGTTGTGATAGGAGAAGAGAGAATGGCTTTACACTGACAGAGAGTATGTTTAGATCAGATATTAGGAAGAATTCTTTACTGTGAGGGTGGTGAGGCACTGGAACAGGTTGCCCAGAGAAGTTGTGATGCCCATCCCTGAAAGTGTTCAAGGGCAGGCTGAATAGGCTGTTGGTCTAGTGGCAGGTGTCCCTGCCATGATCTTTATGATCCCTTCCAACCCAAAACACACTATGATTCTATGAAACACACTGAATCTATACAGAAAGAGTGCTATGAACCTAGGTAAAATATGCTGCTTTAGTTGCACAAAACTAAAAAAAGTCACAGTGGAAAACGGAGCTTAATTTTAACTACTGAAGTAGCACCAGTAACTCCATAACAAAATGAAAGTACATAGAATGACGGTATTATCTCTTTGCAGTTGTGTGTCTGTGCTGTATGATCATGTAGCCTAACAAATGTGATTATCAGCTGCCAGAATGATAGGCATTTTGTCCGTTCTGCACCAGTCCACTAAGCACAAGTGCTAGAAGCAGCAAAATTAGGAAGACGCAATAAAATTAATTAGACTTAATAGAATAAGTGGTTACCAGAATTACTGAACCTATTGCTCAACACACAAAATACTACCAGAGAGTACTCTGCAGTGCATTATCTTTCTTTAGCTGCAATTTTCTCTCCATATGAAAAAATTTTCTGAACTAGGGACATAATTTTGGACTTCAGGCTAAAATTTTTGCCTCTAACCATGGTGACCACCTTAAATCAAGATGGACAAATATGAATATTTACAGGACAAAACAAAAATCTTTCTTCCTTGAAATTGGTAGCAAGAGGTACAAAACAGAGAAAAAAATACAACTAAATCAACCAGAAATTTGAATGCCCTTAGAATTATTAAGAAGGCTGAATACTTTTACACTCCTTTGGTACATTTCCAAGATGATAATATCAATGGGGTACTCTACAGCCATCTCTGCCAGTATTTCAGAAAGAAAATTGGTCAGTCTCATTTTTTGAGTCTCTTTTTTTATCCCTATGCCAATAGTTTAGAGACAGTTAAAGACTTCCTGAAGACCCAAGATATTGTTCTCCTCTACCATGGTGTTGAACTTTTTTTTTTAGATTTATTTTAACTTTAGGAAGTAAACAAGAAAATGTTCATTATCAAGGTCAAAATTCCAATCTCTCACAGAAGCGGTATTCTAGTCCAGGCCCACCATCTTCTCATCATATGTCTTAATTATTAATATAGTTCAGATAAAGCCTTTGAGAATAACACAGCTTTCTTACTGCTGAGACAATTACTGTTCAGAATTGCCTCTAATATATTCACAGAGAGAAAACCATGTTAAGTTTGAAACAATCCCTCATTTTCAGGTCTCCATTAACCTTTAAATTGCTATTACAGCAGTGTAAAATCCCCTCCATGTTAAACAGAAGCAGTACTGTTTTAGTTATACTCCTTTTTTTTTTTTTCAAGCTTTATGCCTGCAAGCATGATTTGTTTTATTTAGAAGTTTCTGCATTCCCCACTGTTTAACAAGCACCCACAGCTGAATAATGCTCTCACCTTCTTTATTCCTGCTGTGCAAACTAAGCAAAATACTGAGGGTTGTTTTATCTAAAGTATGATCTGGATTTGTTAACTCAGGAAAAGCAAGAAACAATTGATCTTAAGCATACACTAAAAGTTTTGTTTATTTTCAAAACAAACAAAAAAACCAACCAAACAAAACAAAACAAACAAACAAACAAAAAAAAGTGAAATTGGTCGTTGGCTCTGGAAGAAAAATGGATGAGGGCCAGCAAACATATTTGATGCACTAAACTATACTAATGCTAGTGCAACTAGGAATTTAACTCTCCCTTTAAAAGGAAATGCAAAGTTATGGTTCTTATAGGTGTCATAACTCATGTTCTTGCATACATGCTTTATTTGGTACTACATCCTGTTAAATTTCTAAGAAATACATGGTTATAGTAGTAGTTGTAGTAAGTTATAATAGCTTTTTTCAAGTATTAATTTTAAATTCTTGACTAGAGAATATGAGGGCATATAAGAAACATTCAGCAGTGTGTTACACAGCCAGAAGCCTGACCGGTCTCTGCAAACAAGCAAATTATTTGTAAAAACCTGGTGGTCTTTTGCTGAAGCTTGACTATACTGTAAATGCCATCAGACCTAGCCAGCAAAATCTTCAGCAAGGATCAGAACTCCACATAAACAAACAGCTCTTGTGGTTTGAAGTGCACCAGCTGGATAGGAATTAATAGTAAAGGCAGGGAAAGATGAGTTCTTAAGTTTCTACATGTTGATATGTCATAAAAAGTAAAGAATTGTAGATTGGAGAGAAAAGGGGTGGTGGAAAGCTATTCAGCCTTCATTGATACTGAGGATCAGAGAAGAGACTACAGAAGGAATTAATCTGAAAAACAAAGTCATCATCACATTTGTTGTTCCACACATAGCTGAAACATGTCTCAAGAAAGAGCAACTTTCAAGCTTGCTACACTCATGAAGTTGCAAGTGACTTCTTAAGCAGAAAATTATTTATGAATTTCACAATACAATAATAAAATTTTACACTTTATGAATTTTACAATATTCAGTAAATGTTCACTTTCTTGAAATTTAAACAAAGGTGACTTTACAGTAAACTCAGGATACAGCTTAAACTTCTAGCCATGAACAAATAACATCTACTAAAGTTATGCAATACCAACTTTTATTTTCTCCATCTTCATCTAATTGTTGTTTTCCAGATGGCATTAACTTATGTTAACAACCTTCACAAGCCATTGACTTGAGTAGTTTCTTTATAAATGTATTTGTTAGCTATTTCTATTGTTTTTAACATACTTTAAACACATCCTCATATAACCAGAATATGGAAAAGAGTGGAGCACTAATCTCATATTAAAGCATGCATAGCCACAAGCATTTAAAATCATCATTGTCATGCTATATCATAGAAAGAGATATTGCAAATTACAGGACTTCTTGCCACATTAAACGCATTTCTCAAACTGTCCCTTTTAGCTCTATCGCTTTTCCTATCAGTCATTCTGCAACAGCATTTGGTAATGCACCATACTTAAGCCATGTGACACACACTGCACATTTTACATGTTTTGGCAGGAGATGACCAATATGAGAAGGGTATCTCCAGACTCCAGAATACTGGCACCAGAATAGCAAAGATTTCTGTCAAATCTCTCTCTCCTGCACAGAGATATGGTATCTTCAGAGTCAGCAAGCCATGCTATATTTGGTGTTTTCATTAATCTCCAGCTGAAATGAATCATCTACTGAAGAACTTTATTTTCCTTTGTAGTTTTCAGCAGTGTGTTTCAAGTCCTTCTTATCAAAACACAGTGAGACTTCAAGTACAGAACTCTTCAAGTTTCAATAACAATGCAAATTTATCAATCTTAATAGTTGCACTTCATAATTTTGCTGTTTGAATGTGAGGTTGGAGCTCCTGAGTTGGCAATGTTATAAAACGCTAACACTTAACCCTGCATATGTCAACACTCAGAGAAGCAAAAGACTTGTTTAAAATAGCATTGGTTGCCAGACAGCTCCAGAAAGAGACATGACAGACCCGTTCCTGGCATACAGATGCCATTTGCTAACAAGCAACAACATACTCTTTAGCTCACCCCTCAGAAATACCTTCAGTACCAAAACAGCCTCTATAATTAAAGCAAGTTTTGCCTATCAGCAATGACTGAAATACTGTGAGTAACTTCAGCTTTTGTACTGTGTTCTCTAGCATCTCCTACAAGACTGTACACACAGCAGCTAGACTCTGGGCCTTAATGACCTTCAAATGACCTGACCAACACCCAAACTCTTGAATTTGGCCTGGTCACAAAGAAGACCACTTGCCTTTGATAAACACAGAAGGAAGAGAGAAGTACTTCCCTGTATCATATGCTTAATATCTTTCCTATTTTCATATCCACCTTAGCAAAGTTGAAAGACAGAAACCCTTGTGAATGGTCCTTGCAGGCTGTTTAAATTTTATTTTTTATTCAGTCATCTAAATAGAACCCTTTTTTCAGCCTTGTCTATGAACTTAGAAGCATTCTCCATTTCTCTGACCACATATAGTTTGTTCCCTGTCTTACTGTACCAGGGCTCCCTTGAGAGCAAAGCCTTCAAGCATTACTACAATGCATTCAGCAACAAACCCAGCAGGATACTAATAGGCTGTCTTCATTAACCTTTGCTGATTGAACTGTGCTCTGTATTTGCACTCTGAACATTTGTGATGTCTCATAAAGATTCATAAGGGGGATTTTAATAGCAAAAGAGCCCGTATACTAAATTGCCTAACCACCAAAAAGGAAGAGCGTTTGTAAGTAACAGTAGACATTGTTGTTTTTCTCTCATCAAAGCAGTGGCAGCACTTGAAAGAACAAACTGAATACAGGAACAGAGGAACAGCACAGATGATAATTACCATAGGAAAATGGCTATTTAAGCACAGCAATAGAAGATGCTTTCAGGCAGTATCCAAAATAAAAAGCAACATATTCTGAGAGAAAGTCATCAAACGACATCAGTACTAGTTGATGAGGTATGAAGAGCGGAGTATGACATATGCCTTTCCCAAAACATTGCTGTCATCCTTCACAATACACCATGCAAACAAGTCAGAAAGTTGCATTGTGAAATCACTGCAACAGAGCTAAGTTTTGACGTTAAATACCTTACCTTCAAATTACCTGTGTAATTTAAACTCCATAGCAGATGTTCAGGTTATTGCACTCATGAAGATTGACTAGCAGAAATTCAAAGTAATCTTAAAGCCATGCAAAGGGATGATCAGGGCAACTTGGAATTTTATATATAAAAACATAAAAATCTTTTGACTTTCTTAAGCAAATATCCCATACATGTTAATCTCTTAGTCTCTCACCTTCCCAGTGTGATAATGAAAAGTCTGTATGTTACAATGTAAAGTATTACTAGTATTTGATTAAATTGATTCAAAGGAAGGAAAAACAAGAGTTATAAAACTAACAGTTCAAAGACTTGGAAAATCAGAAGTAGAGAGTTACAACTGAATGAAAATAAAGGTACATTTGAGACAGCTATGTGAATAAAAATAAGGAAGATATTTTCAGAGCCATCAAAGATACATTCTCTAGGTCTGACAACATGATGATTTATTGGTGTTAGCTCATATTAAAAAAGGGGGGGAAAAGAGAACAATAGAACAAATTTTTATGTTTCTTCTTTGTGTTAGGCATTGGGCAATTTTGTAGCTGCCACTTCAAGGAAACCAAATAGCTACTTTTAGCTGGAAGAAGGACCTTTGCCTCAGACTGTGAGGAAAATTAAACCACAGCTCTCCTCCAGCTTAACCAAAGTCTTCAGAAGAAGCCTAACTATAATGTGCAAGGGGGGGAGAAAAGGTATAACCACAAATTCTGCAAAGCCTAGGGGATGGAGACGGAATTTGAGCTTTTATAACTATTTTCTGTTTATGCTTTGTTGAAACAAAGCAATTTGAAACATTAGCAATTCGTGTCATGTTCCTGCTCTGATTGTCACACCTTGTGAAATTGCGACATATCTTCATAAGTACTCTTCAAACCCAGGGAAAAGCTTCATAGCTCATCAATAAACATGAACCAGTAGTTTTACAGAAATTTAGCCACAACATGCTCAATATTTCAGTGGAATCAAGCAAGTCTTCACATTACCCTTTAAAAATTAACTGAAAAAAGAGAAAAATCTCTACAGAGGGTCAGATGCTTTAAAAGCTTTGCTCTACACTATGGTTTGGAATACAAAAAGATTTTAAAATTGTGGAGTGTTTTGGGCTGTTTCTATAATTTTATGTTGTGTGAATTGTTAGGAAATATTATTTTCTTTAAAACTATCCTGTTGAGGAAGAAGGACCATACTTTCTGCTAATTACAGCTCATCATAGATGAAAAAGATTATGATCATTTGTAACTACTGATCTGGAATGCTGTTTCTCTTTCTTTTCAAAACTCAGACAGGACTATTTAAGATCCAAATTACGTCTTGGATAATACTTTGTGCTTATTAGCACCACTCCACACCCCTCCACACCTCTGCCCAGTGCTGTTAAAATTGATCCATTCATTTTTAATCTGAAAACAATTAATGTAGGATGTGAAAGGTTAGGTTTGAAATAAGGTGTGATACAAAGGGGACGGCAGGCACCCTGATGAGCAGCAGACTGCCTCTGATCTTTTGCAAGCCAAGTGGACATGTTGTTGTTCTGCTATGGATGAAGGGGCTCATTATCCCAAAGATAATTGCCCAGATGCCACACCAGTGAGGTCACACAAAACATGGCTGTGATTGCTGAACCAGTATTGGAACTAATTAACAGTTAAGGCTGCAGGCAGCCATTTTGTACAGACCTCTGCTTAGATGCATAGCTTTCCCTAAAGTTAAGCATTAGGTCACCCTCTTCTTGCTGCTGAATAAAAACATCATCTTGCCTCTCAGAAGAGTAAACATTTCTGCGTTACTTTTGCAGAATTAAAAATCATCCCTTCAATTATCTGGTACATATCAAGGGGCATCAATCATTTCCATCCTCAGATCAACTAAAGATTTGGCATCTCTTCTTGTTTAATGGACAAAAAGGCTATATCAGAAATTACAGTAAACCTGAAGTCCTAAAAATAGCAAATTCACACTAAGAGGAGGCATGACACAACATTTTTAACTTCCCATCATAACTATTTTTTGTCTTTTCTTCTGGATTACATTCCTTAACAAGGTGAAATCATGAATTTAGACCTTTTGCATCTGTTGCTTTCAGAGACCAACCTATCTTGCAGCCACACCTACTTTAGAGGGGTACGTTAGTCAATAATACAGCAGTAAATTCTACACTTGCAAACTCATGAGCCTCTGCAGACTCTCCCTTGATTTTAATGGGTATTTCAACATGAGTGCACACAGCCATCCAAGTGGAGTTCACTGAAGCAACAGAGGATTTTCCATGACAGCAGTAGGCAGGCCACACAGATAGTTTTTAAATAGTCTTTTCCAGATGCTTTAATATCTTCCAGCTTCTTCAACTGACATCTGGTATGTCTTAATGCTCTGAAAAGCAGCACTTGGAATTTGTTCAGTCTGCATTTCTAGAACAAAACTGAAAGTAGTTTCAAATCTTGCCCTTGCAAATTCAAGTCAAGCTTGGTATAGCTTTATAGCCAATAAATATTTAATACATCAAAGAATTTGGTTTAAAAGTGGAAAATAAATGTTTCCCCATTCAAAGTTGGTTACGCTTAATCAGAATAATCAGAATAGTTTTCAAAGAGAAAATAAATTATTCTGGGTTTTTTGCCTTTTTTCACAAAGGGGAAAACTTTGGTTTTAAGCTGTTGACATGCTACCTGTCCTACTTCCCTCCCCCCCACCTCATTTCACTCACTGAACCAAAAACATCCAGCTGTCTCAATCCCAAACTGCTAGCTTTATTCTCTGGATCATTTAACCATTACAGGGCCTCTGCCAAGAGTGACACAATTCCTACACAAGGAATGTAAAAGCCTGAATCACAGAATCATAGAATGGGTAAGACTGAGAGACCACAGTAGGTTGTCTGGTCTGACCTGCCTGCTCAAGGAGGGTCATCCTAGGGCATATGGCACAGAATTGGGTCCAGACAGCCCTTCAACATCTCCAGTGGGGAGACTCCACAATCTCTCTGGGCAATCTGTTTCTGTGCTTGGTCACCCACAAAGTAAAAAAGTTCTTATATTCAGATGGCACTTGTGGTGCATCAGTTTCTGCCTGTTGCCTCTTTTGCTATTGCTTGGGACCACCCAAAAGAGCCCAGCTCCATCCCTTTGGCACCCTTTCTTCCATTACGTACAGATATCAGTGAGATCTCCTCTTGGTTGTCTCTTCTCGAGGTTGAACAGGCCCAACTTTCTTAGCCTTTCCTCATAAGAGAGATGCTACAGTCCCTTGATCATTGTTATTGCTGCTCGCTGGACCTGCTCCAGGAGCTCCATGTCTGGAGCATGTATGGGCATGTCTGTCCATAAGTGGACACAACACTCCACATGTAGCCTCAGCAGGGCTGAGTAGAGGGGCAGCATCACCTCCCATGAGCTACTGGCAATGCTCTTCCTAGTGCATCCCAGGATACCATTGACCTTCTTGGCCACAAGGACACACTGCTAGCTCATGGAGAGCCTGCTGTCCACCAGAACCCCCAGAACCTTCTCCACAGAGCCACTTTCCAGCAAATCAGCCCCACTGGTGCATGGGGTTCTTCCTCCCCAGGGGCAGGACCCTGCATTTGCATTTGTTGAAGTTCAGTTGGTTCTTCTCTGCCCATCTCTACAACCTGCCAAGATCCTTCTGAACGACCTCAAATGTAGAGAGGCCTGCTTTCACCTAACATCCAGCTGTGCCCTGCTTTACTCTTGCCTGCAACTTGGAACGTTTTGCCATCCCCTGCAGCTTTTGAAATCCTTATGTCTTTTCAGAGGGCTCATGTTCCACATAGGCTCAAGCTCATTCTTCTCTTAGATAACAATGTCAAATAAGGTCAGGTTTTGTTGTGGGTATGTGTTTCCCACAGTACTTTCTCTCTAGTCTTTTTGTCAGGTTTGCTTATCATAAATATGTACTATTTGGGCTAGGATTGCCTAGCTTTTAAAATTTGTTTATGCACTTAAATACTTACATTATATGTACATAAATATATACGTGTATTTAAGGGAGTGTCACACTGGATACTCTTTACAGTGATCTGACAGGTTTTTCTGACCATATGAAGGTAATCCACATTTCCCATTGCTTGGGAAAAAACTCAAAGGCAAGTAGTATAAATGGCTAGTAATAGCAAAGCAAAAATATAGAGAAATCCAAAATGAAGCTCCGGGAACCTATAACACCTGTCATAGAATGGCTGTAAATGGGTAAACCTACTGAAGGAAAATATAGTGATTATTTTTGTAGGGTCTGCAAGAACATAAATCGTAAATCTAGTCTGAGAGAACTTGAAATGTTAAGAATAGCTATTTTGAATATATGGTAGGTAATAGGGACTCTTTTGGGTATCTAAACCTGAAAATTACAGTTTTCAAACAAACTCCTAACTATAAAATTGTCAGTGTCTTGTCTTTTCACATACACACGTATTTTTATGCCTATGTTTTTTCTACAGTTCAAAGACTGATTTATTAGAAGAGCAAATCCTGTGAGAAAGGCAAAAAAGTGTTATTCAATTGCAGGATTCATTCAGGCTCTGCTCTAGTTTCAGTCTTGAGACCCACTGTCTCACTAAAATTATTCTGTATGTCTGAACTTCAGGGTTCTGGAGATTTGAACTTGGAATAGAGAAAAGATAGAGGAAGAAGACAACAAACTCAAGGTCTGACATAGGGAACACTGTACTGACTTCAGATTTTTAAATGCTCTCTGATTCAGTGCTTGCTAATCCAACTTGTTAAATCATTTCTAGCAAGAATCTAATCTATTCATACACTTCTCCAGAGTGCACAATGTCTGATTCATAAAGGTGTGAATCTTTTGAAAAGTCTGCTTTTTAAAAAGTTATTTGCATTTTCTTATGGAAGCACTCAAAATATTTTAATCCTTTGAAGCAGCCTTCTGAAAAGAAATGAAGTTTGAGTTTAAAGATAGGAGTACATTGGCTATGTAAAGCTCCAGGTTTTGCATGTTTTCATGTTACTATGTATAACATTACACCACTATAATCTAATATTCTGTTATGGTGTCACAACACAGTAAAAAATATCAGAACAACCTGACTACAGATGAGCAAGAACACAGGAGCTGAAAAGGCTTTACAGCATATATACATATGTATATTGAATTCATTAAAATACTGGAATCTTGAAATTGCTTGAAAATGGGAGCAAACACTACACAGACATATCACTCTGAGGTACAGATAAAGAACTTCCAAAGCAGGCAAGAATAGGAAGGAAAAGGAGAGATTTTCAAGCTTTAATGTTAATGCATCTTTAGTAGCAGCTACTTAAGCTGGACTTGCAGAGCAACAAGATGGAACTCAATGGAAACTCAACTCTTACTGGAAAATTTGGAGTGATTCATTCTTTTAGAAGTAACATTAAAATTAAAGTCACAGTGCTTTGATGCTAGGAGACTAAACAGTGGCATCCTACTTGATCGAGTATGTGCACACTTTGGTAGAACCACTGGAGAGCAACAAAGATGTGGAACAGAAGCACTTTAAAAGACAGAAGACATCACAGCCCTGGAGAAACTGAGCAGGGGCTTGGGATTCTCTCATTCAGTCACAGTTTTGCCTGCAGTGCAGATAGATGCTTATATTCTTGACAACTTGCCTTTTAGCACTGTGATGACAGAAGTTTGGTACTTCTGCCAATGGTGAGATTGGCATTGTCTTTGAAATAATTTAACCTGCATTAACTAGGTCTCATATACTAAGTGCACTTAGTGTAAAAGTATGGAAGGGATTCAAAAGCCAGGAAATGGAAATCAAATGCATTTCTATCCTCTGTGTAACTGAATCTGTACGACTTTCTTTTGAACAAACAAAAGAACCCAAGTAAATCAAAAGGAAGCCCTCCCAGTTTCCCTGAACAGCAAAAAGAGCAGTGAGATCAACAACAATGCAGTTTCTGAGAATTTGGCATTTCAAAGTAATCCCTCTCTTGTTCTCCACAGAACATTATTCTTTCTCATGACAGCAGAACATAGCAGGGAGCACTTTTTTTGGGCTGAGAGGCTTCCAGGTATTTGCAAAACCACAGCCTGCATCATTTTTATGAAAAACTCATTGTGATAATTGAAGCCAAACTAGTTTCTCTTACAATGTCTCAGGAAAAAGAAGTGAACTTAGCACCAAGCACTGCATTATCCCTGACATAACTCCAATCAAGTTCCCTTCCCTGATGCTTCATTCTCCCACTACCCATAACGCTCATCATAACCTTTGAACCATCATGTGCAAATCCACTGTCCATGCTTAAGTCACCAGTGATAATGCGATCTGATCAAAAGCAGTCTTGCCGTAGACAGTCCTCCTTCGCATTTCTATGAACTCCTTCCTCTTTTCCACTTTCCCCCACGCTCAGTTCAGAAAGAGAAGGGCATAGCAAACCTCACTGAGCAGGCTGGGTATGGCACCACATAAGCATTGATTATTACATCCACTGTCTGGTTGGAAAGAGGAAGAAGAAAGCAACACTCAAGGAAAATAACTCAGTCTGCCCAGCTATGTAAGTGCCTGTTGCCCTGGGTATGCTCCTCTGCATGAATCACTTACAGTCTGTTATTTCTTTTTTCTGCTAGCACTGATTAAAATTCCTTTCCAACTCTTCTTCACCCTTCCTCCAAATCAAAGTCATCTCATAATAACCTCAGCAAATGATACCACCACACTGCAGCTATTTTTTCTTTAGACAAAGCTATTTGCCCATTTCATTCCAAGTAGTTTCACAGTAATGGAAACGCCATTCAGAGATGAATAACTTAATCCTGTCTCTTAACAGCCTTCCCTATCTCTTCCATTTGATTTGGTGTCTTTGCTGGCTCAGTAGTATCTGTTTAACAGATATTTCTTCGTGTAAAGTGCTTATTTTCTAAAATATTTGTACAGTGGTTAGGCAAAATTATGCTTTTGTAACTGCTTTCATTTCAAGGATAGTGCTGCAGACAAGATGCTAATTTAAGTCATTACTGGCTGTCAACAAAAATCTGTTCACTTTGACTTTTCAGGTAATTATGCTTTTTTAATATTTATAACGCAAAGTATATAGAGAAATAAATTGAATTAACATCATAGTGTAATTGCTGATTTTCTAAGCTCTAAAGCAATGAGTCTAGAAGACAAGGATGAAATTAGTTTATTTGAAGAAAGACTGTCCAATTTCATTGTTGCTATTTACTGGACAGTCTCATGTAAATCACATTAAGCTTTTTTTTTTTAAGTCTTCCTGAAAGAGGACAGATTGGTATGGTATCTTTATCAGTCATATATGTGACTGTTTTGTGTACACTGTAGAATTTAGAAATTGAATCCAAGGAGAGATCTGCTTCATTTGGTGTCAGACTTCTAACACAACTCTGTTCAACATAAGTAGTCACACAACAATCAGCAGCTTGTTCCAGAAACTCCTAGGGAAACAGCTGGCTTTGTCTTACCTTCCCTTGCAAATGTAACAACAAATAACCACCAGCATATACCGTGCCTTTTGGAACACCAGAAATATACATACATGTATGTAAGCTTACAAGCAATGCTTAAGGGGTCTTCCTGGATCCTTTCATTTTCTTGTGATCTCCCTGTCACAAAGGCATCATAGCTATCAGGTGATAATAAGATAATTAATTCCACAAATTAACACTGCTTTGTCTGTTGCCTATTCCTTGGCCAGGCCAGTAATTTCAGATTCCCTATCTTGTCTCCTGGAACCTCCAGAAACTGTTACTTTAGAATATGGAACTGTCTCAAATGACAACCTCACTCAATCCAACAGCTACCTCTCCAGACACTCCTGCTGTTCATAGCCTTTCTTTTCTTTTGCAGGTACTTCTAGCCTCATTTTATGGATTAAGGGTAGCAACCAGGATCCCAAAGCATATCAAGGTTTGGACTGATTTGCCTTAGTTGCCCCAATATACATCTGCAATTCCCTGCTGACCCAGACATCTGTTGTTTTGGTTTTTTTTGTTATGGAACCATTTTTTGTTTTCAATTTCTACCTGAACAAATGCTAGAGATGATAAACCACACTTCACTGTACCCATCCTGTAATTTTGCAGAGCTAAAAGATCACAGGTTGAACCTCTTCAGTAGGCAGGCAAGTATTTTGATGTCCTTTTCCACCAAATTATTATATATGAACTCATAGAATACACATGCTACCCCACTACTGCATTGCAACCTCATAACCTCCTGAGTAATGCATTTTCTGGTACTACTACAGTTCTTTCCCACGAGGTGCCCAACTTTTTGGAAGCAACTTGGCAAACTTTAAAAGCTTCTTTAATGCCATTCTTTAGCTGGAGAAAGGATACAGTACCTATGATGGTTCAGTCACTTATTTTTCAGTCTTAAGGGTCCTTCCTACACTATTTTTCACCTCAGGATTACCAGATTTAGCAGTCATGAATACATTTTCCCACCAACACATTTTTTTCCTCACTTCTTTTAAACATTTCTGTCACGTGTTTCTTTTTATCATAGAGAAGCAGCTTCCACTAACACATTTGTACAGCTGTTACTGCCAGACAATCTTAGTTCTTGTTGGAATATAATACTTGCAGACATGATAGAAAACAAAACACTGCTAAAACTACTTCCTGATCATTTTCCAGAGAGCTTCAACTCTGAATGGGGCTCTTCTTGCCCTCATTCTTTTTCTCAGATTATTTTCTTAGTTTGTTTTACCCCTTTACTCTATCGACCAATAACCACTCAGCCAGAGATTGGCAGAGGGGATCTATTTCATTCGGTGTCTGTGTTTTAACCTCTCAGCCTTACACTACCAGGGCCTCTGTGCTTCAAAAGAATATCCAGCTGGCTTACAGCAGGATGTCTACCATGTAGCTCTGTCACCTCAACCTGATTCACTAGCACCTGTCCCCTGCTATCACAACAATTTATGCACTGCTGTACCCCATAGAAAGAGAGGATTAGCACTACTTCTGGTGACTTTTGGATCAGTTTAATCAGGCTAACCATCTGGGTTATTTCAGCTCTCTTCCCCAACCTGTAATAATTACTGCGTTTGAATCAGTCATTGCCAGCCAGCTGCATTGAACTAGAGTTCTGTGACCAGCTCATAATTAATTCTCTTTAAAATAATTGCTATTTCTGAGTAAATAACAATCAGGATCAGATGGATGAAAAGAATTTTCCCTTCCACCCCCAATTACCAGTGTAAAAAAAAATACTGGATGTATCCTTGGCACATCTTGCTCAGAACAAAAAGCTGGAACGCATTTTACCATCTATAACAAACGACATTTGTTTATACAGAGCAAAGCTTTCTGGACCCAGAACTCTGTCTCATTCTTGAAGAAAAGCTACTTTCAGCACACCAATTAGCACAGGGTAATTTATGTTCAGCCAAGTTACATAAGGTTTCTTACAGAGAAGGAGACCCAGACTGAAATGCACTATGAAGGTAATGCACTTGTCAACAAAGGTTGCAGGCAGATATGGAGACATCTTTGATTTAAATTTTGCAGCATGTTTCTATTTCAATTAGGGTGGGAAAAAAACAACCAACCAACCAAAAAACAAATAAAAAAAAAAAACAGGAATATTCATCAGCTTCTAAAGTAGTAGCCTATCCCTCTATCCCTGCCAACAGCTGCTTTAAGCCGCAAATGTTTTATATAAAAGTTTGCCCACATGCCCTTTCGTGCTGGCTCCCAACCATGTGGCATCTCCCACACAGAGAGACTGAGGCAGGATGGTGGTGGCTTGGCAGCACCCTGGCTGCAGAGGCACCCACACCCATACTGTGCCCTGTGTGTTAAGTTAACTTAAGGCAGAGCAGGGATTTGGGTTCTGTTTCCCTCACCACATCAATTAAATATGTAATAAAAAACGGTTTCATAGAATCATAGAATGATTTTGGTTAGAAGGGACTTCAATTTCAACCTCCCTGCCATGGGCAGGGACACGTTTCACCAGACCAGGTTGCCCAAAGCTCCATCCAACCTGGCCTTGAACACCTGCAGGCATGGGGCACCCATGAGTTCTCTGGGCAGCCTCCTCCAGTGCCTCGCAACCCTCACAGCAGAGAGCTTCCTCCTAATATCTAATCTAAACCTACTGTCATCTTGTTTGAGCAGTTTAAAAAAAATAAAATTAGATATAACAGTATGTACTTTTATATATCTGTGTACGTAGTTCGATGCACCGTACGGCCGGGATGCCCGAGGGCAGCGCTGCCCGCGGTTCCTGAGGGCACATTGCCACCTAGCCACGGCTCCGGCCCGCTGCAGCAGCACCGCCGCCAGAACAGGGGCTGGTTTAAAAAAATCCGTCCAAGCGCCAGCCCCTTCCCCTCAGCGGAGCGGCAGGCGGAGTTGGGCGGTGGGCAGAGGCAAGAGCAGGGTCAGCGCTCTGTTTCCCTCGGGGCTTTGCCCAGCCCCTCGCTGGCCCTGCGCCCACCTCGGGCTAGGACTGGGTGAATTCCTACACCTTAGTGCCCAGGACCCATCTCGTGTTAAGTGAGACGGTGGCATCAGGCTCCCTTTTTCAAGACAACCCAGTGAACGTGCCCCGCTATAAGATAATTTGGGGGCAGCCACTCTCCTGGACGAATCTCATGAATTCAAAATTCCCCTGATTACTTCCTTGTGCAGCTCAGAGCGCAACACGCTCCTGCACCGATCTGCTTGTCATCACCAGCCAGTCACTCCCTACAGCAAGACGGTGTCAGGATACGGGTTCAGAGCAACATCTATCCTACGCCCACCTGCAGGGCGGGAGGGAAGGAGTGGGGATGTTTGCATCCTGTGGGTTTCCAATAGGTGGGGCTGGGGTGGTGCAAAGGCACACACTTGCTGAGGAAGGGGACCGAAGGAATGAGCAGGAACTCAGCAGGTGGAGAAGAGTTGTGTTTTAAATGGTATGTCAAGATGAAATTATTATTAAATCTCTTAACCATCCTTTGTGGTCATCTTTGCATATGAGCACACAGAGAGCAAGACAGAGAGACCTTCAAGGATATTTTTAAAATATCTTTGAGGTGAGCAGGAATATTCTTCATGCATTTCCAAGGCAAAAAGTATGGAGCTTTGCTATCCAAATTACTTTTCTTTATCTTAAATCCTGCAAGGTTTTTTTTCTCCCCACATTTCACACTATTACTTTGGGAGACATCAGTACAAAATCTGGTATTGCCCAATGTACCTTGAGTTTAATTTTATCCTACTAAGAAGTGCTACAAGTTTTCAACACCAAACAACTATTTTCATCAGTAATAGTGTGCTTTCTCACTATAACAAAATATTAGATAAAGGAATAGAGTATGCTATGTTAAATCAACTGTATTTCTTCGTACAGCAGACTGGAATTATTTGAAGGTTTTCAGTGAGGACCCCAGCTCAGTAATTTACTTATGCAATGCTTGACAAGAAGGAAAAAAGAGGGGAAAAGAAAAGAAAAAAGAAAAAACATTCAGTTATTTTAATCAATAGCATCCTCTGTCAGCAAGTCACCTACAGGTTCTAGAACAAAGAAATGAGAATGTATTCACCAGGAGGCTAACGTTCACTGGTGAGACTGAAGTGAACAAATTCTTTTGTGAACCCACGCAAACCTGAAGTCAAAAACACCTCTCATTGATTTAGTGTGCAGTACTGTACATTGACACTAGCTACTGTTGGCTCCATAAACCAACTGCAGTAACACACACTGTTACAGAGGCCTTACACAACTGAACATTTTGTTGAGTGACACAGTGGTGTTTAGAATTACCAAGCTGGATTGCAAATATTTATTTCAGTATCTCCTAAGAAATGCATTACAGAAAGAACCTCTCTTTGAAATTGCACAGTGGCTCTATTGACCTTACTCCAATACATTTCTAGAAAGTGTGACACTCGGCTAAGAATAAAATATCTTCAAATTGCAGCTGTAGGTACAGTAAAGTCATCTCTTCCAACTATAGAGAAAGTTATTTCACACCGCACACAAATCTATTGCAGGTCATAGTTTGGGGTTTCTCTTTTTGATCCTGTCTCACATTTCAGTACCATTTCACAATCCTTTAAATTAATGTCCCAGAAAGCTAGAGTGAAATATATGAATAAGGTTGAGGTCCACATACAGAAGACTCTACAAATGGATGAATATACACATCTATTCCAATGGCACCATTAGAAGAACACTAAATGACTGTGAGGCTAAACACATCATCAAATCTGCAAGGTGACAGTGCTGACAAACATCCCTGGTCCAAAATTACATCATAGCTATAGCACTGTGAGGTTGCAGAATGTGACCCTCCATTCCACAGGCCTTACGTGTGAGGTTTTTAATTATCCAAGAGAGATGAATGCTTTTTACGTATCACTTCAAAATACAAATGCACAGCAAGCTTGGCTGTCACAGCAGGGATGGCTCCCCTTGGCTGCAGTATTCTCTGTTTCAGTAACTGAGCTGGCTCTAATCTGTCTCTGTCAATACTGCCCAGAAAAAGGTGGTGCCCTTTTGGGAAAAATGTTCACATCTAACCCACTTCACTCTCTCCTATCTCAAGTTCAATAAGCACTGCTTATTTCTACAAAGCATGTAGCTATTCTGGATGTCAAAGTCACATGACTTTGAAGGTTATTTCTTGTGGCAGCCCTGGCCTTTCCCAGCAGTTATACACAAGACATGCCTACACTGCACAAAAGATAGCAGTGCATGCAACCCTGAGTCAGCCCCAGCATCAAGTGCAATGCAGTAACATCCTCACATCATGCTCCCAGACTAACTAGCTTTGTCTTGATGACTAAGCAGCACAGGAAGAGCCACCAAAATGTGGGTACAATGCTTCCAGAAAACAAGTATCTTTGCAGTGCCAGGTAGACACTAGTTTGCTCAGAGTAAGTTTATCTTTCAGATCCAGTGTGGCCACAGAGAAGACTCAAGGGCAGACATAGCCTCTGCACTGCAGTAACTGCTCCTCTCAGACAAGCAGAAGACTCATAACCTTTTATTCTTCCCTCTTTCTGTGAGGGTCAGTAAATACACTTTGTATTTCTAGCCTGGGGATGAAAATTTTCATAATTATGGGAGGTTGTCTCTCTACAACTGTCCTGGCAATTTCACAGTGCTTTGTTGCACAGTGCAGATTCATTCACATAATTATTTTCATGAAATAGGGAGAACTCCCTGCACACTAAATCATGCCAAGCTTTGTTAGGTTTACAGGGTAGGGGTGTTTGGGGATGATTTCCTTATCTGGGCCTTCATATGCCTGCATATCCCAACAGACATCTTTCTAAATAGCAACCAAATTATTAGCACATAACAACTTATGCTTCATTAACATTACTCCATAATTTAACAATGTTAAATGTGGATCAGAGTGATTCTCTTGTCTTTTCCAGCTAGCATGACCTTAATTATTTTGATACCATTTCGCAATGCCCTGTTATACTGGAGATAACTGGCTCTAGCAACTTCAGGTCTAAACCTTCATTCTTCCACCAATTTAATACATTCAGTCTCAGTACACTCTGTCCTGTTGTCAAAGATTGTTACATCTGAAAAATAGGTAGCATATGGCAAGAAAAAAAAATTACTAAGCATAATCACTTATTTAGTTGTAAGAATCTCTGGTGAGTTTATCTCAAGGAAATAAACACACTATCACAACAAGTAAGTTATTTGTGGTCTCTTTTCCCTTCAGTGCAAAAAAAATATATCTCTGTCTACCTTATTGCTGGCAACTTTTTTTTTTCCTGTAGCAACAAACATGAGGTATATTGTTCAATTTAGTGTGTATTTTTGGCTTGTGTGAAAGTCCTAAGAATTTTTGGAATGCCATAATGAGCTAAATCCTAATATAATGCTGGCTTTTTAACTAGATTTTACAATCCCCAAATTTCTACACCACTCACAATTCTGTGCTTGCCAGAGACAGACAGTCTGTACAGACACATAGCTGCCTCCTGCCAAAGGGGCAAGTAGCAACACTTGCATTCAGCACTGTTTGATAGTAAAACCACAGTTCTGTTATCTGTGAATACACACCTTATCTTGTGTTACCCTAATCATTTCATGCAATTCCTCAGCTATGACCTTAACAATCACAGGCCACCTTACGTGTTGAGTTATTTTGGGTTTTGGTGGGTTTTTTTTCTTGTCAGATTCAAAGGTGCCTAATCTAGCTCTGAACTTTGTGTCAGTGGCCTTTTGTTAACTCCTTGCAACCATCTATTTTCTCTAGGGCTTAAGTTCCCCATACAAATCCTGTCCTGTAACTGGAAAAAAATTGTCCACAACTACTTACGACTTCTGTTGTCCCCCACCAGATTCTAGTGAATCTCCACAACAGCAAGAGTCTAGTTGCCCCGTTTTCCAATCTTTGGACTTTCCTTATTTATTCCTTTCATGTTCCAGTGTCAGTGCTCCATCAATGGAGATCAGCTTTCTCTGGTGAGGCTAGAGGAACAATCTTTCTGTGCAGGGGAGTGAGCTATTGGAAATAAAAGGAAAAAAATACAACTATATGAAAATATTTAATTAATTAGTAGGTATCTGAAATGCAGCACTAGCAGCACAGAAAACAGTTCATATTACTTAAATGAATCGCTTAATTTAGCTGATCTAAAGGCTTTCTGTAGTAAGAGAAAGAAGGTCTTTCCTTGTACAGTTAAGGGCATTTAAGCGAGACACCATAAATCACCGACCAAATCAGCCTTTTTCTGCTCAGTGAAGGCAGAGAGAACAATGTTACTAGCTGGTTAATTTAACTGTCAACAGCTGCTAGTGGTGAGACATCCTCTGCTTTAACTGTAAGGATATATACTGAAGAGCAGGGGGATTGTGGAACTTAACGGTGGAACAAGAATCACAGATTAAGGATGCTTGAGGTGATGCTACTTTATACTTAAAAGAATTCGTCACGAACATGTCTGTAAAGTACAGACTGCTCTGTACCACCAGCCTCATTGGTAGCAAATACAGGGAACAGTCCCTACCAGATTACATGGGAAAACCCAAATGCATATGGCTGGTCTCTCATGACTTTGGGATCACTGAAAGTTTGAGTGTGTGTTCCAGAGACCACAGAATAGCAGTAGCATTTAGGTACAGTGACTTGACTACCCACTTACCAACAGAGCACTGCTACTTCCTGTAATCTCTTTAAGGTCTGAGAGCTAGATTTCATAGTAAATACAGATAACTAACATCTGATCCCATTTTCACTGCTATAACAAAGTTTGACAGCAACCACTCTTGTAAGCTTTAGTTCTTATTTTTCTAGAATTCCAGTATGTTCATCCTCCATTTTAGGCACCTGTGGAAATAAATATTGCCCACTATACTGAAACACTGCAAAAAACTTTACCGTACTGTAGGTACATATGTCTTTAACATTGTTGTTGTATGTCATTAAAGACTATTAGCCAAGAAGAAACAAAAAAGAATAGTAACCTTCCTTTCACTGATTGTCTCATGAGCAGGAATTTACAGTGCAAGACCATGAAGTCTCCTGTAATATTCATTATTTTTGATGCAAGTTTAATAAAATGAGTGTATCACATCTCCCAGTTCATTTTTCATATGATAACTAAACTCATGGTAGATATATGACTTCAGTCCTAACTACAATTGTCTGTTATACTAATTACATTGTTGCTAGTAACACAAAAGATACTATTAATACATTGTAATTGTGTCACAGAACATCATTCTAATGCGAATCAATTTGCTTGAAACCAGTAAAAAACTTCTAGGGTTGAAACATCACTAATTTAATGCTGAATGTATACACAAGATCTTTCCCCAAAAAAATCAATGGCTACTTTGTTTGTGGAAAGAGCAGAGGCTGATTAACTGCAGACATATTCCTGAAAATATATTGCTCTAGCTCAGGATGAAGATATCTTTCTTTTCCTTGAAGGCTCTATTTCAATTATTTATAAGCTTCTTTTACCTGACATGAGTTCCTCAGGGAAAAATTCTGTCCAACTTGTATACACTACTTTGAATCCCTAACACTGCTTTCTTTTGGGGCAAGGAGGCACAGGTGAATTAGAAAGGGGTATTTGATAAGAGTCCTCTGTCCCACTCACTACACCTCCCTGCCTTTTCATTCCAACTTGAAGCTTTAGGCTACTTACCCAAAACTAGTTTCAGTTGAGTTCAAGCACTGCTGTAATTCTCTGTCAGCCATGACATTTTGTGGAGTCACAACTTACCAATGGAGCATGACAGCATGTGGCAGCATGACAATGTAGACTACCAGGAGGGACTGTGGAAAAACAGAAGCAAATTTGTAATGAAAACTACTTCATCCTGAGGACCTGATATCCACACCAAACATGGTTAGGGCTTGTCTGTTTATTAATTTTGGACTTTTCCTTGTGAACAAAACACCCATCTGTGGCTGGAGAACATTAGATAGTTCCTGGAGCATTGCTGCCAGTGTTTCACCCAAGAGGAATCCATTTCACTAAATTTGAGAGTGCTCCAGGATGCAAAGCAAAGTACAGTAGGTGGGGATAGTCGGCAGATTGACTTAAAAAGCACACACCAATCTGCACCAGCACACTGACAACAGCTTGACCCTTGAATACCAAACTCCCTCCTACTCAGTTGCATTTGTGCTTCTGATCATTAATTTTTGTTTAAATCTAGACCTTAATATTCGATTCCTCTTCAGCCAGACATTCTCTTTTTATGTAGATATTTTTATAACCATTCAAGCTACAAGGGAGTCTCTTCTGAATTGGATTTTTGGATGCTGCCACACAATAAATACTAGATAATAAACATTTAGCATTTTCACATTAGAAACCTTTTTCAAAAGGTAAATCTAAGTTAAATCACTGCCAGTCAATGCTGATTCATGACAGCATATGGATACTTACAGCAAATACATTTTCTAACAGAACATTATGCTTGCATAACTCAGGAAAATATATCCCTATATTAATAGTCTACATATGCAGTCATATTCAGAAACACTGAGTCCCTGCAATCAATTATTACTTCCAACACAGCAAGGCCTGGGCTTTTAAAATCAGTTAGTTAACTCAGTTATCAGAGGCTTCTAGGTCACCTTGGGCACATTTAAACTGCAAAACTTGTGAAAACAATGGAATTTACGGTGTTTCAATATCATAGCAACAAAGCTCAGCTAATGCAGCATTCAGTATTTTGGTATTCTAAAATCAAAACTTGATTTAGAATATCAGACATAAAGAAAAAGTCAAAGAATGTTTCTTGGCTGGCATGAAGAATTTATGAAAATGAAACGTGTTCACGTCACAGAACAGCTGATATTTGAGGTAGCTATTTTGCATAGAAAAAATTGTAGAACTCAGCTTAGTTGCCCCTAGCTCATGTCCAAGGGTAGTATACACATACTCACTGCAGTGCCAGACGACTATCCATGCCCTTTCAGAGACCAGCTGAGATACCCTGTGGCACCTCCAATAAATACACATGCAGGCACAACTGAACTTAGCTCCAAGAGTGAGAGCTCTTCCACACAGAGAACTTGAAGGCAGGTATATAAAAGCCACCTAACCTTACACCATAGAAAACCGGGGCCCGAATAAGCTCTCTGAGTAGAGATTAGACACAACTACTCAGTAAACCATAGTGTTAAAATTTAATAACTTAATCTCTATGGCTAATTATTTGGAGTTTTGCTATATCAGTATTTTGTAGTAAAACTGCACAGTACATAGAAACCACCACTATGTAGGATGTGAGCCTATAAATATCATTACCCCATTAGATAATAGAGATCACAAATTGTCCAAAATTATACTAAATTGGGTGTGGTTTGTTTTTTTTTTTTTTATTATTAAATGCAAAAGGAACTAGGAAAGCTGGTTTAGGAAAAGTTTAGATTGCACAAGTAGTAGTACATAAAACAACGCACTCTTTGAACACACATCCTTAAGCTCTCCTCGGATCGCAGCGTCCTCTGCATATGAATTCCTCAGGTGTCCCGCTGTCCTTCTGGCACGGCCGTCCTGCAGTTCCCGCAAGAGGCCGCTGTGGGGCGCCCGCTCGCCGCGACACTCCGGGCAGCGCGGCTGCCGAACAGCCCGAGCACTACAGAGAGCAAAATTGGGAAAGCCTCGGAAAAACCAAAACAAAATAAAACCAGCTTTCTAAAGCATCATCACACTCACCTTGCGGGTCACGATGCTTCAAATTCCGAAAGCAAAAAGAACTGTTTCCAAATTAAATTATTTTCAGATTCGAATTCCAGTTCTGTGTTTATTCTACAAACATTAAGCTTCATTTTCCAAGAAGAATTGTTAACGGTATATTAACTGGTCGTAAAAGTGAGCTTGTGAGTTTGTGGTTTATTTGTGTTGCAGGGGGAAAAAAAAAAAGGCACCTCATTCTGCCTAAAAATACATAGATATAGCTATATAAAGATAAAAACGTCAAGTATCTTAAGGCTGAATGGAATTACCTATAACATTAGAAGAGACGTGTTAAATAAGATCAAACTGGGAACTCATACAGGTATGTTTATGTATATATGTGTATGTACACAGAGACCCAAAAATAGCAATTGCTACTTCACCTTCTGAAAACTCAATGGCCCTAGAGAAGTGGAATAAAATTCAACTGTACAGAAACCCAGCCCAAAACTGTTAAATTCTTCTTTGCCTTTCCTGGTTCAAACAGCTGCTATGTTAAATGTCAGGAAAACAGCCTATTCTCTTCGTAGGACTTTTGTAAAACACTAAGTCTAGTCATCACCTACTTCTCTCTAGCCTGACTGCAACAACATCCTCCAGCTGAATCTCTTTATGTCAAAACAAAGAAAACACAGATTCTCCACCTGGGACTTGAAGGCACGTAGGTGGTTGTTGTCACTGCAGTTCTCCATGCAGGGTTAGATGGGCACCAAGAATTATTTCAACTGTATTCAACCTGCTGACAGAAGTGTCAATAATACCTTCTATAACACACACAAACACACACAC
>VXBX01002494.1:1482715-1494483 GCA_013400415.1 Scytalopus superciliaris | reverse complement strand
CCAACCACCCAAACCACAACCACAGAAACAAACAAACAAACAAAAACAACCGTGAATGAATGACCCCAGGAGGTATGAACCTGCCTTTGAAATTACCCCAAGAAATATTCACTTTCAGACAGGCACTGTGAGCACCCTGTTGACCCAGTTACCAGCTGCCTGCAGAACATTACTTGCTAACTCTGCCCCAGTGCAGATCTTCTATGTTAGGGCCAAAAAGCAAGTATCACAGCAGTTGTATGGTACTGAGCACTGCAGACCCTAGGTGGACTATCTCTGTAAAGTATTCTGTAACGATAAATGGCACTGATATTTAGGCTAATATGCCCAGTTTGGCAACAAATGTAGTTTCACCTCAGTTAACTTCTTGCAGTATCAAGAAGCTTAGACAGTCTGTCACAGAGCAGTGAATGAGTTTGAATGCCAACATCCTCTGTCATACTTGAGGTGTTTTACTAAAGATAGCCTGTGTGTTCTTCACAGACACCCATTCCCTTAGAATACATTTCCTTGTATTTCCTCATAACACTATGAACAAAACCTTGGGATTTTCACATGGTATGAAATTCTATGAGTGGCTGCATTGTTCTACTTTCTTGGAAACCAGGGTTTAGCTTTTAACTTCTGAGAAAATAACCAATATAAAACCAGCTACCTGGAGCTGAGAACTGAATTGTGCTGTTCAAAGAAATCCTTAAAGTCTCTGAACAGCATGCTATAGTATCTCTAAATCAAGGAGGAAAACAGGAGTATTTTACAAAATGTTTCCTCTGTTAGAAATTAATCTGATAATTTTGATACACAGATCACAAACTTACTTANTTTTTTTTGTGGGTTTTTTTTGGGGTTGTGGTTTTTTGGGGTTTTTTTGTTGGCATGTTTTTGGGAGGGTGGGTTTAAATTTAGCATTATTTTAATCACAAAATCTGTGTTGGGATTGTACCTTATTTTACTGAGTTGAGAGTCACTTTTAAGAGCCATTTGCTCACCCCCCCTCAGATTCTTTTAGAAGCGGTATCAGGAATTCCTCTCTGCTGAAAGCAAGATGAGCCATTTGCTTTTGTATCAACAACATAACTTCAGTTTATGCCTACAACAAATACCATAGATGGAATCACAAATTCACTGAGGCTCTCTTGCTAAATACATAGACAGAGTATAAATATGTTGTCATACGCACACACAGGCAGCTTAACTAAAATACAAGGAAAGAGCACAGCTGAAATATAAGGAAAGTAGCTAGACTAAAGTTATCATATCACCTGCATTTGCATCTAATATTTAAATGGAGAAAGTAATCATCATGTTAAATCCAGTACCAGTTTATCCTCTCGCTCTGTTAGTCTTCTTTGAAGTTCCACTTGCAGTATCACATAATTTCTAGAAAAAGCTACTGTAACAACCAGCTTAGCTGTAATGCAAGTGTGGCATCATCTAAGGCAGTATTTTGCAAGACTGAGAAGGAAGCAGACTCTGCAATACAGGCAGGACCCCTACATTCCCCTGCACACCTGGCTGCACTGCCTGCCTGGGCCTGCAGACAGGGCAGAAAACTGCATGAGGTGGTAGGACCAGTCACGTGCTGTGCATTTCCATACAACAAGTCAGCCAGCACTGTACAAAGATAACAGAAGCTGGGTGATAAGGAATTACAGGATGAGTGAAGGCTGCAGTGCCAAAATGGGATCACTGTGCTCTGTACTGCTCCTCTTTCTGTCCACATGTTGCTTTTATTTCTTCTGTGTCACCACTGACTATGGGAAACTCATCCAGCTACACCTTTTTTTCCCTGAAGTTGTTTCCAGTCATATCGGATTCGTCTGTGCTAACACAAAGTGAGAGCAGCTTGCCTGGGATGGGGCTGCCTATTTCAAAGGCAGCTTATGCTTGGATTGGCTTAAGTAATACTGTGAAGCTGCACATTAAGGGGTGGGAAGGGGCATGCAGAAAGGAACAAGCAGAAAAATCTAATTTTGCTGTTGGAAAAGAAACTCACACCCAAATGTTTTCCATTAAGATATCTAATAATTCTGCAGAAAAGGAACACTGCTTGAAGTCCTATTTTGGATGTGTGAAACTTGTCATCTGAGATGTCCTTTTTTCTTAAAATAGACCAATTTCTATTCAGTTATTTAATATCCTCATATTTTAGGGTTGAGAATTTCTTATTAGGCTATTCAACATTAGAATAATGACTGTAGGAAGGACACTGTTTGAAGGCAGAAGGTTTCTCAGGCTTGTGAATTAATCTGCTAATAAATAATAATTTGAAACACAACTAGAGCATTTTTTAAATCTACATGTGGCAGTTTTGCAACTGGAAACATTCTCAACTTCCATGTATACATCACAAGCTGTGCATACAAACAGACATACCATGTACTGAAGGCAGTTAAAATTTGGCTGATGTTATTCCACAAATCCAGTCCTTATATATGTCTGAAAAATTATCAGTTCACAATTCAAAGAAAAGTCCAATGATAATAAAATTCTTGAATAAATCCTCAGAATACCAATGATGAGGAAAAACCCAGATAAGAAAAAATAAAAAATAAGGGGGTGAAACAAAAAAAATCCTCACCTAATTTTCTCAGAACATCTTTTATTCTTTTATTTTAGTGGGTATCTTCCCACTAAAATAGACTGTATTTTTCTATCCCTAAAGTAGGTTATAGTCAACTGATACAAGTACATGGAGTTTCCTATTATACAATGAATCTGTTGAGATAATAAGTACCAGCTGGATCTATCCCCAACAGCAATAACAGTATGTAGAGCATGATTATAATGTAACAGATTGTGAAACAGAAGATATGGTTTCTCTTGTAATAAGGCCCTTATGTTAAATAGTAACAGAGGAGAGAGTTTTGCTAGTACACAATGCTTCTAGCAAGGTCTTTGTGCTAATATAGTAAATTATTTCATAGGTGAATTCTCAAAAAATATATCCCATGAACATTTTTAGGAGCTTGATTGCACATGCACTTATGTGCAAATGTGGACTCACTACTGAAAGACACAGGGCCCTTGGTGACACAGAACACTGGAAAAGGGTGATGTACCAAATGACTTCTACACATCAGCTTATTCTAGCAAGTCTGACCTTCAGGAACCCCAGTTCCCAGAGGTCAAGAGGAAAATCTCTAGCAATGAGTATGTACCCTTGGTAGAAGAGGATCAGATCAGGGGATACTTAGGCAACCTGAATTTACGTAAGTTCATGGACCCTAATGGGATGCACTCAGAAGTGCTAAAGGAGTGAGTAGATGTCACCATGAGGCCACATCTGATCATTTTTGATTGATCATGCCAATCAGGAAAAGTACTAGAAGATTGGAGGAAAGCAAATATCCCTCCTGTCTTCAAGAAGGAGGACCCAGAAAACTACAATCCAGTCACCTCAGTCCCTGGGAAGGTGATGAAGCAGCTAATTTCAGAAAGCTGTTCCAGGCATATGAGACAAGAATGTTAAAGGGGTACTTAGCATGTTTTCACTCATGGAAAGTAATGCTACACCAGTATGATAAACTACAATAAAATTACTAGTCTGATAGATGAGGGGAGAGCAGTGAATATTGTTTACCTGGACTTCAGTAAGGCTTTTCACAGTTTCTCATGTAAAAATCTCATAGAGAAGCTGTTAAGTCATAGGCTGAATGACCAATGAGATGGACTGAAAACTGGCTGAACATCCTGGCCCAGGGGGTGCAAATTGATGGAAGTCTTGTTGAAGATTAATAATAAGCAATGTATCCTAGGGGTCAACAGTCCAGTCCCATGCAACATTTTGATTAATGGTTTGGATGATGGGGCACAGTGCACCCTAGCAGGTTTGCTGATGATACAGAAATGGTAGGAGTAGTTCATATGCTGGGAGTTGTGCTGTCAACAAGAGGGACTTTGACTTTCTGGAGAAATGGGCTGCAAAGAACCTCATGAAGTTCAGTAAGGGTAAGTGCAAAGTCCTGCATCTGGGGAGGAACAATCCCAAGCACTAATATATGGTAATGGCTACTTGTGTGACAAGCAGCTTTGAGGAAAAGGATCTCAGGGTCCTGGTGGACATAAAGCTGACCATGAACCAGCAGCGTGCACTTGCAGTAGAGAAGGATAATGGATTCCTGTGCTGCTTTAGAAGGAGTGGAGCCAGAAGGCTGAGGGAGCAAAATTTTCCCCTCTTCTCAGCACTTATGAGGCAACACCTGAACTCTAGTCTCCTGGTGCAAGAGAGACATGGACATACTACAGAAAGTACAATGAAGGGCCACTGAGAAAAATAAGGAACTGTGGCATCTTTCCCATAAAGAAGGGTTGAGAACACTGTTGCTATTTTTTTCTGTGATTCTATGTTCAGCCTGGAGAAGAGAAGGTTCAAGGTGGGTCTTATATATGTGTGCAAATACTTGGAGGGAGGGCATAAAGGTGACATAGCCAGGCTTTTTTCATTGGTGCCCAGTGAGAGACCCAGAGGCAATGGGCACAACCTGGAACACAAGGAGGCTCCATCCAAATGCAAGGAAATGCTTTTTTACTGTGAGGGTGACTGAACAGTGGCAGAGGTCGCCCAGAGGGGTATTAGGTTTTCCTCTGTGTAGATATTCAAAAGCCATCTGGACATAGCCCTGGGCAACTGGCTGTAGGTGACTACACTTAGGCAGGCAGGTTTGACCAGGTGATTTCTGGAGGTCCCTTCCAACCTCTGCTATTCTGTGATTCTGTGAAAACTCAGACAAGCTATGCCTTGCAAATGCTACATACTTCTAGCTGGCAAGAACATGTACACAGGCAAAGCTAAACATCATGCACAAAGAGCTGGCAAGCAGAGCTGCAGAAAACCATAGCAAATGTCAAGTAGCTTAAAGGCTGCTTGCTATGTTCAGCAGTGAATGTAAATGCAGTTTCAATTATTTGACAAGGAAAATTTTTGTTTAAATCTCTCATGAACTGATTTTGTTTTCTCTTCAGGCTTTTCAAAAGTCATTCTGCTGAGTAGCATTTACCATTGATTTTGAGATCTTCAGAGTTGTTCTAGTTGGTTTTTTTTTGGTTGGTTGGTTTTTTTGACGGATTTTGAAGCTGTCTGTTAAGCCATAGGTGATGTTACCTTCCAGAGCAAAGATTTTTGTCTTGGTCTTGGCAACGCTTAACACATCACTGTTCCTATGTGTCTTCCATTACTAACACATACTTTCAAATTAAGTTTTTTCTTCCAATAACCAAGTAGTGAAGTGGAACACTAGCTTGGGAGCAAAGCTAGTGGGAATATTGGCCTGTTTGCCAAGTCTTTGCATACCAGTCCCCATCCAAGATGGCCTGCTGACCGCCAAGAAACAGTCAGTGACACACTTGTTGCCGATAGATCAAGTTGAAAACAGCCACCTGCTGTCAGCTTGCATGATTGTTTTTCTACATAAGGCTCACAGCATTTGGTGCATGTTTTTTCCAAAAAGCTTCAGTGCCCAGACTTTTGCTTCCCAGTTCTGTTATTATAATAAAGCAGCTTGAAACACACTTCTTAACAGCATGCTTTGCAGAAGGCAAGCACTCCCCCAGGGATTTAGTCATTACTGAAGAAAATCCATAAATGTTGATAACTCTAACAATGTGCTTAAGATACTACTCTTTATTCCTGAATAACAAAAATTTTCTACACTGTATTGTGCTCACGCACAACTTCTGTTTCTTTGAAATGTGACAGCATACCTGGGATGTACAGTTAGTGTTCTGTTGATGTATAGAAAATTGTAGGAGAAAAGTTATTGAGCTTCAAACATCAGAAAAATCATGCAGGAAACAAGGATTGAAAAAAAAAAAAAACTATTTTGTTTCACACTTCTCTTCAGTTGTTGTCCCATTTTTAGGTTGTCCTTTGATACTGATGCAGTAACAGCACCTGACACAGATCCTTGCCATGACCAAACAGTTCAAACATTCAAGCATCAAAAGTTGCAAAGTTGCACATGAATGAAGTTATAATGGAAAATCAATATAACTAAGTTTGGAGAGACAAATATTTCATTCCACAAGTGAGACCTCAGTTCTAGAGATTACTTACTGGCTACTGACCATATTTTCCTGTGATAGGAGCACATTTTTGATGTAATGAGGTTTAGACACACACATGGAGGTTCCTGTGAATCCTGAAAGGAGGAATTTCGCTCACTCATTTAACATCACAGGTTTTGTCTTCAGAGCAACAATCTCCAAATGTAACCAGGATACACATGCTCCCAGAATTTGAGCTTGAAGGCAGACTACTCAAAATGGAATAAAAAAGATGCTGAAGTTTAATTATTTATAACAGTTTAAGAAGGATTAGACAGTTTAGAACAGAACATTCTCAACTCTTCCATTCTCCTTGGACATGCTAACCATTGCCAAGAACTCAGGGCTGGATTATGATCACCACATACTTTAAAAAAAAAAATCCAAAAAAAAATCAAACAACTAAAACCATAGAAAAAAAAGAAAAACCCCCAAACCAAAATAATCACCTGCAATTTTAGTATCCGAAATTTACTCTACATAAATGTACCTCTTAAATATGTATGTAGTTACTATGTGTGGATACAATACTGTTTTCTAAAATACAGCTGCTTTTTCTAGTCTTGTTCCTACCTTAGGAAGAGATTTAGTATTCTTTCCAAAACTGTTATTTCAAAATCGAAGGATTTTGCAGCAGCATCTTTAGGGGAAAGAAAGAACAAACAAACCAGTCAACCAAAAAAATGAACAAATCATTCAAAAAAAAAAACCCACCAAAAAGCAAAACCAACCCTTCCCCACAACTAAGTAATCTTCTCAGGATTGGTTTGCACTTTTGCAAAGAGAGAAGCCCAAATAAGCTTTCCAGGCCTTCCCAGAAACAGCGCAGTACCACAGAGCCAGCACACGAGGTCTCTCGCACACGTTCTCTAGCACACTCAGCCTTGCCTCATACATGAGGAATAATACATACATACAAAATGCTCATAAAGCATTTCTAGGTTAGCTTGGAAGTCTGGGACCTATCCCCACATATACAAGGTGCCAAGCTCTTAAGTTGCAAATCTCACAGAAAATAAAGGGAAAGCTGACAAAACAGACACGGGAAGCATTTCTCACTTCAGCTGCAGGCACACACTGACATTCTCAAAGCAGTTCTGCTCTCATTGGTTATGATCCTTCAGCTCCTTTCCTCTTCATCCTGCCTTTCCTTCCCCTAATTTCTACTCTGACTGTATGCAATTATATAATCTATTTATAATATCCTCACACTCCTGTTGAAGCACATTGCAGCACTCAAGCACAAATGGCTATCAGGAATTTTAAAAATACAGCCATGATTTTCCCATTCCTCTTTGTAACTTTTTCAAACACAATATCTTTATCTTTTTTTATCCCATCTACATTATGCTCCAGATGCTTTCTAGGCATCTTAAAATGGTAGCATATATTTTGGATGCAGGTAAAAACCTGATCTTCTGTTGACATAGAGATTATCATAGAAAAGTTTGGGTTGGAAGGAACCTCTGAAGTTCATCTAGTCCAACTCCTCTGCAACAAGCGGGGACATCTTCAACTAGATCAGGTTGCTCAGAGCACTGTCCAGCCTGACCTTGAATGTTTTCAGGGATGAGGCATCCACCATCTCTCTGGGCAACTTCTTCCAGTGTTCCACCACCCTCATTGTAAAAACTTTCTTCCTTCTATCCAGTCTAAATCCGTCTTTTTTTAGTTTAAAACCATTACCTCTTGTCCTATCACTACAGGCCCTATTACAAAGCTTTCATACTGAAAGGCCACAGTAAGATCTCCCCAGAGCCTTTTCTTTGGCTGAACCACCCCAACTCTGTGTCTTTCCTTATAGGAGAGCTGTTCCATCCTTATAAGCATTTTTGTGACCCTTCTCTGGACCTGCTCCAACAGGTCCATGTCTTCCCTGTGCTGAGGGCTCCAGAACTGAACCAATGACTGCTACTGGGGTCTCATGAGAGTGGAGGAGAGAGACAGAATCACCTTGCTCGACCTGGCCACTAAGTGCTCAGGCAAGACTTGCACTTGGTGAAGCTGTACTGGCTGTCTCAAATCACCTCTGTGTCATCAATATACCTTAGCAGAGCTTCTAGATTTTCTGACGCACACAGGTGAGGCTGACAGGTTGGTGTTTCCCAGCATCCTCCTTTCTACATTTTTAAAAAATTACTGCAATGTTTCCCATNATCCACCATCTCTCTGGGCAACTTCTTCCAGTGTTCCACCACCCTCATTGTAAAAACTTTCTTCCTTCTATCCAGTCTAAATCCGTCTTTTTTTAGTTTAAAACCATTACCTCTTGTCCTATCACTACAGGCCCTATTACAAAGCTTTCATACTGAAAGGCCACAGTAAGATCTCCCCAGAGCCTTTTCTTTGGCTGAACCACCCCAACTCTGTGTCTTTCCTTATAGGAGAGCTGTTCCATCCTTATAAGCATTTTTGTGACCCTTCTCTGGACCTGCTCCAACAGGTCCATGTCTTCCCTGTGCTGAGGGCTCCAGAACTGAACCAATGACTGCTACTGGGGTCTCATGAGAGTGGAGGAGAGAGACAGAATCACCTTGCTCGACCTGGCCACTAAGTGCTCAGGCAAGACTTGCACTTGGTGAAGCTGTACTGGCTGTCTCAAATCACCTCTGTGTCATCAATATACCTTAGCAGAGCTTCTAGATTTTCTGACGCACACAGGTGAGGCTGACAGGTTGGTGTTTCCCAGCATCCTCCTTTCTACATTTTTAAAAAATTACTGCAATGTTTCCCATTTTCCAGTCACCAGGGACTTCACCTGACTGCCATGACTTTTTGAATATCATGAAGAGTGAGTTGGTAACTACATCAGCCAATTCTCTCAGGTCCCATAGATTTATGTATATTCAGGTTCCATGGGTAGTCACAAACCTGATCTCCCCTTGTCAAAGGAAGTACTTTGCTCCCCCAATCTCACAGTCCATCCATTTGAGAAGTGTTGGAAGAGAGTCTGCCAGTGAAGACTAAGGCAAAAAAGTTGTTGACTACCTCAGTCTTCTTCTTGGTCCCTTGTTACCAGTTTACCAGCTTTGTTCATCATGAGGAATTTGATTTCTTGGACCTTCCTGTGGTCTCTGCAGGGAACANGGGTCTCATGAGAGTGGAGGAGAGAGACAGAATCACCTTGCTCGACCTGGCCACTAAGTGCTCAGGCAAGACTTGCACTTGGTGAAGCTGTACTGGCTGTCTCAAATCACCTCTGTGTCATCAATATACCTTAGCAGAGCTTCTAGATTTTCTGAGGCACACAGGTGAGGCTGACAGGTTGGTGTTTCCCAGCATCCTCCTTTCTACATTTTTAAAAAATTACTGCAATGTTTCCCATTTTCCAGTCACCAGGGACTTCACCTGACTGCCATGACTTTTTGAATATCATGAAGAGTGAGTTGGTAACTACATCAGCCAATTCTCTCAGGTCCCATAGATTTATGTATATTCAGGTTCCATGGGTAGTCACAAACCTGATCTCCCCTTGTCAAAGGAAGTACTTTGCTCCCCCAATCTCACAGTCCATCCATTTGAGAAGTGTTGGAAGAGAGTCTGCCAGTGAAGACTAAGGCAAAAAAGTTGTTGACTACCTCAGTCTTCTTCTTGGTCCCTTGTTACCAGTTTACCAGCTTTGTTCATCATGAGGAATTTGATTTCTTGGACCTTCCTGTGGTCTCTGCAGGGAACAGGTGCAGAATGCTCACACTCCAAGGATGAGGCAGGAAAAAGTATTGTTTTATTGAAATGGTGCCCAGCTTACATAGGGAAGTAAGGAAGGTTCTGGAACGGGGTGGAACTTTGGAGGGGTTTAGGGAAGAGACTGGGAGGGGTTTGCAATACAAGGCAAAGGCCTCCAAAACTGGGAACACAGGGGCAAATGCAGACCATATTAGGAAAGGCTACCCTGCTGCAAGCAGGGATAATCACAGGTGACTTACAAGCCATGAGGGATGGAAAACTCCAGCAGGGACACACAGTGAAACAAAGGGAAAGACATATAACATGATAAAATCCTCAAATGGGGTACAGACTTTAAACTGCAAAGAGTCCTTAAACATAGCAACAGTCCATATAAATGCAGCAAGCAGTCTTCCATAGCTCAGGCAATCACAGATCTGGGCTGTTAAGCTGTCCTTCCACAGCTGGTATCTCTCTCCTCCAATACCTACCTTTTCTGGCTGACCTGCCTATACATGGCTCATCTCTGTAAGACTTCAAAAGTGTGCTTCAGTGTAGCCAGCACATCTCAGAGCAACAGGCTGAGGGCCCTCACCAGCACCCTGTCCCTCTAACCTTGGCATCTCATCCCACAGCTCATCACACGCAAGCCTGGTATTATCCCCCTCGCCCTTCAAATCTAGTTTAAAGCTCTGTCACTGAGTTCCACTAGTTCATGGAACCTTCCCCCTTTAAGAAATGTGAATCCATCTGACAACAGAATGCCTTATGCTGTGTCGGCCATCCCATGATCAAAAATCCCAAAATTGTGTCAAAGACACCAGTCATGGAGTCACGTTTTAAGAATCTGGGCCCATCTATTTTGTCTGATGTCACTGCCTGCAACTGGAAGGACAGAGTTAAATACAGTCTGTGCTCTGGATTCCATTACCAACTGGCCCAAGTCTCCACTATAGATTACTGTCAAAGGAGACCATAAAAACATGCCAAACAGACTGTGTTTGCCTCAAGCCTTGTTTGCCACAGCATCCGACTCATCTGTAAATACGTGTAGATGGTTTATTACTTACCATATCATAGATGAAAGGAAGACCCAAAAGGAGCTTGAAGTAATGATCTGCAGGCAGAATCAGCTGTCAACCTACAAATGTAAGTTATTATTATGAATACAGGTAATTTGATTTTAGAGTGCAACATTTCAGAACTGTTTTCTTTGGGTACTAATTCTCACGACACAGGTTTAAGTAGTAATTTTCTCATATTATTTTTATACCCTATTCTCTGAATTGTACTTTGCTCTTTGTATTAGTTTGAATTCCTTTTATCACTCATTTATGACAAGAAATGAGTGAGATCTGTACATTAAAGAAGTATAATCTCACACGACTGATGGCCAGTGAAAGAACTGCTGCCACCATCTTGCAAAACTAAGTGCACTCAAGACTTTTTCATGTGTATTACAGATGCTCTGCATGCTTGTGGTTTGGCCAGAATGTGAGTATATCTAGATTACTGAATGAAGGTCAGATTAGCATGATGTCAGTTCTGTGGTTTGAACTAATTACCTTCCTTGTACATTTTTCTCCCTGGAATGAAATATGCCATTCTGTAACAAAAACTTGGAAGGGCTAAAGTCATTTTTTGTGCTGGGCAAAAGTTGAAGAACAAAGTGAGTATTAAATTTGTTCAAATTCTCCAAACTGTTATAACAATAGCAGTCTTAGTAATTCTATCACTATTTTTCTTCCTTAAGTATGTATGAAGAGGTCAATAACCAAACTCTCATCTTTGAAAAATCCAATCTACTGTAATAAGAATAAATGCTATGTCATCAACATGCAGTATTCTTTAAGTATATATTTTTAGCAGTTTTGTGAAAGGTATTGATTGGGTACATCTGGCCAATTCCATGTTACTAAAATCCCAGCACATTTCATGTATAAAATAATATTTCAGAAAGAAGGTGACCTTCACAGAACAAGCAGTGTTTTTTAAGCTGTTTAAGTGTGCATCTATAATTTAAGTGTAGAGAACTGTGCCTTTTTCTTCCTTTTTTT
>VXBX01002494.1:1364218-1482689 GCA_013400415.1 Scytalopus superciliaris | reverse complement strand
TTTGTAACCTTGGCAATGCAGAGCATGCTTTGAGGAAGAAAAAACCCCAAGAGTTATCCACTGATATTATTTTGTAAATGCATACTGCCTTTCTCAAATAGTCTCCAGCCTAAATTAAGTATACAAATTGGATATAGTAAGTGAAGGTAAACAGTGGGGAGGGACTGGAATGAAGGGCAGACTCTGCTGGTACAATGCAGTGGAAGGTTGCATGTGAAACAAATAATGGTATAGGCTAAATTGACAAAGACTGCAAGATATATAGCTGAAGAGAGAAGAAAAGCAGTAAAATTATGTATAAAACATTAACCTACAACCCCCAGATTTCCAAACAGCAGCAACAGCAATTTATTCACTATCTCAGGTGAATATTCAAAAGAACACCACTGATCACTCAGCTAAGTCAGCTCTATGCCCTTGTATCCACAAGGACACAAGGCAGGCAGGGATTCAACAAGGCACTGAAAGCGGGACAGCCCACAAGAGAGCCTTTAGCCCATTGTGCCACAGGAACTTGAACCTCTGTCAAGCAGCTCATTTGGATGAAGGGGGGACATGACTGCTTTCAGCAGGCCAGCAATTTGCATCCTTCCCATTTATTCATGTGTGCCTTTTATTTATGCACACTTTCAGAGCATCACAAACCCGCAGAAGTTCATGCTTCAACCACAATGCCATTTTGTAGTGACCCATGCCAAATGGCAACTTTCATAAATGTTCATCGGGATGGAGCGCAGAACCCTCTCAGCTACAGAGCACCAGTTGCTCCAGAGGGAACTGAACTGGGACTTCTGCTGTGATGAAATTATGTAGCAAGTCACGTAGCAAGTGGGATGACTCACTACAAGAAAATATGATAGAGGTCTCCATCATAATAGAACAGTGTTAGAACTGAAACACTGGATAATATAGTTGCAATATCAGGGAGCAGGAACAGGCAATTAAAGGCAGATTATCATAACACAAACATAACTTTTGTTGTAGAAATCTTGTTAGAAAACGTAGCATTATTGGTTTTCCATTTATTAGAAATAACCACAGTATAAACTGTGGAGAATGCCAACTACATACCTAGATAGTTAGGCACTTCTTCCTTCCAGTATTTGCCAAATGCACTAAGGAAGCCCTAGCATCTATCTGCAGTGGAAACAGTTGCAAATCTGGGCTACTCGCTTTTCCAGCCACAAAAATGATTCCTTTAGGAACATCTTATCAGGACAACCAGTATCCAGTATGGAAGACTGTTTTAAGAAAATAATCTAAGACAACATTACAGTACAGGCTGCCATGAGAAAGTTCTTCAAGCACCTGTGAATTGCATGAAGAATTAATAATTCTAACAGTACGAGCCAGGACAGAATACAAGAAAATCCACAGTTTCTTTCATAACCATCTCTCTGATGTTGAGATGCATCCTCAAGAGAAAATGTCTGCTCATTGTCCGAAGACCGTAACTGCCTTATATGAAACTATGCCCAAGAAAAGTCCATCCTAAGTTTAGCTTGTACATATAGAATTAGTGCACTTCAACACAAGGCAAAGAAATTGTTTGTGACTCTTGGACTAGCACCAGATGCAAAGAGGAACAGTATCAGCACATCAGGAGGCAGCAAATACATTCAGCTGCAAAGATTTCTTTAGCAGTATACAGAAGTTGAAAGTGAAATTTCAGCCAGAGCCATTAAAATTATGAGGACACAATCATCAGGACAACACTAAGATGAAGGACAAGTTTACAACTATGAAAGGAATAAAGGCTGACATTGCAGATGCTACATAAACGCCACAGACTCCTGATTTCAGTCAAAACACAAATTCAGAAACCTCAGTGACTCTAAACCTGAAAATTCAATCAATACTTAATTGAGTAAAAAACAAAAAAGTACTAAGAGCAAATGATGTAGTGTGATATTCCAGCAGCTTAGAGGTCAGCAAAGATTTAAAAAGATGTAGTGTGCCACATCTACCTCAAGAAGAACTCATTGCACTCAAAGAAAAAAACAAATCCTGCAAAACAAAGGCTAAAATTAGAAACTTAAGCTTCAAATCAGTAATTGTAAGTACACCAGAATAATGTCTGCATCACATCCAAGTGATTTAAACAAACACTAAAACTCATACTCTTACTGATAGTTATACACAGTGAAAATTGACTAGAGTAACTTGGTCTCTGACAAGTGAACTGACATTTTAAAAGTTGTATTTGTGTACAGTGACTCCACCAGATATGCAAATAAGCCTTTAAAGGAGCTTTGCCCACAAGTGATGGCATTTCTATGTCCATAATGCAAGGATAATATGAAGGATGTATAGCCATAACATTCAAACACCTGGCAAAAGTGTAATTAAAATTGTCAATAGTACCTACAGGACACTTGCTGACCTCTGCAAGCCTTAGTTCAATCCCCGAAGGGATAAGAGTGATACTTAGTGCCTAAATACATTACTTCAGCTATTCAGGAGCTATCTGAATTTGCAAAGTACTGCATTCTAACTGAAATTGCAACCTTACATACCCACTTACATGTCACAAGACAAGAAGCAGGATGTACCCAATTCCTTCCTTAACCCAGTTAGCTCTGCAGCATAAGCAACCAAGAACTAGAAACAATATTCAGTGAATTACAGAAGATCCAGGGAGACTTCAAAAACATTAAATAAACCTGTGACATGTCAGTTTCAATAAAGAAAATTAAAAGATCAAAAAACAAAGCTACACCAAAAAAAAAAAAAAAAAAAACAAAAAAAAAAGAAAAGAAAAGGAAAGAATGCCAATGCATACCACTCTGGAAAGCCAGCTGCATAAAGAGCAAGTGCCAGAATGGAGACATTCCAATCAACCAAATGTTGTAATCACAGAATATTGAGCTTGAACGGGCCCACTGTCATCATCAAAGTCCAACTCCTGGCCCTGCAAAGGCCAGCCCCCATGTGCCTGAGAGTATCATCCAAACACTTCTTGAACTGTGGCAGGCTTGGTGCTGTGACCACTTCCCTGGGAAGGTAGGTCAGTCCTGCACAGGTCTTCAACAGTATTTTGTAAAGAAACATGTGTTTAAAGAGAATGTGTATTGGTCAAATGTGATTAAAAGCAGTGATTTTAACAAAATATTCAGATAGACTATAGACCCTTTCAATTACTGCCTTGTGAGATTCCAGTTTGCATTTAAGAAGTCTATGCAGAACCACCCCTCCCTTGGTTCTCCTCCTCCCCAACTCCCTCCATTAGTCCCAAGCAATACTCCATTTCTACCTGACAAAGACTTTAGCACATAAAACCCCCAAAGCTTTGTATTCATCAGATCACAAAACAAGAGTTATGCTATGAATATATATGTGCACTATACAGAAACATGAACAAACCAGCTTTCAGGCAACAATTGAGAAAAGGGCTCACAGACAAAGAACTGAAGTCTGAATTTGCCCTGCCTGGGTACACTCCTTTCAAGCTTTCTGAGCACTAAAGTGCTGCCTCCTTCCATTGTTTCTGAGGACTGCATACAAAACACACTTTGGGAGGAAGGAAATGGGTGGTGCTGTGTTCTACAAAGGAGCAAAGAGAAGCATGAGAAAGCTGGTAATATAAGCAACAGGAAGAGGTTAACAGGGAGGGAGAATTTATGCATCTAAAGAACAACAAGGGAGGCCTGAGAAAGAGGAAAAGCACGTATGTGCTGGGAAAACAAGTCGCAGCTAAGTGCACCCTTTCTTTGTCAACAAAGCACTTAAAACATGAATGGTCTGTTGAATCATATTCAAGAGTAATAAATACATAAGCTGTATGAACATGAATTTCAGTGAAGTCTTTGCTATGAACTTTTCACAAATAAGATGACTGACTTGCCAAATGAACTTCACATGGACCAAGGCACAGCATGCAAAATTTCAGGAAGCTTGGTGATTTTGTCAACATTATTTGAACATAAAACTCAACATTCTTTAGAAACTTTTATGTTCAGCCTTAATCACAGAGCGACTTCCATCAGTTTGAGGTTTATTCAGCTTAAACCAAACTAACTCAGCACTGTGGTAGGACAGTATCTCCACTCAGGGAGCTATAGGAAATAGGACTCCAATTTTCCTTGGAAGTTTCATTTCATAGATGTTTAAGTTTTCTTATTCTTCTCTACCAAGAAGGTACAGACTTCCCCAAAGGACAGTACTGAAACCTGAATAAAAGTCTTCCGCCAAGTTCTCCACTAACATTATACAGAGTGAAAGATTCACTTATTTCAAAGGTTACCCAAGACACAAAAGCTGTCCAGAGTGTGCGTCATCAGCAAGGGGAAGAAATAAAACCAAACTAAACCTAATTTTAGAGTAACAGGGAAAACCTAGCTTCTATCCTCTAACCCAAATCAAAACAAGCAAAGGAGACAAAGATTGACAAATTAGTATATCAGAGGATGGAGGCAAATATCAAAATGGACAGAAATCAATCTGAATTAGACTTTTCCATGGACACAAAAAGCAAAGGATTCTTCAACTGAGTAAATTCCTCAAAAACAAAATGAGTCTTCAGGGCCACTATATGGCCAAGAACAGAGCTCAGGAATAATCCAGCTATAGTTACCTACTATTGCTACTAGTTTTGAAAGGGCTAGTATTTGGTATCACAGACTGAGTAGCAAGACCTGATGAAGCTATTAGAGATATTTTCTCTCTCTCTCTCTGTATATATATACACTTAAGAATTACAAACATATGAGAAAAGTGGGGGGAACAAACAAGTCACCAGTCTGGCTAATAAAACCTTGAAAACTCATCGCACACACACACACAAAAAGAATTGTTATAGATCTTAGATAAAATTACATAAAGGAATAAAATGCAAGGTAGACCTGATATCAAGCAAAATAAACCACCCACTTGCATGTACTTAAACTGTGCTGTAAGACATTTAAGTATCAGTTTGGAGAGGGACTAATGCTGGAGTTCTTGATGATCAGATTATTGACTTAGTTACTACCAATACTTATCATAGCACAAATGGTTGAGAATACAGTGCTGGGAGACACTGACAACAGATAGATCAGAATACTGTAGGAGGAGGATGGAATGACATGATAATTACAGTAGTGAAAGTAGGATAAAATTCAGATCAAGATGGAGATTATGTTTCATTTCACGCCGTAGTTTTGGACATCTATGTTAAAAAAGGTTAGGAAACAAAACAAAACAAAAAACAAAACAAAACAAAAAAACCCCAAAAACAAACAAACAAACAAAAAAACCCCACAAAACAAAACAAAAAATCCCACTAAAATCCCCAAACCCAACTAACTAAAACAAACAAACAAAAAAGAAAACCACCAAACTGCACAAGATGCAGAGTGCCTACAGAAGTTTCCACTCTACCTGTCCCAGTGAAGTTTGGCTTATTCTGACAGGACAGATAGAAAGAATATATGGCCTTTGTGATGTATAGGTACAAGAAAAGAGAAAGGAAGAGAGATACTCAGCTTAAAGAATGCTTAATGCAAAAATCTCATACACATATAAACCAACATATGGCGACTCATCATCTTTTGACTAGCAGGGCAATGGATGAGTCTCCCAGTTAAGAAATGCAAGAACAAAGGCTTTCTCTTCTTAGGAAAAAAAATGTGTATCAAGGTTGTATGAGGGTTCTGTGGACCATCAGAACAACCCTTCCAGTTCTACACTGATGTTGAAAACAACGCCTCAGTGTGGAAGGTTGCTTTTTTTCCAGTCCAGTTTCCTGTGTTTTATTTAGACTCTGCCCAACGACACCAAGGAAGAAAAGCCATCCTGGGTCACATGGACTACTTTCCGTTAGAAAGCAACAGTTCAGATCTTACTTGTTACACAAAACGTAACAGAAAGTAGTTTAAAATCTGTCTTATTTCTCTAGGTATGAGAAAAGCCTCAAAACAGACTGAAATGCACCACCTAGGCAATTTATCTCTGCCACAGCTACTGACCCTGGGGCAAGTGACAATTTTTTTCTGGAGCTGTATCAAAAGATAACAAGTGCATGTCAGAATAGTTTGGCAGTGATTGAGAAAGCATTTGAAACATCACTACTCTAGTTTAAATTTCACTGAATAAAAGACTGTCAAATTTCACCCCTCAAATGCCTTTAAATCATGCTGTACTGTCTTCTTTTCCAGTGCAGACACCCTAACTAAAAAAGTGGATTCTGCAGTGGTATACAATGGGGGTTTTTTCTATATGTACACATACACATATGCTATGCTTATATATATGTAATGTTTTTATATACACACACAAAGGATTTCATTGCCAGCAAGGGCAACGGTGCTGCAAAGAAAATGATCCTCCTTTCAGAGGTTAAATTACCTAAGACAAAACTCCACCTTCAAAGATCCACCAAACAAAGAAATAAAATCCAAACATTCTCCAAACTGAAAGACAAGACTGAGCATGTCAAGCCACGAGACAGCGCCACCAAATAAAAGGCTGAGGGAGACCAGCCTACACTTAAGGACAAACCAGTGCTTCTACTGAACAAAAAGCTGAGTTTTGACACAGAGAGCCAACTCACTTCTCCACAAGGAATGCAGTCTCTGTGTAGGTGTGTAGAGCGCAACTGTATAAATTTAATCTCAGGAAAATCAAATTAAAATAGTTTAAGATTACACAGATGATCTGTAGTAGTTGAATACCTTCAACTCAATCGTAAATACTCACTACATACAAGCAAGAGAGAGGCATAAAGATTTTCATGTTCTAGTAAAAACTATAAATTTTAATTTATCACATTTTCAATGGAAAATGGAAAGTAACAGATGCCACCTTACATCACTAATAAACCTACTTTCACTTCCAGGCTTTGCTCAAAGCATGTCATTTTTAGACACAAGACTGTAAAGCTTACTTAAAGGACAATCTAGGGGTAGGTGACCAAATTATACTAATCATCTCAGATGGCTGCTGTCTCCTAAGGGGCTCAATTTCAAGAGTAATTTTTTCTTCAATAGATCTGTGTTATTTAACATATGTTAGAGAGGGTATTGCTGCTACATAAGCTTTGTTCATAGAGGTATTTTTCACCTACCAAGTAATATGTAAATATTAATACTTGCAATTAAAACATTACTTGCATTCTCCAGAGTTGATTTTGTTTTAACTATGCCACAATCTATATGCGACAGCCTGGAACTTTATTACATTTCCTACTAGTCTAGCAAATAGAGGGCTTTTGTCTTTGTTCATATTTTAAAGCAAAATCTGTTCTTCATCTTAGGTGAACCAAATATTTGAGGCTCAGATTTATAGATGCAGAACATGCATGCTTCTCCAGACACCAAGGTTAATCCATTCAAGCAGCACCCTCAATACTTCAGCTTTTACAAATTTGTGCTGACTCCAAAATGCAATGCACTGCATAAAGGAGGAGCCTCTGCCTCAGTTTCAGAAAAAAAACAGTCATAAGAGAACACAGATAGATGAATGATGTTTCTTCAAACAAACAAAAAAAAAACCCCTTAGATTGTGTGATTTTGGTGAATGCAACACCAAATCCCAGTAACTGGTATTAATTTGTCTGCATCTTGCTGCATCCACACAATAAGGACAAAATTCATATTACATATATTGCAATAACTATCACATCTGTTTTCATAAAAAGTCACACCAAGGCCCCTTTATTTCTATTGAATCAGTTGCTGTGTGAAGTGTTCATCACCCAATCCACAATGAATTAAGTGTATTTAAGTGAATTAAGTGTATTGGATGCAGAGTGTTGAGGATGTCCCTATATAACGTGTTATAAAAATATTAATTACAGAAGAGAGGCATAAACAGGAGGATAAGGAATGCTGCCCAATTCAATACTAAATCAAACATATGGAAGAAACCTGACCAGTGTACAAACAGTTCAAATACCCCACATATTGCTTAGAAGTATTATTTTCCAATCAATGTACCTTTAGTAGTACTGAAGAACAAACCTGCAAGGTAAGATACATAAAAATATATGTTCACTCTACTAACATCAAAACCAATGGCAGTCTTTAGCTTGTTGAAATGCACCCAAGAAGTATTAGCCACAGATTCACAGAGAGTAGTTCCACTCACACCACACAAATCTAACAGACTCCATAATTTCCTTTCTTACAGTGCTAGAGATTACAGCAATAAAAAGACAGTGCTTACAAGTTCTATATTTTCAGTGATTTTTAGCCTTCTTATGAATGTGGATCATTTCTAGAGTTGCAGTAGGAAGATGTAAATGTAGACAGCATTTCGTTGCTTCTCTTTGCAATGAACTAATTTTAGATTTGGAAACACCACCTGCCAGGCATTTTAAAACTAAATGGGATACAGCTGTTAATGGCTTTAGCAGTGCCATCTTAACCCAGTCTTCCACATATAATTGAAAATAGTGAATCTAACCTCTGGGGGAAGAAAATAAAATCTACAGATTTAACATTGAATTAACGTCAACTTTTATTACTTGGGATGCTATTGGGTGATTTTTATTACTTGAAACGCCTTGTTCAATAAAACCTCAGATGGGTTACCTTCCATATTTTTCTCTACCTAAACATTAAAACATTTATTCCTTACTTTTATACCATTCAGAATATAAAATCAATCCAATTTTATCTTTAAAGCTGTTTACATTCTATATACATCAAAGACCATGCCTTTTTGGCATCTCAAATGTTTCTCCTGGGGACACACAACATAGCAGTCATTCTCATTCAGCAGTACATACACCAAAGTTTTTAAAAATTATCAGCAGCACAACTGTATATTAAGAAAAACTCCACACCAGTGGTTTGCCCACATCACTTGCCAATGTCCCTTTAATATTAATACACAGAGAAGTAAAATTTTTTCATAAATTTGTTCAAGTATGTGGAACATGTAAAATGCATAAGAATCAATATGGACTTCATTAATGTTATATTTATTTATTTTCCAGCTTCATACAAACTGGATGTAGAAGCATAAACATAGTACATTTCTACCATTTTCAACAAAAATATAACCAATATGTACAATTATTGTATTAAAAATACAAAAGGATACAGACTCCACCAATGTCTTTCTAAAAGACATACAGGTACAAGTAGTATCAAAAGTATGAGGAAATCACCAGTTAATTGTACATTCTGCACTTGACATCACAGAGCGAACTGAGATTAGCAGTCCTATGGTCTACAATTACTTAATGCTTATATAACATTTGTGCAACTTGTGATAGAGCTAGGATTTTTTATTTCTATATGCACATGAGGTCCATAGCCTTGAGAATAAAACTGGCAAATAATGCATATTACATGTAAAATTACAAATGCATAATTGACAATGTGATATATAAGCAAATAGACAAGAGCTATGATTACAGGAGAGAGAATTAAATAAAGCACTGACATTTGTTTGATACAGTGAAAAAACACTGCAATTTGATCTTTAAAAGTTGAAGCTATTTACGTTTATCTACTGATCAATATGATCAGCTGAGTTCAATGGAAAAAAAAAAATCCAAGACCAGCAGTTCCTCACATTTGAGTACTACTCGGATTGGCAGCCTTCACTTCTCCGGAGTCTGTGCAAAAACAACACAAAAATAGAGGGGAGGGTCATTTCAGTCATTCTAGGGTTAATAGCAGCTGTGAGCCGGTGGTTGCTACACATTGGCCTTCTCTACACATGCAGTGTTCCATGAAGCCATTAACAGTTGTGACTATTTCTGCATTGCAAAGGCTGGCAAATCTAATCATGTTATTTTTTTTTTACTTAAAGGCTTGTTTATCCCCTAATGTCAAAGTCAATAGATGGAGATTATTAGATCAGTGTTAACAGCTGACACGAGCTGTGATATCCCAACTTGGCTTCACTGCAATGTTATCCAGTTAATTTTTATTTTAATATAACTACTATATAGTAAAAAAAAAAAAAAAAGTATATAACTTAAAGGTGGGGTTGCCATCTGTCTTATTAGAATGGGACACTCTTTTTTAGTATGCCATCCTGTATTCCACAAGGCACAGGTATGAGACACACAGTGTCCTCTTCCATCACTGACCAGTTGCAAGCACTGTGTTTCTGCATTTACACCAGACCCGGATGAGGATGCCATTAACAGTAGCATTTACAAACTCGTGAAGATTTCAGGGTGGGGCACATTAAGAGTGAAGCTAGATGGTCAAGGAAAGGCTGCATCCTGTAACCTCTGCCTTCCCTTCTGCCCTACTCAGCCACGTGATAGCAACATTCTTTCCAGGAGCTCAGGCTGGCAACCCTACTTACAGGTGTGAAATAATACTGTAATTACTATGCAGATGCAATATTTGTTCTTCCAAATGCAAACATACAAAATTGTAACAAAGGCATTGTAAACAAGCAAATAAGCACTGCCTCCTTGAAGGATCTCAAAGCATTTTTCTCTTTGTAGGTTAAAGGCCAAATGTAATTTGACAACTAACTTATCTCATTATCCCAATGAGACTAAGTGCTAGGATTGTGATTAAAATCTAAAAGGAAGATTTAAAAAAACCCCTTCCAGGCATTGGGAAGTGCAGCCAGAGTTAATCATCCTGATGTGATGATCTTGGAATTTGGAATGATACTGTGTGATGTGGCAGACAGCGACAGTGGTAGCTTGGAGATTGCTGCACTGTGCATTTCAAGCAACACAGTTTGAAAAGTGCCAGGGCGATTTCTTCACAGTATTTCACATGCAAAGGGAGAGGGGACAGAAGGGGGAGGGGTGGAGGAAGAAGCCCCATGCTGCTTTAAGGCAGGGAAGGAGGCAAACAGGTCCACCATCCTTTAATCATAGTTCCAAGGCTCCTATTGTAGGGATGTCTTCTTGTGCTCTCCTTTAAGGTGGCTCACTCTGGATCCAGAAAAGCCCAAGTCTTAGACAGCAGAGACTTGTTCATCTTCTGCAAACACAACAGAATAAGGGAAAATGGGGTTTAGTTCATACAGAACAAGACTGCTACTGAATGAAACAACCTGTGCATACAACAACTGTGTGTACTATGCTCATGTATTTTCCATATCACTGTATTAGGTATATACTTTAAAACAAACTAAATTTCAGTACATTTCAGGTCTCATAGGAAGTATTCCTTTGTAATTTTGTTCTTGAAGACAATAAGACAATTGCTATAACTGAGCTAGGTGCAGTTCCTCAGTCCAAGGAACACAACAGCTACTCCTAGATATCCAATAGCTTCAGAAAGTCATCTTACATTTTTCCATTAATATATCTGCGATTTAGTCATCATTGGTAGAAACAATTAAAATTCTCTGTCATGGTAACCCTCAAAGTTTGAGGCAATTCAGTTAAGGCAGACTTCTTTTTTTTTCCCCCCATCATGTCCAACTGCAGAGTTCATCCTGCACATAAACCTTATTAACTCAGCAGTCAGAGGGAGAAGGGGAAAGTGAGCCTTTCTATCATTAAACAAAACACAGAGTTCAAATGTGTGATTTGAGCACCGCCCTGCCTAAATTTTGAGCACCTAGGTTTAGAGCTGCAATCCAGCTACACTTGCACTCCATAGAAAAACATTATAGTTGAGCTAAAGCACCAAGATGCAGACACACTTGTGCCAGCAAGGTAGCAAGACAAAAGTAGGCTCATTATGTGAAACAGTTGGAGTGGAAAACCCAGTGTCCACAGCATAAGGGTTTCGAGTGACTATCCAAATAAAACTGACAAATGATGCTCTATGGGGCAGATGGGCAGGTATTCTACAGACCAGGCTACTTTTTTGATCACTAAGTACATGGTTAGTGTGAAAAATTAGGGGAGGCAGGGCTGTACATTATGAACACAGGCACTTTCAGAGACGTTGCCTAAGCCAACTGCTTTGCTGTCCAAGACCCGCATTGACCTACATTCCAAATTTTAAATCGTATTTAGGATGAACTGGATTCCTCCCCTTGCAAAAAGTTAACAAGTAGCAAGTTTTGAAAATTATAGCAAAAGTTTCTATGGCAGAATACATTTGTGTAATTTGCTTTGTGTCTGTGAAAGCATTGACCAGTTCTGCATGCAGCACACTCAAAATCTAACAACTAGAAATTTACCATCTTCCTCTGTGGAAAACCCTGGAGATGGATAGTGAGCAAGACGTGGATCTGACTCATTTGGTTTGTGCCACTGAGGTTTGTTCACAGGCCTGCTGGTTGAATGGCCGAGCGACTGCTGCTGTGGAGCTGATGTCCCATGAGTCTCGCATGTCCGTGCCACCATTCTAGACCTCTGAAGTGCTATGTTGTAATCTGGAGGCTTTCTAGTTGGATGGGAGCCACCTTCAGCAAACTCAGCAATAGGTATTCCTACATAACCAGGAGGAGTTGGAGGTGGTTCCCGATATCGACCCTCTTTTCGTGCTGTAGGGAAAACAACAGATGATTATAAGTGATAGGAAGAGAAATGCTGATCAAAGGAAAAGAGACAGTTAAAAGCTGAATAAACATCAACCAACTCAAGGAGAGAAAATCTGAAGGAAAAAAGTTATCTATCATATGCTAGACAATGAGCTTGTGAAAAAGAAATCAATCAAGAAAGTACAGAATATGCAACATACACAGGATCTAACTCTTCTTCCAGTAGTGAAGCGTTAGTCTAACCAAATTCACCAAATTACATGGGGAATTTGTTCAAACTTCACAACTGAAGCTATTCCATCAGTTGTATAGAACAAAATGTACAGTGACCAAAGTAACGTGGAAGACACAAGAGTCGAGTCCACAGAAGCACCAAAAAGCAGGAATGTTGGCATCTCCCCAAATGCTTGACTATCTTTATTCTAAAGGGGGGCTTAAGAGCTCATTTCTCTTTTTTTATTTTTTAGGATCTTGCAGGGGAAAAAAGACAAGCAGCAGATAACATTATTTCTTTGTACAAATCTTACTACTTAATGAGATATAAAACATCATTTCAAGAGATAAGGAAGACAAGTGGGCTTCATCTTCATACTTTTTGTAAGCACTACTGCCTGCTGTCCCTATGGTTGTATTCTCTGCAAAACTGAAAGTATGCCCATAACAACAATGATTTTATATAGGAGGCGGAAAGACTACCACCTAGCTTGTGGATCTCACTGAGACATAGCTGTTTACCTACACAAGGCTTAACTCTGGGGATACTGAGAAGCTCTCTTTTAAAGAGATCTTTGAGGGAGAAAACAGCAGTTAAGAATTCTAAGCAGCTGCAGGGAAATACAGTAGATAGGCATGACTGTTTCAGTTATGTAGTTAGAAAAGTTATCTAGGACTTTGATATCAAATGCTTGTTGTGGATCTAGTCCTTTAACACATGACCACTTAACTGACAAACCTTACAAATAAAGCAGGAAAAACCACTGACAGAGACAATTTACTCTCCACAGCTTGTCATACACTGTATATTCTTGTACAAGTGGTGATGACACCACCACTCTGCATTAGGCAGCAGGATTTGACTGAAAGCTTAAAATGGACCACTGCTATTTGGATACAAGCTTTTGTAGACTAAAAATAAATCCCTGGTATTATAATAAAATCAAATAGTTTTCAGTTGAATCTAAGTATTTTTCTTGGACAAACTATTTCAACTGAGCAAAGCAGAATGAAGAGGTTTCTGAGAAATTTTATTCAAAGATTTCTGAAGAGAAACAATTCTGTAGAAAAATTCTGTCGAAATACTACAAGAGACAGATGTCTCTTCAGTGCAAAAGAACTTGTAAAACAGTAGGTTCTGTTGGACATACAGATATACAGAATTACATTTGCAGGATAATTAGTTAATAGTAGTGAAGTGCATGAAAGCGTGTTGGTTTGAATTTTCAGGTCTCTCTCATGTTCTTTCAAGTCTTCAAAATTGTAGTGGCAAGCACTGCCTTGAGAAGCAAGTTTGGAAGCACACTTCTTAGGTATTCTGGAGAAAACCAAGGGTATCAAAGAGAAAAATTAGAGAGTGGCATGAATCTGAACCTGGAGTCCTGAACTGAACAGGTTCCTCCTCTTCACAGTCCAGGGATTCAGATCTGCACCCAAGCTTTGAGGCAACAGGTCACTGCTAAGCAATATACTTGGGCAGGAAATGGAAAGCATTTTATCACAGTGATCTCAGTATGACCTCAACCCAGCAAACTTTCAGCTGTGTCAGCAAAAAGTGGCTTTTAGATAGTTTTTCATATTAACCTGAAAAAACGCAAAGTGAAGGGGAATGAAAGGAAGAAAAGAGGCAAAAATGCAGAGGTCTTGGGTGGCCCAAGGATTGGGATGCATAGAAAGAACAGTACAAGAAAAATGTTAAGCATTGTCAAAGACACCTTCATACTAATTCATATATTTTGTGACCTTCTGTTATTGAATGCATATAAATTTATATAAGCTCTAAATTCTTAGAAACCTCTTCAGTTTCAGCAGTCCAAAGAAACATGTCACTTGGTATTTAAGCACAAAGTGATTTCATTTTCACAAGAAAGGAATATTCACTATTATCAGACAAGTCACAGAGGTATAAAGTAAAACAGTTCTATAGAAATCAGGCCACATTTATTAAGGCTTCTAAATATAGCATATGGAGCCTTACTGTGATGAAAAATTCACATTTCAGAACAGACATCTAAATACATCAACCTCTCAAAACACTGTCCAGCAATTGAGCTAGCTTTTTGATGTATGGCAGGCTCTCTTGAAAACAAAGGCACTGCCAGAACTGAGAATCAACAATAAATGATATTCTCCCTAGCAATAAATGCACAGTTAGAGGCGAAAATTTAAGAGAGACTGCAAAATGTTTAGTTTTGCTTTAAAAATTAAAAAAAAAAAAAAAAAAAATTAAAAAAATCAAACCAGACAAAAGAAATGCACTTTTAGAACAATTTGAAAAACCTAAGCAAATGAATTAAAATACTTCATGGTAAACAAAACTTAACTTACCAACAAGACCCTTTGTACTACTTGACGACACTGGTGTATGAGCCGGCACAGGAGCCGGCTTAGTCTCCTCTGCTGGTACAGATGTTATGCTGCTGGTTTCAGCTTCAATCGAAACATCCTTCCCACCCCTCCGCTTTATGGTACCTGTATCACCTTCTGAGTCCTCTCCCCAGTATCCTGTTGAGGATGCCCAGCTTGCTCTGGACTGTGCTTGATCAAGGCCCTCCCTAGCTTGACTTTGCCTGCCATACTTTGTGCCATGGTCAGGGAACATCAGCTGGTCCATATGACTGCCTGAGGCCCACAGTCCTGCCCCATCACCTGAACTGTCAAAATGAGCATGTCCAAAAGGCAGAGTCTCCCAGCTTCTCTGGTGCTGTATTGTTTGTATGTTATCGTGAGAACCACTCGAGCAAGAAGTCCAGCTCCCACGGCCACTGTCAGCTGCATCAAGCGAAGCTCTGTCCCCCTGATCCTGTGAGAGTTCTTCTGTACTAGGAGAAGAAAGCACAGTTGCTCCAGCATACAGGCCTCTGGTCTCTGAGAGCGGTGCATATGAGCTAGATGCACATTGATGAGGGGGAAGAAAAATAAAATCCACTGTTGGAATAGGAAATCACACACAAGACACACAAAGAATTGAACAATCGAAACCAAAACAAACATATTGGGGGGTTGGACTAGATGACCTTTATGACATTTAAAAAGTCCCTTTCCACCAAAACCACTGTATGATTGTAGGTTTTGATGCACTTTTTAGTATCTTTTGTTTGTATTTCAAGCTCATCCTCAATAAAACAAAAACAACGAAAAAAATTCCCAGCTGGATAGATAACCTGATGAAACTTTACACTCCAGAGTCATTTTGAAAGATGAAATCTTAACTTTGCAGCAGCCCTTTAAGACAGGCAAACCACATTAACACACAAAGGGGAACAGACTGATAGGGTTATCCTACTGCTTTTGCAGCCATGCAAAGCAAAGGTTCCAAAGCTAGAGTTTTAGAAGGTGACTGATATTCAGATTTAAGTTTCACCTTTTCAGCTTTTTGGTTTTTTCTGCTTAGGAAACTCTGAAAGCTAACTTTTCAACATTCCCTGCAAATGAAAATGTATTTTAACCTTAATTTTGGAAACACATGCTACTTCCTAGAGCAAGTATGTTCTCTGTAGCCTTTCAGCAACTAAGTGAGCCTGACACTATCATTTACACAGCAGCAGAGAAAACCGACAAAGTGTCACTTTTGCTTAGCAGCTATCCAGGCTCCTGGGATTTGTTCTTCCAGGGCAGCTTGCTATGCAGACTGGAATCCTGTTCTTCCAAATATTTAAGACATCTGATTAAAGAGTTTGCATAGTCTGAGATTCCCAAAGCTGAAGTACATCAATTTTGTAACAGGTCTGCCATTCACAGACACTACACAATTAAAACCCCTGAAACCATCCAGAGGACTGACGGATCCAAATAACAGCTAAAAAAAAAAAAAAAAAAAAAAAGTGGAGTCTAAATAGGAGCCAGAGTTCCAATTATTTTCACACCAAGGTTCACTGCTAGAGATTAAGAGAACTCCTCACACCACTATCTTCCCCACTATTACAGAAGTTAATTACCTAGAAAATTACCTAGAAAAGTAGCAGCATAATGTGAATTTTAGCTTCCAATCATTGTAGACTAGAAGAGATATTTGGGGTAAAATATTTTGGAATTAGACAAAGATGCACTTTTCCATGAAACAGACTGGAAAATTGCTAGCTATTTCTGTTCTCAGTTTGATCACTGAATAATTGTATGAATAATATCTCATCTAATTCAGTTAATTCCCCATGTAGAAAGCAGACTAGGATACTAGTCTGCCCCAAAGAGGATAATCTAAGTACCACTGAAATGCTCAGATGATAGGGTCTACTGAGGTAAAGTCTTACTGCTGCAGACTTTGTCACGCACTCAGGAGTGCAAAATCTTTTCTTGTTAGAAATAGAGCATTATCACAAAATGCAGCACTGAAATAGTGGTTTTTAAGTGCAGGGGACAAAAAATACTTGGGAGATACAGAGAAAGTTACATGGACAAATAAACACGCTACATACACACTACATGAAAGTAATAATATAAGTAAGCACAAATAAAATTCCTACCCTAAGCTGTATTGATCTGGTTCAATCATGATTCTTCTATCAATCCTTCCCACACCAAGATTTGTCTCCACGATGCTGACAGAATGCCTCTGTCTCCTCTCATCATGCAGGGAGACTGGCATAGAGTCAAAAGAGGAATTGCTGACAATACTAGATCTAGAAGAAATTTCACTGTGACCAGAATCTGAGAAGTTATCCACCGTGCTGCTAGGAGCCAAAGTATAGCCTGCAAAGGGAACAAACTTCATGTTAATAGGACTCTCCAAGATGTCTGCTCAGTTATCATCAGGCAGCTAGAATACTGCTACTGTAGTAGAGCAAAGCTATGATCACATTTACAGCACTGCAAAATATAAAGATACAGACCAAACTGTGTAACACTGTAGATTTGGTCTCTTAATCAGAGGTTTAAGACTGTGGGAATAGGCACTACTCATTTACAAACCAACTGCTCACCTTCCTTCTTCTCAGCCCTGCTCCCTCAAATTCTTTCCAAATTCATCATCATACTTGTATCCTCACATTATGAAATCTTACTTCTTAACAAACTGCCTGTGCATAAACACTGTCTCCAAGACTGGAATGAAAGAGATGCTCTGGATGAGTTTACTGCTTAAAGTAATCCAAAAGACTCTCTCACACAATTTTTCTGTTCTGCAAAGCTATGCTGCAGAGATGAACAGCAGATACAACATGAAGGCCAGATGTCTGGGCTCATTGTTTATTACACATCTTGGCTGAGAGGGGACCAGGTTTTCAAGCTTTCTTTGTTATACTTTGCTAACTAATTAATTCCAAATAGCATATACTACCAGAATTATAATGAAATTTGGAGGTAGCATTGACACAGCCAGACTGATAAAATCTGTAAACCATGTCACAGAAGCAAATTCAGCAAATCCTCCTTTTGTTTTAATATTAGACAAAGTTGCTGGATGTTCTTGCCAGCTAAGATCATTAAACAACATACATACACAAGTAACTGCAGTTTTCGGTTTTTTTTGCTTTCAGTCTACACGAGTGTCAAAATTACTTCAACTGATCTATCCCAATTCACTGCTGAGAACATGGAATTAATGTTATTTTTGTCTGAAAGAATATACCATTAGCTTCATGTCACCATCAAACCCAGGATTTTTTTTTAAATCATGTCTGTGATTTGCTTTTCACAAAAATAAAGTGTTTTCCCCACTGTGAGTCAAGTACAGAATTCCAAGTCCCTTTTCAAGAAATGCATGGGCCTGACCATATTTATATAAATTCACTGCTTGCTAATGTAGTATTTGGAAGAAGAAATGATGACAGCTTACAAGCATTGGGGATGATATATTCTCTACATAATATTCTCCTCCGTTCGACCTTAGTAAATAACACTTCAATAGAAGTCACTTCAACCTGCATGTACATTCTACCGCAATGTTATATTATGTAACTGTTAAACTGAACTTTTATGATATTCTGAAAAGAGAATAACTTTGCCTGCAATACATCTAGCCTATCATGCTTTCAAAGGGGATTTTTTGTTTAAACTACAGCACAGTGCCTCCATCCTCTGTTTTGTAAATTCATAATCAGAAGAACTACCATGAAAAACCAAACCAAACAGGTTTATTAAAAAAACCCCAAAACATTTAAAGTCCTAAATTGACTTTAAAAATAACTCTATGAAATACTCAAAAATATCTTGGTCAAGAAAGCTCTGATATGTAAAATACCATTCATCAAATAGTCATACATATGGTTTGAATAATCAAACTGCAATTAAAATACTATGTAGTAGTGATTTGAATCCCAGATACCGTAAGCTTTTCTGTCATACCTAGGTCACATCCCATCTAAAAGCATGACACAGCAAATAAGTCCTCTAACAGACCAGTGATGTTGTACAAATATTTTAAGTTTTCAACCTGCACAACCTTCCACTGGCAGGAAACACTGATGACAGAAATACTTTTTGTCAAAAGCAGCTGCAGTGAGAGCAACGTACTGCATCAAATCCTACACCATACCAGGTTATCTTTCTTGGATTTTGACAACCACAGGGCTTTCAAGTGCCTTTGAAATCAGGTTCACAGTTAGCCTTTTATGTATCCCACTCTACACTACATTTCCTGCTGACCATATGTGACAAAAATAGGAGTAACATTAGTTTATCAAGTGTCCAAATTATTTCTTAGAAGCTCCCAAAGCCCATAACCTTCAGGAAACAAGATTAGAAATACTGAATGTCTAATACCTTTCCTTGGAGAGCTCTGTGGTGAAGTAGGAGGAGAAGACAGCTGCGAAGATGCACTTGAGACTGCATCTTCAGATTGTTTCTTGTGACGATCCAAACTTCCTTCTTCCGACAATGAAAGAATTTTCTTTAAAGCTTGTGGGGAGTTAATGCCTTTAAGTAAGAATTAATGTAGATGTAAAGTCTAGTATAAATACATCTTTAAGCTTCACAATGTATTTACAAAACAGACACCATACAGGAAGAAACCTAAATTTTCTGTCACCACCTTAAATGAAGCAAAATGTTTAAATTTATTCCTGTTTAAAATATGGCACTTAATTTCTGCATATTAGTGCAGAAGGTCTCTCATTCTGGCCACCTAAAATAGCTACTTTGCCACAGAAAACACAATGAAGATTTCATGTTGTAGGTACCATCTATATAACACATAAATTGAGGATATGCATAGGAATGGTTACTGAGAAGTTTGAACTGAAATTTTGTTGAATACAGACATACACCAATCGCACTGGTTGGTAAAGATTTATATAGTTAGAATTGAAACTGTTCTGTTTCTTTTCTATTCAGAGTAGCCTAGAAGGTCAAAGAAAGCTGGAAAGAAAATTAATAAGATTAGGCTTACAAAACAAGGTCATCCTGCAGCTGCCTTTCTCCCTTTCATTTTTGAGAACTATCTCTGCACCAACTTATTTTGGGAAACTAAAGAGTAAAAACATCCTGAAGATGATGTATGATGTAAAGATCTAGGGCATCAAGAATTGCTTCTCCCAGGCCACATTTATCCATCTTTCTCTTCCCTTCCCCTCAAAAATCCACCCTGGAACAGTCTTAAAAGTGAAGACAGAGATTCTCTGACAGTTTTGCCAATGCTTATGGTAGAGGTTATTTTCAAGCATTCATACACTTTATCTTTGATCTGTTGGATTACAATCCTGCTATCAATAATTTACAGCTGCTTCATCAGCATAACCTAGTCAGTTTTCAGAAACTTTTCCACCATGAGCAAAAATGCAGTCTATGGAGCTTCAAAGATTTAAAATTAATGGTAAAGTCAACAAGATCTAAATGAATAATGAATTATGTCTTGCTCATTTTGCTGCTTCTAATGCTTTGCTGCAGCCTAAGCACTGCATGAGGAAAACAAATAAAGAGTGAAATCAGAATTAAGCTCCTGTGAAATTACCATCATGCAATAGGAAGAGCCAGTTATGCTACACATACTTAGTAGGATAATTACCACACTTGAAGTTATTTAAGAGGTCTTTAATAATGCATTATGTGTTATGTATACGTTCTGGGACTCAGATTTGGAAGTCAGGGTAGAAGAAATTCCTATAGTCTGGTACCTTTCTGAGTATCATGGAGTCAGCAACAACTGAATAACAACACTAAAAAAGCAGAAGGCAGCGGAAGCCAAAGGGACAACTCTTAATGTGAAACTTCAGATCTACATTTCTAACAGGACCACCAACCTTAGCAGGCCTGAATTTCACATTAAAAGTTCAACTTTTGAAAAGACACCAAAACTTCTGAGGCATCTCAGATGGGTCACTCAAGAACTTCACGCCCCTAATCCCTTTAGAAAAATTAAGCCAAGATCCCAGGGCAGACAGTCAGAACCATCTATTCTTTCCATCTGCCAATAACAAGTAAATAGTTATACTGATTTAATTGACAGGATGCTTTCCCCAGATTTCTTTCCTTCCTTTTTTAGAGAATAGAATTATGGATAGACACTGCATGAACTGGCATAACCTGCATATCATACTACCAGAAATAAATGTCTGAACCATATTTGCTTTAAAATGTCTTCCTGACATAAGCAAACTAACTTCAGAGTATTAAACCAAACACTTCCTTGTTCCACTTACCGAATGGTGGGAGGTCTTTGACTGGCACTTTCTTGCGAGAGGGATAAAGAGATACAGCAGGGACCTGCAATGCCTGGTTTGCTTTATGTTGCTGCTGCTGCTGCTGCACTTTCTGCTGGATGCCTGCCCGGGGAGCCACCGGTGATGTTTCAGATTTTCCAGATCGCTTGTCTCCTGTATTCTTCGGCACTTTGCAAGAAAGGGGAGAAAACACTCAATGACTACTAGCTAAAAACATGGTGAGTGTTTTAGTCTGAGCAGTGCAAAGCCCTCTGATTAATAATTAAAAGATGCTTGTAAAATTAAGGACTACAACTGATTCAGAATGGATATATAATTACTATTTTTTGCTAGCCTGAATGAAGGGAAGGGCATAACATACAGCACTCCCTCAAATCAAAGTGAAACTGATATATCCAGGACAAGGTTCCCCCTCTGCTGCCCACAGATACAACCTCCAGTTATCTCTGACACACCTGGACATAAGGAAAACCCTACTCGCTCAGAATAATCAATAACCTGAGTACATCAGAACCGTAGAAAAACTTTTGACTCCTGCATATCCTTTGTATAGACAAATCTAAAAGCCCCTGTACACTTCAGTGTGACATCACCTTAAAGCCTTATCACCTCTATAAATACTGTGTCTCTATCCTGTTAAGATTATTTCCTTAAGATTCAAAGACAGACAGTACTTGAAAGTGATTAGACACATCATTTTCCACCTCATTGTCTAGTTACTGTTCCAAATTGCTTTCTTGGACTAGGAACAGAGGTATATTTAACAGTTTCCTTGAAATCCATAACAAATGACAATGCTCACATGTGTTGGTGGCTGGCTCACACTGCAGAGACAGTGTCTGGAGGCTCTCTTCATCCATTTCCAGATCCAAGTTTGACAGATACTGCTTTACTTTCCGTGCCATCTGAGCATCTTCATACAGTTTTTTAGCATTAAGAAAGGAGCTGCGACGGACCCGCTTTTTATGACTCCCTGTTTGCGCAACATCCAGCACAGCTGCATTGGTACTGCCCTGGCTGAGAGAGCTGGAGTGAAGGGGGGGCAGGAGAAAGAGGAAAGAGAGGAAAGGTATGATTTAGTCCAACATCATAGCACCCAACAAACATGAAACGTGCAAAAGGTTGCATGAATGTCAGTCTACAGTCAAAGCTTACATGCCTCATTCCAGTAAGTCAAACAGCTGTAACAGATAGAAAGATGAGGGCCGGGAAATCTTTTTATTTGGTTACAGGCACTATTTTAATCACACAAATATTTTAACCTATTGTGCTCCAACTAAGCAACATCACTTCACACATCTAGAAAAGCATTCAGGGTAGCTCTCTCACATAAGCCAACTACTCAGAGGATTGGAGCATTAGGAAAAGCTCATGCAGTAAGGCAATGCTGACAGAAGACTACAGTTGAGGTTAAAATTCAAATACATATACAGAAGGCATTTTAAAGCCCTCTACATTTTAAATCAGATTGTGTAAAGATGTACAGTTTGGTTTTATAGAATACTTCTTTGTAACTTGTGAGGTTGAAGACAGCTTTTTGTTAAATAAAATGATCAGCTAGTTCATGATGAAATAAATGTCATGCACATTTCAATGTATGTATATCTATATGAAACCTATGCATTGGCCTTGAATTGTTAAGCTAAAAATGATGGCTGTAATATGAAAATAAGTTAGTCTAGCAGATAGTATAAGTTTTGACTTTTGTATTTGATTGTGGTAATTGCTTAATAAGTATAATGAAGTTAACAGCTATTTTCAGCTGTTGCAACCTTGTCATTTTATAATTTCTTTTTGACTGAAAGTCACTTCCTTCAGCAAATTAAACTGGAGGTGGGGGAGAACATCCCACTTCTATCTACAACCACTTTAAAATAATTTACAACTTTTGTGTTATAACTTCAGAATCAAAGCACTCCTAGATTAAAATGTAAATGTATTATCAGTAAAATGGGTTAACAAAAGAAAAAAAAAATGGCAAAACACCAGAAAATTAAAGAGAGCAAGTAGGAAACAATGCAAATGGTAAAGGAAGAATGAATGTCCATGTGCGTTGTCTCCAACCACTTACCCCAAACTCCTCCATTTCTTCTTCCTGCAAGTGAGAGCCAGGAAGAGTAAAGCACGGGTTTAAGAAGAGACAGAGAAAGATCACAAGCTCAGAAAGAAAAAGACAAGCAGTTCTGGAAGCCCACGAATATTAAAAAAGAGCCTTGCCTTGGGCACACAATCAGATATTACAAACTCTTCTAGCTCAAATTAAGAAAAAGACTATGGAATAAGCTGGTCTAAGATGAAGGCAAAGCACATTCACTCCCTGTTTTCTAACAGTACTAGCTGACACTGCATCAGATACATTATCACTTCTACTAAATCAAAATTATAAGGCTCGCACATATCAATGTTTCAAACAGACCAGTACATATGTTTTCAAGACAGTTTTCCTCCCCCTCCCTCCTACTGATAGAATCTCATTTTTATGAAGTAACTGTCAGATAAGGAATAATAAGAAACATTTTAAGTATATATGTGTAAGCACAAAATGTAATGGTTTCTCCACTTTTAGACCACCACATCATTTTGGCAAACTGTTAACAACACGAAGGTCACACTGCTCCAATACAATAAGGGGCACTTGAAAAGCCCCTCTTGCTGACACCTAGCCTTCTCTCACATGGGGAAAGCTCTGCCTGATACAATGTGCTTACCTTGTTCTAAACATTAAAGCGGGATCCATGTTCACAGACGCCATGCGCCCCACATGGCGTATCTCCTTCGCAATCATTCTCAGCTTCTCAAAATTGACCAAGCCCTCCACTTTAGAATCATTTCCTACAATCAACAATCAACATCATCAGTGATCAGGTAGGGAAGTTAGTTTTTTCTTAGCTGGTAAAAGATGATGTACTTCTGCTTTTACCTTCATGAAGGAATGTAAGGTCTTTTTTGATAACAGGAAACAGGGGGATAATAGGGGGCTGTAGGTTTTGGCTGTTAAGGACATTACGATATTTTGCCATATTCCTAGATGGATCGAACAAGTCCTGTAGATCTTGAAACAGTTTTTCATACTTGCTTGGAAGCTTTTCCCAAGTAGTTCGGAGCCTTGCAACTGGTGCCAAATTCAGGCCACTTGAAACAAAAAAAGTGCAAGAAAGTTGAAGAACAAGAGAATGAAACAAAAAATCCTAGAAAACACCATGCCAAATTTTGTATTGGAGAAGTATCATATAGCCCGAACAATGTCAATAAAGTAACAGAAAGAGAAAATTTCTTTTTGTTAGCACAGGATTATTACATTAATAATTATTAATACAGAATAATAAAGGTCAGTTTTATAAAAGCCATAAAAACTAGATATATTTGCATGATGTAACTATAAAGAGATAAAAATTACACTTGGATGAGTAATTAAACCTTATACAGAGTATGTACTTGCTACTTTGGAACAGTGCCTGAAATTGGTATGAATATCATAATCTAAGAGTGCCTCAGGAACACCACTTAATTTCAGGTTAACAAACTGGAGGAAAACCCATCTTTCACTTACATGAAGATGTTCAGAAGGTGATAGCAAAGTGACCCACCTTCTTTCTGCAATAATCTATCTGACTTTGTTATGTCTAGATCAAGTTTTATAACACCCCCTATATCTAATGTTATTCTGAAGCTGCAGCTGGTACAAAAGCCATTACTTCCCCTGCAATGGTATTGCATGTCTTGCTGTTAATTTCTACATGTAAGAAAGTTTAGTATCTGGAATCTTTCCTTCACTCAATTTTTTTCTAGCAGACAGGCTGCTTTTATTTCTCACTGAGATTAGCTTAAATAGGTGAACAAAATTTCAGTATTTTTATATCTCAGAGATGTTGATTGAATACCAGCATGGATCCTTGACTTTGGAAGTTGCCACATTTGATGTAAAGATATTAAAAAACTGACCTTCAGAAAAAGAGTTACACTCAATTTGTTGACTGAATATGACATGAGTTTTTTTCAGAGACAGTAGAATTGTCATTTTAATGCAACTTACTCAAGCTTTTTCATAGCAGACAATATTTGGGGATTTTTTTTTTCCTTTTAAAATATGTGTATAAACACATACATTAGAGTGTTCTCTCTTCCTTTTCATTCCTAAACTAAGAAAGGTTTTCTGTCTGAGATTTTCAGTACTTTTTAAAATTCTTATTAGAAGATCTTTATTTATAGCCTATAATACGGTATGAGAGTCTGCTATTGACTATTAGGAGAGTTCCATGCAAGAAACTGCTGATACAAAGAAAACCAAAGGCAACATATCATGGCTGAATGAATTTAAGATACTGGGAACTACTAGAAAAGAAGCTTCCTTTAGGAAATTAACCCATTCATTTACGAGAATGTTTTAATTTTTCTGTTATAACTGCTGTTTCTTTTGGTCTTTGTCTTTAAATAAGTGCAGTAGTTTCTCTAGTGCCATGTTCACCAATGACTCTTGCCATGCTGTCTTAAGCAGTAAGTACATAATATCAGCATGCCAAATAACATCTCGGCAAACATTTCGATGGCAAGTTCAGATTACTGGAAAATTACCTGCTTATTGGATTGCCAAGTGTTGATGTAAAGTTTACTCTGTTAACTCCCTTTATTTCTTTTTAAGCTAACATAAGTAAGACTTTGCTTTTTACTTAGAAGCAAAATTATTACTGGCCATACCTAATGATGGCAAACATCGAGTTGAAGTTCTTGCATTCTCTACAGTGCAGTGCTATCTTAATGAAATGCTTAATGATCTTCATCCTTTTCAGCTGGTTGGTTTCTCTTAGAATCTCAGAAGCCACCCAGAATGTTTCTTGGTTTATCACCTCTTCAAACCTTTTTAGATTAGTGCAACCTGTTTTTGATTTCAGTTTAAACAAGTCATCTATGTATTCTGTCGGTTCAATATTACGGAACAGCTCAAAGTTTCTCATGGAGAGTTGTGTAGCCACCTCAACAGTACTGAGCTGTAGTAGGGAAATCTGGCTTTCCCTTAGTAACTCTTGAGCATCTTCATCAGAACAAAGAGTTTCTGTTTCCATATTGTTCTTCAGGTAATACCTGTAAAAACAAAATTGAAAAAGACATTAGATACAATATACTCCATTGGTGCTGAAAGTTACAGCAATCCTCCAGTTGGAATCTTAGAACAAAACTAATTTCACAAGGCCTAGGTATTAAATAGAAGCTGCATAAGCAGTAATTTATTGCACAGAAACAGAACATTAAAAATTAAATAACACTCTTTTAATAGGATTTTGACTTAATTAACTGGCATCATTAGCTTTAGCTCAGTCTCCAATCTTACCTGCCACTCAGCTGTATCCTGTCAGCAAGCTTGGACAGCTGATCAGGAAGCCTCCTTTGCTTGATTACACCCTCAGGTGTGACAGAGACTTCGCACAGTGAATATGCATCAGGGGTTGCAGTGAGAGCAAATTCCCTGATAGCCTGGATGACCACTTCTTTTGCTGTTGTGTCCTTACTGATCATTATGTAGCGACTTTGCTGGTCTGCCTTGAAAACCCGCAGAACTTGGTCTGGTAAGTCTGGAAAAAAATTGTGTGCAAGTTATGTAATTCAGTAAGGAAAGAAGATAAAAACTTAATGGTATAAGAACAAGCAAGTTACTTTAACTACCAGTGCTATCAGTTTTTACTTCAGTAAAGACTAGTTCTATTAACATCCAGGAAAAGAAGTTAGTTAGGCTATAGACGGAGAAAGCTACGAAAACATGTTAACATTTTCAAAGTTTGGACAGACAAACTAATGAGCAGTCTGATTTTCACAAGTGTTGAGTCCTGGAAAATTCTGGTTAAGCCCAAGAAAAATCCAGGACATTAAGCTACACTATCCTGTACAATGACATATAAGAAGTTTAAGCAAATAGGTGATAGGAGTGTCAGTCTTCTTAAGGATGTTTTAAAGAAAATAGACTCATTTACCTAACTCTGACATTCAACCTTGGTGACACACACAAAGGGAAGACGCATAGATATAAGGGGCTAGGAGGATGTTCATATAATGGCCAACATGCACACATACACAATTAAAATGCAGTGGTATTAATGCATCCAAGTACTGAACTATCCAAAATACTTTATCCTTTATACACTTAGATAATAATAAGAAATGTGTTAGTAACAGACTGAAAACTTTGCTCTTTAGTTCTCTGTGTCAATGTTTTAGTAACTAAGAACTAAAGAAGGCAAAAATAAAGCAAACCTTCACAGATATTCAGGTTCTAAATATATTACTGTTTCAAGTGACTGGTGACACAAAACTTACAGTGCACACCTACAGAGTAACTGGGGTTTTTCTGGGAAATCTGGAAAACTACCAGCCTAATATTAGATCTGGTATTTCCATAAGCTATATGGAGATATCTAATCAATACATATTTCCATGAGTGTATTGAAATCCAGACCCATTAATGAACTGTTGCTTGTTATCACTGTATTATAAAAAGAAAAAAACCCCAAAGATACGAAATTGTACAGCTGTCCACTATTGGAGGTATTTTCAACTGATGAGTATTTTCAATTAATTTAATTCCCTCTGTTACAAATAAGCTTTTCTAGTTTTGTGAGGAATGACATCTAGTGATTTTTCTTTTTTTAATGAATATGTGGGGGTTTTAAATAATTTTTTTCAGATCAGTAAAGGTCATACAAGCAAAAAAATATATAATAATAGAAAGCCTTCTGAATCTACAGCCACAAAATGACGATTATTAAAAAAATACTGAAATAAACGCCCTCCCAGATGAAAACGCTCACTCTGATACAACCACAATCTTTTTTGACAAGACCTGAATATGTATAACATGTACTCAAGTTACTATTCAGCAGCAGAAATCTTGTCACAAAAGAAAAAAAAAAAATTAACATCTCCCCAGTGCTGCTTCATGTTTCCAAAATAATAATTTAGAAAGCATGAAGATAAATCTGTCTGATACGAGCTGATTTACATGCCACAAAGGCTGTTTAGGCTTAAATATATTAGTTTACAAATTTCATGCAACTAAGCTTGTAACTTTCAAGTTCCCAGGAGCTTTTTTGCAGCTTGAGAAGTACTAATACCAAAACACACTTGAAATGAGTGATTACATCATCAGTTACACATAAAGAATATTACAAGCCAGTTTTTAGCCCTTCCAAAACACTTGAGTCAAATGTATAAATACTTTATAACTAGCCAATTCATAAAGCAATTTTGCCTTTTAGCACCAACTCTATGGTGACCAATCTTCCTTTCAGTAATTAGCTGAAAATGGATACAGAGAAGTGCCTGAAATATTTTCTACATTTTTTTTTTTTTGACACCTTGAGGAAGGCAGATACCAAAGACACGGTCTTTTGGAGACATTATTGAAAAACAGACCATTCTCTAGACCTTGTTGCCTCTTGCTCTTATAGAAATACTTGCCATTCAAAGAAATGCTATGAAATTGGGAAGCCACTGTAAATAATGGCAAGGGAAGAAATTGTTTAGCAGTCCCAACAAATAAGTGTTTTACACAAGGAGAAAATAACCTGCTCTGCTGGATCACTGAAGTCAATATGAAGAAATGCAGAGAACAGCAAATGGAAAAGTCCCACCTCTAGCGCTGCATTTTACCACCTACTTTCTCAGGCTGCTTACGTATCAGAGCTGGTAGCAAAAGCACTACAGAGAATACAGAGGTCTGCCAGCAGTTGATTACAGCTATAGCAGTGGTAGCAAGTAATTCTGCCCAGTAATTTTTAAATAAAACACTGCTTGAAGAGAATTGTAATCATCCCCCTTTGCTCCTTTTCAAGAAAGGAAACTGGAGTGGAAGGCAATGCTGTATGATGGGTATCTAGTCCCTTAGAAAGAATTTCAAGGGGAGGTTAAAAGTACTGGTGACTGGCAGCTCATCATTACTATGTTATTTTGACTTCCAATCAAATAGCAAAGACAGCACAAGAAAAGAGAAATCAAAGTGCTACTGAACATTTAAAAATAAACCTTTAAAAGTATATTTGAAACAGCCTTAGCCAATCAGAAGAGAAACTACAATGACTCCTTGCAGATTTCAAGCTGTTCACACTTTCTCCTCAAAGACTACCCTTCCAAAAGAACAAGTTGCTTTATTTTCTATCCTGAAGGATATTCCCCAAAGCCTCAAAGAACAACTGACCTACCACTTCTCTTTCTTATCCAGTGCATTCAATTTCTTGGAGGCTGCCGCTGTGTCCATCTTTAATTTAGATCAAGTGGAGGATTTATTTTTTCCCAAGTCTTAAAATATGTAGAGGAATAATTCAACTCTTCTATCTACAATGCAACCATCTCTAAAGCCCTTAAGGTATATGTTTTCTATTTCAATCCCCCTTTCTCTTCTTTCTTATACAGGAAACAGTTTTACCAGTGAATTACTTTAGAAATATTCAGTGTGTGGTCATCAGGGCAAATTTTAAGCAAAGAAAAAAATCTTTTTTATTTTTTTTGTAAATGAGAAATACATTTTCTACAAAGATAATGGAAAAACTGTTAAAACATTGGAGCAATAGCATTACATCATATTTATGTTGTCTCCTCAAAGTGAAATGCAAACAGTAGAAACCTTATTCATTTATTAAGCTTCTCTGAACTCCATCTGTGATTGAAGGGTCTTCAGGTCCCCAGTGGCAGTCCTTATCAATTCATGGGGTTTGTTTGAGCTGTGTCAGTCAGCAGTGCCCACAGCTCTGGAAGTGAGCTAGTTGCTGTGCTTGGTACTAAGGGCACATTAATTACCTAGAACTGTCTGGTCTAGGTAAGTAGCAAGCTAGAGAATAGAATCGTCAGTCATTTATAGAAAAAGTGTTGATGAAAAGTTGGTTCTCATTGATCTGGTATATCTTCAAAGTGTTGGACACTAGTCATTAGATAAAATACCAAAAAAAACCCCAACTCTCTGAGGATCAATCTTAGACACTGCGATAAAAATCACAATCCACCTTCTTGCAGTCTTCTCTAGTCCTAAAAAATTTCAGATGATGTAAGTTAAGCTCAATATCACACTTTCAAGTGTGATGATTGCACCAACATGGCCAATGTGTAGGCTGGTATTTAAGCAGCATCCCTTTAGGTAATGTTTGAAATTTCTCAGGCTTAGGAGGCCGCTGAATTTTCAGTTCTACTTTTGAGAAATACTCTAAAGATTAGACTAAAATAACCAAGTGTCTGCATAGCTACCATCACCATATCCTCCTCCAGCAGCTATATTTTAATAGCAAAGATCTGGATACTTAACTCAGTGAAGGTTTCCCACTAAGAACCTTCTTGCAACCAGATAAGAGCCCAAATCCCAGCCCCACCAGGAGCTCCAGCTAAACCCTTCTCATAAGATAAGGCTCTCAAGTTTCTCATATTCTCCTCCTATTTCTTCAACACTCACCCCTGTGCTTTGATCCTCTCTAAATGTGCTCATTTTTTATCTATTTCAGAAAGGGATTTTTATATTCAAAGAATTTGACATACAGCTGTAGGGCAGGGTGACTAACAGGAAACTTTGAAACTCTGTCCCTTACAGATGTAGTACAAGATTATATGAGTCTGTTCGGAAAACGACTGAAATGCATGTCCTGTGTCCCAGTCCAATGGCCTTTCCCTTTACTATAAGCTAATGATCTACTGTGCTCTTTGAAAACACTGCAGTCTTGTAAATAGTGATCCACTGGAGCAAATTATAAAATACCAAACAAAATAGGTTTTTCTTGACCAAGAGTATTCAATCAGTAAGAGGCACTACATATGCAGCATATATAAAACAGACACCTATTAAATTAGGGTAAAGTATATTGAAGAAAATGTAATAAATCCTAATGCATTAATATGTGGCTAATCTCTGGGTGACAGCATACAGTTAATAAAAACTCACATGCCTCTTCAGACTCTGCAAGTCCAGACAAAAAAAATTTACCTGTTAAAGGAAATTAAAAGGTCAAGAACAACAACAAAAAAAGAATCCTTACCTGGAGTAGTATTAAAGTCTAAAATGCGGTGATGCGACTGCAGTAGATCAGGATTACTGGATGACAGGGTTCCGCTGACAGGTAAAGCAGGAGGAATGTGCTTTGTTTGCCTCAGTCCCACAATGCTGTCATCCTGAGACTGGCCAATTCCAATGTCACTGGCATCCAGAAAGAAATGAAATCAGCACTTAAAGACAGTCAGAGCTTGGGCTATACTAGGGGGATTCAGGGATATCTAGCTCTACATTTTCACACTTCCTATTGTTAGTACAGCAATTGCTATTTAGAAGTCAAAGTTCTCCAGACAACAGCACTTGCTGTCTGGCTTTGTCAACAGAACCCAAATATCCACTGAGAGTGATTAGTTCTGTCTGCTCACACTGCCAAAAGATCCTCATGTTCACCACTGAGCTCTGAGGAGCTGCTAGGCTCGTTATTTTTTGATTATTTTTTATAATGGACAAGATTTTAATTTGAAAAGTGGTACCTTTGAATCACCCCATCACCCAAACTGACTAACACTGCTGTCCTCTCAGTGTTGTTTTACTGTAAGACCTGAATTTCATAAATTTTTCACCTCATCAGAGAAAGGATTTGCAACTGTACCTTGTGATGTATTGTAGATATACTAAGATATTTCAACAGACAGGTAAGAGACGATCATTGAGATCATCCATTTTCCTACCCTGTATCACCTGTCTGAGTTTCTCTTCACTCCCTGTGACTGAAGTGATGCCAGTTAACTTGGAAGATTAAGTTAAATAGCCACACTTGCCTGTGCCTGACAGCTGTAAATAAAGGACTCAGTGAAAAAGGTGAAGGGTTTTGTCTCTTAAATTGTGTAAGGTGGGGTCCCAAAGAAGGTCAGTAGTGCTAGATGGAGATATCATCAGATTATAGGAGGCACTGATTTGCTTATTGCTTTTGAGTTCATAATTATCAAATGAAGCAGAATAACTGTGACAGAATGTATAGCTGGAGACAGCCATTGAACTTTTCTCTAAATATACAAATTGAAATGCTTAATAAAATACTCAGAGGATGTTGAATAGCAGTCCTTACAGAAAGTGAAAACAATTAAAAATGTAGCAAATATAGGCAAAGCATTTCTAAAAGCCAAGCATATATAAATCTGTATCTACACTTGTAAGTAAAGCATAAACCAGAATTTATGCTTCACTGCAAACTGCTACAACTCTAAAAAGTAACTCTGATAAATTAAATGATGCAACACAAATGACCACTTGTACGCTGGGCACTTAAGCCTTTGTCATTCTCAGAGAACCTTATCAGAAGTAATTTAGGGCCAGATAATTATCCCCAATAGCTGTTACAGCACCAATATCCTTTTGTGCTCACCAATAAATTACTTTAAGCAGTACTCTTGTACCACTTCTTTAATTGCTATGAAATGAACAGTACTCTGGAAAGCTAGAACAGCATCTCTGGGCACTTAAGACACAGTCTTAATTACATGGACAGAGCAACTGCTTTTTAGAATGCAATGCAATTTGAAAAACTTTGGAGGGATATCTCTGTATGATGTGTTCCAGTTTTCTTATTGTTTTCTTTTTAAAATACAAGATAACATTGCATATACCAAAATACTTTAGGAAGCGTAATCTTAAAGCCATGAGAGTGGCAGAAACACTCAAGTCCACTGAAAAAAGTTCCAGGATTCTCTCTCAGTCAGAAGTTAAGCTGAATGTGAACATTTGTATTTTTTCACTTCCACATCAGTCACAAAATACTGTAACAAGCAGTGATCATCAATTCAGCACACAGCATTTTTATGTTAAGCCACAAGTAAATAAGTCTTTCAGTAAAACTAAAAGAATTGCCAGCCATCAGTATCTTTTCTTTCAAGTAGGAATGACTGCACATTAAAGAAAAAAATCCCAAATCCCCAAACAAATAAACAAAAAGACTCAAAGCCCTTGAACCTTGAAATGATTTCTGGTGGTTCTAAACAACTATATACTAGATTTCATAAGTCTCCCAACACCAGTATTTTCTCTAAATTCAAATCAAATTAAGACAATGTGACTCTCACCCTTATATTAACAGTTTCACTTGCGTTCCTTTTGCAATTTGTCAGTTTTATATAATAACTTATACTCATCCTGTGCATCATGACCAAAACAGCTTCAGTAAAGTGGATCAACTGACAAACGTTAGGTTTAAAAGAGAAAAGAAAGTATCTAAAATGCTGCTTGATTTTATGCATTCATACAAGAAACTGGAAAGCATTTACTTTACACTTAGTTTTGTCTATTTTTAAAACTTAAATCAGAATCTGAGTGGGTTCTAACTCATGAAAAGAAGAAATGAACACCAGAAATTTCCGATACAAAGAGCAACACTAAAAAATCCAGGTCCCATTAAGATCAACTGTCCCTACTGTTAGGTAAAATATTTTATTGTGCTGATGAAAGGAGATTTTGGGTTTAAGAAAGCAGCATTTCTATTGCTTTCTGTATGCATTTGCCATGCAGGGAGATAGCACATTAACTAAGAAATAGCTTTCCTGCTGAACGACAAAGAGGGTAGAAGCGATAATGGAATGGCAGAACTGTCTGAATGCTTCCTCCTTCAAAACTCAGCATCCTGTGCATCCCACTGCAGGACTGCAAACAGAGCAGAGAGATGGAGGCTGCTTCTTTGGCTGGGATGCTGCCCTACGGACCAGCCAGAACTTTCCTAGAGAGGGAGGCAGGGGTTGTGTTTAATCCTTACTTGGAGCAACTGCGCCTACAGACCACAAAACCACTCTGCATTAGAAAACTAAACAAAGAGCTCGAGTGGAGGCTGTAGCCAGAAGCAAACTTCAAGAGATGCCTTATAGCCAGCAAAAAGATGATTTCCCAGTAGGAGCAGAGGAAATGGTGCCGTTTGCTCAGTTTGGGAAGTTACTTGACATTATTGGACTAAACAGCAAAATTGAAGAAAAGCATTATCTCCTGCCCAAACTGATGCATCTTTCATACTGATTTAATGTCTCATGAAGGAGACAAGCTCCCTCCAAGAGTGACCTCATTCTAGTTTAAAACATTACTTTTGTCTGGATACATCCTGCAGGCACTGCAGACTTCTGCAGTCTTCATATTCAAAAAAAGGTGGACAGTTTAAACTCATAAGCTAGCTGACTCATGAATTCTATAAATGCCTACTTTAATTAATAAGTAAATCAGTTTTTTCATCCCTCTTGATTTTTGTTACGTAAAATCATGTGAGAATAGGTAAATTCCCTGAATATATGCAATACCAGTAACTGTTAGGAAGAACAAGGTAGGTGCTTCTACACAACAGGAGAAAGAAAAGCACAATCAAGTCTACAGCTACAGATCTCTACGCAGAAACTGTGCAGACACAAACAACTGAACATCAACAGGCTTTGCAGACAAATTGCTATATATAACACACAAAGTAAAGCTAGCAAAAAGAAAATAAAATAGGTCAAGTGTATTGTTTTTCTCAGTCTTACCCAAAAAGGTCCCTATACAGAAAAAGTGTAAGTTAAAGAAAATAAAGGAAAAAAAAAGAAAACCAACATGAAAATTCTATGCAAATGCTATGAACAATAGTGAACAATGCAGAAAATCAGGCCTAACAGTATGCAAAGCTCATCAGAGGAAAACACATGCAAGATCAGTGAAATAAAGGAAAACATTCTAAAGACAAACCACATAAAAAGAGTATTTACATATATTGCCATCAACTTAAGAAATAGCCATTATTTGCATATAATAATTTACATTAATCTATTACTAACATTCTATATATGATGTTTCAGAACAGTTTTCAGATAGTAGGGAATATCTAACATTAAATAAGCAAACTTTTTTGTTAAGTAATACCAGGGGAAAATCTGAGGTTTTCAGCACAAGTGGGGTTTGTTTTTTGTTGGTTTTTTTTTTTTTTGGGGGGGTGGGGTGTGGTTTTTTTATAAATTTACATGGAATACTTTTTTTTCTTAGTGGGATCCAGGAAAGAAAAATGCAAGAGAAAACACCATTCACACATCAACTACCCTCTACAAGTCATTTTCCCCCCATTGATATAATCTGCCTTGGCCAAGGACCAGATTCCCATAATATCACATGAAATTCACTTTTCCATTGTTTCCAACAATTCTTATCAGAACTCTATTTCTAAAATGTGTTCAAAGACTGAAAGCTATCAGATAGCATATTTAGCTTTCGTTTTAAAAACCGCACAATTCTATCACGGAACCCAAGTTAAAATTTTAACCTCAGCCTCCCCTGCAGCACTACACACAAATTTTTATAGACCACTGGAATGTGGATACATTGAAATCACTGCTCATATATACCATTTGCAAGCAAACCTGCTTGCAGAATTATTCTAAGGTTGATTGACTGGGATGCTTTCAGTTAACAGTCCTCTTAAAAGAAAACAGTAAATGACAAAGTGGTATTTGTGTGATCACTTCATTTGTAAGAAGCAAAATACATCCATAATGATGTCACAAGTTGCATTGTTAGCAGTCTATCCTCATTTAAATATTCAGAGTACTATATTTTTTCAGATATGAGCATGACCTGTATTAATAAAAAAAGTATCACAAAATTTAAGTTCATTAGGAATTATTAAAATTTAACATGAAGCAAATATTTAAGAGGAAATAAACTCACTTGTATGGTTTCTGAGGCAGAATACTGATTCGAGTCTTGTCAAGTATCTTCTTTAATTTATTTCTTCCCCCAACTGTGTTGGCTTTACTCTTCTTATTTACTTTTTCTAATCCTATTACCTGCTCCACATCAACAGCAAGGTCAGGGATGGAATAACGACTCGCCTTTTTAATATCACCAATTTTAGGCAGGTGGGGAGCACCGTTTCTTTTTTCCTCTGACAACCGTGTTAAGAGTTCTTTAAAAACTGCACAAGACAGGAAAAGGAAGAAAAGAAAAAGAACAAAAGTATAAAAGAGAGCTCTGTGCACCAGACCAGTTTAATATTGATCATTATCAAGAAATTTTTAGGATGTTCTGTCAATTTCAGTTTTAAATGAACTTATATGTAAGACTTTAAAAACATTTTCTCTTTTAAAAAGGACATTCATTTTCTGTAGTATGAATCAGAAAAATAAGTAAATTGGCCCAGCCTAGAATAGAAATACACTAGTGACTACATGTTTGCACGGGTGGCATCAACAGAAGGAATTTGACTTTTCAGCCTAAGGACAAAGGCTTCTGCAGAATAGTAACATGCAAAAAAAGAGCACACTGGACACAAATGAGGTAGAAAAAAATTAGAAGGAAGGCTTAAGCAAACAGGCAGCAGCAAAAGCTCTCAGATGGACAAGAAATTATTAGCAACAGGATAAAAAAAAAATAGAGGGGAAACTGCAACAAAAGTCATAAGGAAAATATAACAAAGGAGGAGGTTATTGAGACACCTTGGATGTTCAAAAGGGCTATTGCATCCATCTGCCAGAGATAAGAAAAAAATCCCTCACTGTCCCTCAGCTCCCTAGCAAAGAGTCATCTCTGAGGCAGAAGTACCTGATAAATTTGTTAATTATTTCTTCTATTGCAATTTTCATCCTCACAAAAATTCTGATATATTTAAATAAATCAAACCAAACTAATCTGAAGACCAAGTCACATATTCTGTGTATGAGAGGAAATTCCCATACATAAATGGAAAAATCATCTGATGAATTAGTTTATAATAGTAAATGAAAACTGATAATTAAAACTAAGGAATTGCAGAAAAACATGAGAACAAGAGCAACCAGCTAAGAATAAGTATTAGGGGTTAGGTTTTACTGTTATTTATTAATTTTGTCCTTAATATAGATCTTTATCTCCAGAGGTACACAAAAAAATCACCAAGAGACTTCAAAAGCTTCAAATAAAGACACACAAATAAAAGTGAAGGAGAGTAATCCCAGGCAAAACTGTACTGTTGAATAGGAGTTGGAGGCTGGAGAGAGAAATTTGATACAGATAAGAAGATGCTGTTGAAAAAAGGAAACTCTCCCTCTGGCATTTGTGGAGAAGGAATTCTGCATGCAACACACAGAAAGTAAAAGCTCTGAGACTTTACTGTAATCTGATTTCAGTATTTGCAGTCAATCAACAGGACAGGAAAAACACAACTTCTGAAGAAAAGAAGAAATTTGGTTTAACCTTGAACATACTAAAGCAATATGGGATTCAAACACCAAGTGTGTGAAGGATGGTTACACAGAACTTACATATGGAGTAACAAGCACACACTGTATATATTAAGAAACTTCTTTATTATTAGAAACAATTGAAATATTAAAATCTTTACTGCAAAGCAAAAAAATTCCCAGGAAATGGATTTGACCAATGACTTTTGGAGATAACCTAGGCATATTTAATCATCAGTTAGTGCAGTAACATGCAGTGGTAATATTCTGTCCTACTTATTTGTGATGAAAAACCTGATCCTGAATGAGATACTTGGGGAACACATCATTAAATTGTGTAAGTAATCTAAATATCCAAGAGGTAAAAATCAAACCAAACCCCCAAGTTCATAACTACACATGATGCTAACTGAGGTCCTGAGCTGCTTAAAGACTGCTCCATGTCTACTTAAGTACTTTTTAGAGGGAAAAATGTAGATAATAGATACAGAGAGAATTCTTTTTGACCTTGCTGGCAAGAAAGTTTGTATTAACCTTGTGCTTGTTACACTTATAGTGGGCTGAAAAACTATGAGCAAGTTCAGCAGAAGAGAAGACCACTGATCAACTGAAATGCCAAAAGAGGCTTTTCTTGAGAAAGAACTAAATGCTATACCTACAGAAACACTTTATAAGTTCGACCTACATGGTTGCAATAGTTCTTCTTAATACAGAAACATATATTTGTGAGAATGAAATAATTTCAGACTCAATTCATAAATTTTTCTTTGCAATTATGAACAAAGGTATTTTAGAACCTGCAAGCTTCCTTTTTCTATTCTCTCCTGTACAAGAGTTTCAAACAAAACTATTTTAAACTATTAAAAAAATAATTTAAGTCTCCATCAAAATTAGAACAGAAATTTGAACAAATAGTGCACACAAACTTACCAAATAAATTGGTTTTCACAGTGATAGACAAATGAGTGTTATTTCGAAGGATTTCCATGGCTTTTGTCAGCTGAATGTTTTCAAAATTTTGACCGTTCACTTCCAGTATCTAAAAATTCAAATAAGTAAAGTTATTTTGATGTGGCAAAGAGAAAGCAGATAAAGGAGGAGAAATGGGGGACACATTTTAAAATTAGATACCTGGTCTCCACGTTTCAAGCCTGCTTCTGTAGCTTTGCTACCAAAGTCTACACTGTCAACAAAGATTCCAAATCCCTTTTCTGACCCTCCCAGTAAGATAAAAGGCAAAGGGGCTTCTCGAGATGGCTTTGTTAAGGTTATCAATCTTCGTTTAGCTTTAGCAGCACAAGCAATATTTAACAGCCTCAAATGTCCACCCATTTTCTACAAGACAAAAGCATAGTAAGTTACATATAACAACAGTCTGGCTACTCCCTGCCATCCCAAATTGCAAGAAAAAGCCCTCACTCTTACCTCCCTCTCCAAATTGTTCTCAAATTCTTCCAGAAATCGAGTCATAGCAGGATCTCCTTCAAAATCATTGAAGTGATTGTTCACCCACAACAGTACTACCCGTGTAACCTGAAAATTAATCAATGATATAAATATTTTCCAGGAATACTGAGAACACCACTGCTGCTAAAACCTTAAAGGCCCTGTAAATTTCCATTGTAATTCTAAATGTTATATATATATATATAAATAGATATAGATAGATATATATCCAAACCAAACTTTACTAATATTATTACTAATATCAGGAGGATAGAATGAATAAAGTATTAAAATTGTTTTCACTTGTATAAGTAATTGTATGCTGTATTTCATAATGAATACTACAAGTCAGAAAATTAACACTGGCTGTATCAAATTTGACTGAGTAGGGAATAGTGCACACAGGTATAAGTCAACGACGTAGCTCCATTTCTGATTTATAACAACAATTTCCTGTTCATGTACATTTCCAAATCTGCTTAATTCTTCAAGCACATCATCATAAAGCTTATGAGACAGCTTTATATTGACTCTTTAATTTCATAAGTCTTTAGATGTGCCACCATTAACTTCATTTGGCATTTACCCATGTAAAAGAGCTATTGTATGTTTAGAGAGGCAAGAAAAAGTAGGTATTGCAAGAAGCAGAAGAGGTTTAACAGCAAAAACATGCAATTTCTTTCCTCAGAGTCAATCTCTCTATTTACTCCTCCTTTCTCTCCACCACTACTTCCCCCAAGCAACTACAATTATCAAGTTTAGAAGAATTTAATCTGGTATTTTACAGTTTGTTAGGAGAAAAAAACGAAAGGAATAGTATTAATTAATACTCATGAAGGTAAAACTACAAAATAAGAGCTGCATTTTTCAAAACTATATTCTTCCATTATAATATTCTCTCTTCTAGTATGTGATTTGATCTGGAATGTCAGCAGCACTTGTCCTGACAAAATAAGAGTTTTGATGTCTTGAATTAATATTGATTCATGCTATTTTTAAAAACTTGCTCAATCCAAAATGGCTCTGCCACTCAGTGCAACCTCTAGAAATACAGCTGCATTTCTTCTTTTATGCTGGGAAAGTAAATTAGCAAGGATACACATCTAAAATTTTCAAAACCTAGAGATTAAGAACAAAGTCTCACACAAATTTTAATCAGCTAGTGCTAACCCCCTATCCACTCCATGTCTGCACAAAATCTAAAAGCCTGAAGCTTCCTATGCTAAAGGGCTCTCACCAGGCATGCAAAACCAACCACTGGCCACCTTCATGTACAGTTTGTAAGTAGTTTTTCTTTTACCCCAGAAAAGCAAATTAATTCAGAAGAATTGCTGAAATTAATGACCAAACTAATAAAGTACTTCAGAATTTCTCAAGAGTTCAGATTCTAACAGAAGGCAACTGCACAGCAACAATGTGCTGCAGCTCCCTGACACAGGGATGTACTTGAGATTTTTCTACCTTTGAAATTGACAATGAATTTCATTCCTGTTAAACAGCTCTGATGTTTTTCATTACTGAGGTTGACATTGGAAGATTCAGACCATGTCTGGTTAAATTTAGGCTAATTGCAGATTTTTAAAATTGGCTGGGAAATTACAAGCCCTACTGCAAAATGTGTTGCAAACCCGTGCAGGAACAGCTTCACTGTCAATGCTGCTTTCAAAGTTGGGACTTACTGATCTACACCCAAAGAACACTGCACTGGGAGGATGAGAACAGTGACTTCCAGAGGAACGACATTACTTGTGTCACAATCAGGAACAGCACTAAAAGACAATTAAAGCTGTAAAACCAACTACCCTGCTGCTGGGCAAAATCATCAGTAAGGCTGGATCTCCAGTGCCCCAGTTTGATTGCTCCTGAGTACTGATCATGCCCAGGAAGTTTTACTCACCCTTTTCACTCCCCTCACTGCCTATCAGCCCCCAGTACAAAACAGACAGTCCTTATTCCCTACCTGCTTATCTTCACTTGTCTCAAGCTGTTGTCTGACTCTTGCCTTACTAGCAGTGCTACTGGATATCAAGGGTGGTCACTGAGGTGGCAGAACAAAGAGCTGCTCTGTGCTCAGACCTGGTACCAGCAACTGTGCTGGCTCATGCTTTTAGAGAGGCTGAAGGGATTATCCACTGGAGGACAAGCAAAGTGAGTGTAAAGATGAACTCCAAAATTACAGCTCTGAAGCTCTAACAGTATTAGCTGCAAAGTCTATCATCTGCCAAATGTAAGATCCTTCCTCCAAGGCATAGCTATACTAGCATTTCTAGAAGAATTACCCACATTTAAATAAAAGTTGAAAACCAAATTTCTCTTTTGCCTTAATAATATAATTCCCTTGGTTTCAAATTGGATAAAAAACCCAAAACAAAACAGACAAACAAACAAACAAACAAAAAAAAAAAAAACAAAACCAAACCCTGCAAGTTTTTATTACCTTATATACACATGAAGAGATTGCGTACAAGTGAAAGTAAAGCAATACAGTGTGAAGCACAATATAACTTTATAGACAGTGTGCCAAAACTGCACAAGTCTTATTCTTCCATCATGGAAATTTTGTTCAATGAAAGGATATCTGATTGCTTTCTTGTGTTTGGGTTGCATTTGGTGGCAGTTTTTTTAATGCTACATAAAGCTCAACAGATTGTTAACAATGTATGAGTTTTCTAGTCTCTTTAAAAAAAATAATCATAAAATGTTTGCCAAGTTGTGTTAACAAGTATTATGTACAGAAAACACAGAACTTAGTTATGTACTCTAATTTGCAATTCAATTACATTAAACAAAAACACTGATTATGGGAAAAAACCTTTCCATATCCTTGCAACAACTAAGTTATGTTGTAAAAACACAGCAAGATAAAACATGGCTAATTTACCTTGCCTGAACATTTTAATATTTAAATGAAACAAGGATAATATGTTCTTCATTTTAGCCATATATTCTGCCCTTGAAATATCTCACCAGCTATTCTGTCTTATTCAGTTTAGTCACTCTCTCTAAAACATATTTTATTCTGAATAGCTTATATTTCAATGCAAATGGTAAGAGGTGCATAATTAAGGAGATTTTAACCTTATCCCTGAGGCTGGGGTCATTGAACCACTCCAACAACTTCTTGCCCACTTCCATTGGGCTGGAAAGAAAGGTCCGATATGTCAACAGGAAGTCTTCTATAAATGTTGGGTCTACCACAGAGTGCTCTTCCACCAAATGCATTGTTAACCTTTCAGCTGTNAAAAAAAAAAAGAAAAAACCTTATTATTAAAACAGATTTCCAACACGTGCAAATTTGTTTTCTTTCTGAAGATGCATTACACTAGAAGGAATACTGCCATCCATTAAGTGATAAGCTAAGCAAACATAATGCCTTTAACACTGTGATAAAAAATGTAAAAAATTTATATAATTAATTTCTATAGAAATCACCTAGTTGTCACTGTGTGTAAGGAAAATCTAGAAATATTAACAGTCTGTTTTCAAATATATATTTTTATAATATATATCTCAACTAATCCTGGACCTAACTTGCCCAGTTAAGGAGTTTATAGAACACAGACTTTTGCAAGACACTCTTTCCTTTGCTTTTACCTTGATGACAATGTGACCTTTTCTTGTTCCAGTGCGATCGAGCTCCCTGTGCTCCTTCACCATCACAATCTCCCCTTCCTCTTCCACTTTCTGCATGTTCTTTTCCACTTGATTGAGGATGCGGCAATAATCTTGCTGGGCTATACAAACAAACTGGAAAGAATCATCGCGCACCAGTATTAAAAGGTAAAATCTTCAGAAAAGCATTTAGAATTAAGGTGCAAGTACTGTACTAATAGAAAAGATAAAGTAGCTTCTCAACCTGAAGTGAGTCAAATTTGTCTTTCCAACAATGCAGCTGTAGTAAGCAGATGAATATACAAGCACAGTACTTCACTACAATCTTACAGGTAGAAGAGACCAAGATCCATGAGAGCAACATTTAATTCAGCTGCTTTGACCTCCCTACCTCCCCAATGCTGGAGATGTAGCTCAATATCTTTAGCCACTATTTTTTCTCCCATGGAAGTTTTGTGTGGTGTTTAGAAGTGCTAAAAGAGTGAAAACCTAACTTTTATTTTTTGTGCCTATTGTTATGGTAAATAATTTTAATTTTTCATAGCTATTATTATTATTAAAGTCTATCCTTAAGAAAACTAACATTTATTCAATTAATGAGTGGAGGGACACAGAAACAAATTACTTCTGGATTAAAGAATACAGCAGGAAAATTATTTTCTATAATCTGTTCAGCCAAGAATAAGTGCAAGAATAACTATCCTAAGAATATTCCTACCACCTACACTATGCAAATAAAATTAGGAACAATCACAACAACTTAGAAAGACAATACTGTACACACTATGAATTACTTTCTATAAATTGTTAAAATTTTTATACCTTTGTCTCTTTCTGGGGTCAAGATTAAACTCTCTGCTTATATGAACTTGGGTATTTAACTGAGAGGAAATAAGTGTTTCTTCTGATTAAAAAATTATTAAATCATCATGCACGTACTTAGGACAAAGGCACAAGAATCAGAGACAGTATTTTCTCCTGCATTCTTTAAATTCATTTACACACCATTTGTTTTTTCCAGCAGGTAGCAGTAGCTGAAACAAGTCCCATGGTTTGGATTTGTTGAAAACATTATCCTAATAAGAAACCATTTAGGCACATTTTGCAAGTTAGATGGGCAAACTAAACCAGGTGACTATTAACACACATTTACAGCCATTTCAAAGGTCATCTACTTGAAGTTAATTAGTCATCAGGACCAAGAAAAATGCTTAATTCACCCAAGGCTCAGCTATTATTCTCTGGATGGAAATAAGTAAACAGCAATGACATACCCGGACTAGGCCAGTAGTTTTATGCTACGAGAAGCATTCCTTACATCTGACTGCTTCTATTACAGCAAACATCAACGCTTTTTCCTTGAAAGGCCAGATTAGCCAAAAGTAGCTTTTTCACTCAAACCACAGGAGAGTTTTTATTACCTTAAAATTCAGTAGCTGAGTCAACCAAGGAAGGGCTATTAGCTGTAGAAGTAAAAGAGCCTGTAATGGCTAATGGACCTTGAGATCCTACTAAGGGAACACTGGAAGCAATAGATGGATTGATGAAACAGGCTGAAGGGCCTTCAGTTCTGCAGAAAGCATGTAGGCAAACTTCTTCACCCAAAATGATCCCTGTCCAGATGAAGATAATTCAATTTCCCAGACTGTGAATATGCAGGAGCCATATTGCCCAACTATTGTCCAGGGTTACCCACAGGAGATTTTACATATGCTCATTTTAAGATAGAACTGTGTCTCATTATTGAGTTGCATTATGTCTATGTGTAAGTTAATTTGCATGTATTACAGTCAGACACTCTACCTGGCAGTCATCCACTTTGGTTCTCATCACTCCTTTCATATATTCCTTTTCCATGGTAGGGGAAACACCAAAACTGTTCCCCATGCACAGGATCTCTGTTCTTCCATCAGGGTACGTCACCTCCACAGAGCCATTCAAAATGACTGACCAGGAATCCAGCTACAAATCAAACATTGCAGGATACATTAAGACCAAATCACATAACATTGTCATATCACACTATATAAATACAACACTCACAACTGTTCTAAAGCAAAAGTTACTTTTAGCACACCTATTTAAAAAAAAAAGCTAGTTTGTCTTAAATGTACAGCTATTTTGAGCTCAAGAAAACCAGGAACTTAAGTTTATCTTTAATATAAAGAGATAATGTAAGAACTGGGGGAGGGGGTGGGCGCGGGGAATAAAGAAAGAAGGTTTTAAAACACCACTTAAACACTGGAATAAACTTCCCAAATCAGCTCAAAGAGGCAGGAAGCATTTTATACAGTACAGAGAATGTTTTCTTATGTTTTTACTGCAGAAGAAATGTGAGTGCTTACACAAAAGCTTTCAGACTAACCCAGAACAAAAAGAGGCTTCATTTACCTGATCAATGTTACTCTTTTTTATTTTTTAAGCAACAAAAGAGGACCTTAACCCTGTGGAATCTGGGATGTTTGGTATAATAGGAGAGTCAAAAGCAACTTCTACTGACCTCTTCCCCATCGTTTAGTACAATAGTTCCCGCTCTCTCCACAACTGCAAACACCATTACAGCACAGAGCTCTCTCCTCACTGACATTGTCATGTTGGCAAAAGCAGGCAATTGATGCATGAATTCCAGTAGTTGTTCTGAAGGAGAAAAAGCCCACTGAGTCGTGCATGTCAAAACAACAAAGCACAGTAAAGACAGTTCTTCAGCAAGATGCCTGAGGCTACTTAAGCTAAAATGCTGCGCAATCATTTCTCTATACTAATAAATCATGTACAGTGGCCTGTTTTAATTACTGGGTATTTTGTAGACACAGACTGGCTGGTTTACCATCAATAGAAGCCCTGCAAAGTAAAAGCATAATGGAAGAATTGTAATGTAAGCAAGGGCTCTGAATACAACCAATGATATTTGCAATACTCCAATCAGGGCAATAACTCCCTTAAGACTAGGACAGGACTATATAAAACAAAGAAAGATAAACTTTACAAAACTGAGAAAGTTGCTTGGTAAAGTAATCCCCTCCTAGGCTAGACCTAACAGTAAATTGTACTTGATCATTGCCTGTTGGTTTCACAAAGTTCCTCTCAGACCAGACAGGATTACTGTCTTAAAGTGACTACTGCTGATCTGAATTCTGCATGCCTTTGAATTGCACTTGTACTCATCTTGCATTTTCATTTTTCATATTGTTCATATCTACAGTACTTGATCTTAGCAGTCCTGCTAAGCGATTATACCCTAAAACATTTTTGCATCCAGTTTGATCTAAAACATCTACTGAAAGTGTTCAATAGGAACCCCTATTTTCCCTAAAATTTTATTTACTCTGAATCACAGAAAGTTGGAAGTTAGAAGGGACCTCTGGAGGTCATGGGGTAAAACCTGCCTGCCCAAGCAGAGCCACCTACAGCCAGTTGCACAGGAATGTGTCCAAACATCTTTTGAATATCTTCAGGAAGGAACACTAACATCTCTCTGGGCAACCTCTGCCAGTGCTCAGTCACAGCAAAATAAGCATTTCCTTGTATGCAAATGGAGCCTCCTGTGTTTCACTTTGTGCCTCTTGTCCTCTCACTAGGCACCACTGAGAAGAGTCTGGATCTGTCATACTGACACCCTCACTCCAGGTATTTGTATTCATTAATGAGATCCCTGAGTCTTCTCTAGGCCAAACAGTTCCTGCCCTCTTACATCTTCATCGTATAAGATACGCTCTAGTCTCTTAATCATCTGATAATCAACCTTAATCATCATTTAGTCATACTTCAATAAAAGAAAAAAAATCAAATCTCACCCAGTGAAACAGATTAGATTACAGTTTGAATTCTAGTTCTGCTTTGCTTTCAATGTATTTACTTGTATATTAACATAGCAAATTACCTTGATTAGATGCACATTTACATTACGGTCTTAACAGCTCCAATGTTTATCACAAATGTCCAATCACATCACCACAACTTACAGTTAAAAAATACACCCTGATAAGCCGTGTTGATGTTAATGCTGACTTTGCCAAGGTCCTGTCTGTTTTCCAGCTCACAATGATGTTTACTTCATAAACCTGTTCTGATATCAATTAGAAGCTGATGCTTGAGATCAAAACAGCCAGCAAGTAATAGGTTTCACCCCTATTATGTGCATTTTCCTCTTCTCCTTTGGCTGTACTTGTTCACTAACTGAGTTTATGGTATTTATGAACCTTCTTACAGATAATAATTGCAATAATAATACATATAATAATAACAATAAATACTAAACTTGCCAACTACAAAAGCCAATTATTAAACTAAAACCTCAAGGTCAAAAAGTCATGGGGGGGGGGTGGTGGTTAGGGAGAACATGTTTAACAATATTTTACTACATTGCAATACTTACCAATGTCATCATCTGTCCTGTCTATTGGGTCTTTCTCCAAGCAGTCTCTAACAATATCCCTACTCATCAAAGGATCCGATGCCCTTTCAATGTCTTCTTCATCATCATCATCCTCAGAATCCACTGCTGTCTCTGGCAACCCACTGAGATCCATATCACCAGCCTCACTTTCTGTAGCCTAATTCACATAGAAACAATTAAAAAAAGCCCAAGAAACAAAAACACTAAAACCACCCACATACAAATGTGTTCTTCACTGCTACAGATTTCTAGCTAAATGTACACAAATCATCCAGCAGATCACTCAAATCTATTCAATATACTTTTTATATTGCTTTTTTCTTTACATATCTTTTTAAAACTACTAACGATTAATCAACCAAACCCGCTGTGTTTAAACAGAGCTTTTAACATTCATTTCAATCAGTCATGCATTAAAAGAATTCAACAGACATTATTTAATCAGCACGTCTTGGGGGGATTGATGGCTGTTGTATTTCAAACAACAATTTCTTGGAATACAAGTTGAACATAATTCTTTTCAATAAACAGTTCATTCGACAGTTTCTGTCCCCACCCCAACTTTACGTTTTCAGACACTTAGGAATGTAATGTAATTTTAAACAGACAGTTTGGGGAAATACATACAGTATCAAAATGCTACAGGAATTTTGCGATCTCCCAGCAACATAGAACTGTATTTTCCTTCTACAATTACAGCTGAACACAGTTAAATATGGCTTTCATTTGCTGATAAACTGCCTAAGAATTTACAGATGCAGAAAAAAATGCAAAGTCATTGCTTAAAAGCCACAGATGGACTACACAGAATATCTGCCAAATTTAACCTCCTTCAAATTGTATTAAAATGAATGAAAACATAGTCCAGGTATAGCTTGAGGTCGTTAGTATAGCACCTAAATGTAAATACACTTTAATGATTCAGTTTGAAGACTAAATACTTAATAAATCCCACAAACATTTGTCTGTCACAGCTGATAAAGCTGCTTTTTCTCAGAACCTGATTTAATACCATGGCAGCTGCTGAGCCTCAGCTATCACAATTTTTAAGGAAATGCAAGCTTCTAATGAGCAAGTTTTAAGTCATGGCTTGAAAATCCAGTTTCACAGGCCTTAAAGGGCTGGTTTGTTTCTGAGACTCTGGAGACACATGATGCATTCGTGTCTGCTGTAAAAATAATACATGGGACAAACACAGCTACTAAAGCTTGTTTTATTGATCTGTCTCTCACACTGGTAAAAAAGACAACCCACAAAACTAGGTCACTCTCCAAACACAGAGAAGGTAAGACAAATTGCACTGGTAATTTCATAGAATCATCTTCCCTATTCCTGCCTCACTAGCTGGGGCTGACATCTGTTACTTTAATGCCACTATACACAGCCACCTTATGAGCGGTAACATATGGCTGGGGATGGATCAGGGCAGCTAGTGAGAGTCTTAAATGCTTCTGTCCTCCAGCACAACACCAGCTTTGTAACTGGGCCTTGTTAATATAACAAGCACAATAACAGCATCTACACCATATTCAATTATTCTCACTTTGTGGTTTTGTGGCTTTTTTGTGGCTTCTTTTGTTTTTCTCTCTCTCTCTTTTTTTTTTTTTTTTTTTTTTTTTTTTTTTTTTTTTTTTTTTTTAGAAAAATTGCTGCTCATTTTTTGAGCAGAATAAGGAAAGATGTTATGTTACTGGCATACAAACAAATCACAAAAATGATAGCACCGACAGCAATACATTCAGTAGCAGTCTTACCATGTTTAACATGCATGTTTCCCTATGATACATTTGAAACAGTTGCTGTAACTACTCTTTCAAAATAGCCTTCATTAAAAGCGACTGGTGGAAAAGTTAGTGGTGATGAGTCAGTAGACACACAGCTTATGACACCAATCTGTCAGAATCTGAAGTCTCCAACAGTGACAATTCCAGTGACAGGGGGACTGATTCACAGTCAATTTTGCAAACCTTCCCATTACTAACCAGCGCCCCTCCTACCTCTCTCAAAAGCACATTAGTAAAAACTCAATTTAGTCACACAATGCTAACATACAAGAGAAACTTCCATATACTGTACAAAACCTGGTAATTAAAAGACAAGTTATTTCATTGTCTTAAAGCAATAAAAATGAAAAAAGTTGAAGCTCTATTATCAAGAAAAGTTCATGCTATTTAAAACTAATTCTCACACTGAATTAAACATAACTTTGTGCTCAGAAAATACTTCAAAACTACTACTACAGGCTACCAGCAGTTCCTGAAGCTAAGCACTTTTTACACAGGTTTTGTTTGGTTGGGGTTTTTTTTTGGACAACTGAAGCTATTGGTGAAGGAGAAGCAACTATTTCTAACTTACTAGATATCAAAAACACAAACCACTACAACAAAGAACCTCATCATTGAATGCAACAATCCACAAAGTAATAAGAAATTTAGGAGATCTTTAAAAATATCTTTTGATTAAAAAAAAAATATGCAGAAGTCAGCAAAGGATGACAAATGTAGCCTTTCCACACAGGCAATATGTTTTCACAGCAGTTAAAAAAAAAATATCAAAATAATTCACCCACGAGGATTTCTTGTGTTTATACATGCAAAAAGTTTTGTATCAGTTTTGTTACACTATTAAGAATAATTGTATCTGCCGTCATGGTAACAGCACACAGCTACTTCTATATATCTACAGAACCTTTGCAAATAGCTTTATTAGGCTTTGTAACACCATGTATTAACATTAAGTATGCAAGGTCCTCTTGCTGACACATTCAACTTCATAATTGACCTCCTTTGAGTACTGCTCTGCTCTCTCATATGTGAGAAAAATCAAGTAGGCCTGCACAGGACCCCTTAGTTAGGAAGCAGTAGCCTTGAATCTGTCTAAGATAAAAGGGGAAATCGTGATTAGTTCCTTTGAGCATAGGGGCTTCCTGATAAACCTCAGCAGCTGAAAACCAGAACACAAGATGAATATCCAACAGTCAATCACGACACTTAGAAAAGTTTCTCAGACTATGTAATCAAGGATGAAGTAGAGCTCAAAATTTCCCTTCCTGGATGCATGCTACATTTTGTTTCTTGGGTAAAAAGAGAAATTACCTTCACTTAAATAAATCTAAAGAGATAGCATGCAAGAAAAATGCTGGTTGCAGTTTGAAGTACAAAACAATGTTTCTCCAAGGTCTGACTACCAGCTGTGATAGTAAATTTCTCATGTCATCTTTCCAACTGTGAAGAAAATTTTTGAAGCTTCAAAGGAATCTCATAATAGTGATAGCCTAATATTTTATTTGTCACATCACCAACAAGAGAGTCAAGAGACGAAGACAGATGTTTCTGAGTTGAAGGGGTATTTCACATTTGATACCTAAGGACAATTTGCTCAATTTTAAGCAGTGGCTATAAAGGCTAACATAATACCAATAAAAAATGGTTGCTCCAGCTGCTACGAATCTTGACGTCCAAATGCACTTTCAGATTTGAGTGATAACTAATTAAAAAAATAACTAGGAAGATGTAAAGGAGCCTTGTCTAAGTTCTCGGTTAGCCTTTGGTTCATTGACTGACAGGGAGGACAGGAGCAGGATTAAAAAAAGAAAACTAGCATTCACCCCACCTAGGTCAAACTGGGCAGACTGGGGAAATGGGGGACACAAAACAGGAGACCCTGTTGGTCCCCTTAGACTTGCACGAGAGGAAACTGATTAATCCCAACTCTACTCGTCTTCCATCTTTTAGAAGAATGATAAAGATGGAAATAATAAGACAGGTGATGGACTACATGAGCAGCTACAGCAGGTAACTTCACTTACTGCCTCTGCAACAAATTTTTGGGTTTCTTGAGAAAACAGATTAGAAGAGGTCAAGGAGTATCTATACCTTCACACAATCAAGTAACTCTCCAGTGTAAGAACTGCTTCATCACACACATCATCTATAGTAAAGAAAGTAGGAAGACTTGGAGAACTGCTTACAAGATGACTGGCTCTGTTTAGGTGGCTTGCATGGTTTTCTTTTCTATACTGGTTTTGGGGAGAACGCTTCTAGCTGATAATAATATAAAGAGAAAAAACTAGAAAACATGTAGAAGTAACCACACTAACTGCTGATTGCTTAGTATTCTAAATAGCCCATTTTAACCTTTACTTTTGTACTTTTTATTTTAACTTCTTTATTTAGGAAACATTGCATCATTTTGAAGAGAAAATTCACTTTTTGAAAACACCAGAGACAAAAAAAAATACCAAAAAAAAAAGGCAAGAATAGAAGAAACTTGTCGCACAAACCAGAAATGTGTTAATTGCCTGGTGCAGTCCTTCAATCTCATGAAGCTAACACAGAAAGTAGCCATGCTTAGCTCAAAAAAAAAAATAAAAAAAATCTCCATGTTACTTGTCAACCACTGTAGTTTAAGGGCTAAAAAAACCCTAAAAAATTAAATCAACAATTCTTATCATCAAAATCATTAACTTTTTTCTTTCTAATTTTTAAGCCCACACTGACACAAAACAGCAAGAACACTGGCTCAACCTGTCTCATAAAATCGATTTCTAAAGTCTTTGAAATATTAGCTTGAAATATTCCCTCCTGTTGTACAGACACATCAGATCCAGCTTCTCCACAGAGAGAAAATGTGGCTGGTATTTTGTTTTAAATTAGCTTTCAGATAACTGAGTAAAAGTTTACAATATCAATAAATTACGATGAAATTCAATCCATTTAATTATAATGTGTATTTGTTTATTAAATACTTATAATACTTATCATATGTACTACAGTCAACTCTAATTATTACAAGTCCAGAAATCATACATAAATCTATGGTAGCAAAATGATTTTTTCATACTCTGTTGACATGAGTGCAAATGGCCATGAAATATCTTAAAACTCCGTTAGCCCAAGATTTTTACAGCACTCTCCATATTCGTCCTTTCAATAGCTACCACAAAATTTACAACACAGCAGCCCACATCTGTCACAGAAGTCAATCTGAGCAGTTTTCACCACTCAAGATGAAAATGTGCAACAACCCAGACAATGCACACCAGGAACAGCATCCTCCCCTATCACCAACTAATTGCCACTTTCTCAGAACAGAGCAATGTTTGTTGAGACCACAGGCATAGAGAACAAGGACTCTGGAAGGTATTCCTTGGCTATGAACTGCAGAAAAGATTAACAGGACCTAAATTTGCCAGGAGCAACAAGGTACTGCACAGGACTTAGCTGAAACTGTGAGGGGTAGGAGGGAGCAGTTCACAGGACAGTTTACCTGAGCTGTTCCAGACATTCTTTACAATGTTCATTCCCAAAGCCCTGCATTTCAGAGGCTGATACAGTCAGAAAGACTGACTTTATCTTAAGCTAAAACCTCTTTATTTTGCATCCAGTGACAGGGGCAGGCTGCATGGACTCTCTGGTTTGAGAGCTAAATGTTTGGGTGGACCTCTCTTCTAGGAGCTACCTTATCAGACCCGTGAGAAAACAAAGCTGACATCTTGAAAATTTCCAAGCAATACCATATCCTGGGAGGGTCTCAGAAAGGATGTTCCTGGTTTCCTGTACTGCCAGTAGTATCTGGGCAGACCCCAGAGGGCACAGAAGGGTGGCAGGAAGCCACCGGTCTGAGGACAGGATAAGGCAAAGAAAGGCTGGCAAAGAGCTCAGCCAACACAGCAACGCCTTTCCAAAACAGGGTGGGGGTAGTAACACATGTTCATGAGCTTAAATGTCCTCCCTCTCCAACCATGAAATTCATGTGGTAATAGATATGACAGGCATAGGAAGCATTTAAGAACATATAGGAACAGGTATATGTTTTCATATAGGAAGCATTAACTAAGCCATACATGAGAAGCAGCAGTGAATGATTTGCTTTGCCAAGTCAATACAAGAAACAAAGCACTGTTCTTGGCAAGTACACACCAGCACAAAATCTACTAATATTCAGCATCCCCTTCCTCTCAAGTCATCCTACAGAGCTGTCACTGGATGAACTTATTTCCTAAAATAAAAGTAACAATATTTAAGGATCTTACTAACTGGCACCTGAAATGTTTTTGAGACTTGGGTGGGGTAAATACAAAGGTTTACTTTATTTTGGTAACTACTTCTTATCCTAAAAGAAGTTCTTTCATGTGCAACATTTGACAAACAAATTTAGATACTGCATTAATATTTAAAAGGAAGTATTCTCAGTTCAATGCTGAAAGCATCTGAAGATTCAGCTTCATGATTTATTAAAAAAAATTCTTAAGAGGCCATAAACATATTTTCACTGCAAGCAGCTGCTCTTAAGGCTGCAGAACTAAAATTTACTAGGATGCAAAACATGACATATCATTACCTCAGATTTCAACAGTAAAGATCTAAATAACAGTAAAATTTAAGAAAACACATTTTATAACAACATATTTATCAGTTGCAAGACAAGATGTTAATCTTTCTAAATCATTGCTTTCTACTTAGCCATAATGAACAGAAGTCCACTTCACTGAACAGAAAAATGCCATTATATAAAGAACATAAGAATCAGACGAACAATGATCATAAGATCATGAGCTTTGTCTAAGAACTATTAAATTTGAGAGAAAAAAATAACATGATGATTTGGTTACGGTTTACTCTTTTTGAATAAACACTTGGGAGAGAATTAAAAGGCAAACAATTGAGAGAGCATGACTGATCCAATCTTTTGGCTTAAAAAAATTATTTCTGTTTATTTACTCCTTAACCTGACCTAGAGAACTTAAATAACAGCCATTTTATTTTGGTATGAGGTTTCTTTTTTTTTTTTTCCTCCCCAATACTTTAACCTAGCTTAACATTGCTACATTACATTCCTTTATGACTGAAATTGAGGCCAGAAATTAATGATTTATCACAATTTGAGAAATCAAGTCAAATAATGCTTGGTACCATTAAGTTAAATTCAAGAATTTAAGAACCTTATCAGTTTCCACACCTGAACTTACCATTTCCTTAATAAACATTTCTTCAAGTATGTATATTAAGACAAAAACATGGGGTTACATTCTATAGTATATGGCCATATTTCTTGATGTTGATATGGACATAGGTTATTTTAGAAGTTACTTTGACACTGTGCAATTACACAGTTCTGAATGCATCTGTGCCAAGACACCTTTAAATGAGGTATTAATTGTAGATCAATAATATTTTTAGGATTACCAAGAATGGATTATATTTGTAAATTAAGTTTAAAAGAATACTTAAGAAGTAAATTTTCTCTATGTAAATAATTCAATAAACCATTAACTCTCTCCAAACAACAACCATTCTGTTGATTCCATTATTGCAAATGAAGCTTACAGGATTCATAGACCAGGTTAGCATCTACATAAAGAAGGATTTCTCTGAAGTTTCTGTAGTTTGTTATGTTGTTTACTTGGGTTTTTTTTAATTGCACAGAAATTCAATGATCCTTTTCACAGTTACAAAAGTTTTGCTAAAAGTCTTTGCAAAAAATTTACTTCCAACTTATCTAAAGAGCAACTGTATGAGTGTAACTACATACCACCTACGACTGTCTCTCTAGAGGCACTCGTTATTTTTGTGTTAAAGTGAAAATCTTTGTAATGAAAGGGATGGAAATCTATAGAAGACTGGAAGAACAAAGCTGACTTTACACCTTCTTCACTCTCACAGTATAAACCTTAATCCTGTCTCAAAATAATACTGTCTTCAGAAAAAATTTTGACAAACATACTTGATTGACATATGCTATGCCTGAAATTCAGTTAATTTGACACTTCTTGCGAAAATAAACCTTTGCCTTATTGCAATTAAGTGTCTAAATTGAACTGGGACCTCTTTATAGCTTATCTTCTTCCACAAAAAAAGCCTGTAAGCTTATTCACCTGAAGCAGACTACATCCTACAATTACGATCACAACTGAACTTGCATATGTTTGTATAGATGCTTTTCCCATTCTTTAAATTACTGTATTTGCAGTTTTAGAAGCATCTCAAACAAACATTATTCCTCTTCAAGTAAACAGTACTTTATGTAGAAGTGGTCTCGTTAATTTATTATTATTTTGATATATATTTTAATTGGATTTGATTCCTTCTTTTCAGAATAAATTGGTATACTTTCCTATCAGGACAGATCCTCCTCTGACATTGCAATAACAGTGAAAAAAGCAAGACTTCTTCATTTTATTTCACTTTAGATTTTTTTTTCCAATTTATATTTAATCTCTGGATCAGTTTCACAGTAAGTTTCTCCAAACTCAAGCTGCTCCAAAAACAATAGCATAGTTCTTTGCAATGCAAAGACGTACAGCAGTACAACTTTAAAAAGTGTCACTAGTTCAACCTACCTATCTTTCTGAGGATGGCCAGGAGGGAATGCATTGCTGAGATGTTGGTCTCAGGTTTCTACAGGGTGGAGAAACTGAAATATGCCCCTCAAGTCAGGCCAGCACAGGCTGCTCACTGTGTTCATTTCTCCCCATCACTGAATAGGTTCTACACTATGAAGCCAACACATCTAAGAACTAGCAAATACAGCACCAAGAAGAAAATTGCTCACATTACAAGGTCCTAAATCTATCATTTTGATCTGTAAACATCACAGCTGCTCTTAAATATGTGGCCAATCCCACAGACAGAAAGATGAGGTCAAAGTGCTGGAGTCAGGAACAGAACCCCTCCACCTTTTAGGTTCCATCACAGACATCTGCTGGAGAGGCCATACTGACTCTATGCTGAAGTTCAGGAAGATTTCCTGCCCCCAGCTTACAAACAAAATTTGTGAAGCACAATCCTGAAATGTGGCTGACGAAGATCCTGACAAACTACAGCGATGTATGTCATGTTGCTGTGCTGCAGATTTCTTTTCAAACATCAGATCTAATACATGGTGGATAAAACTCTGAAATTACTACAATTCAAACAAAAATTAGTTTTTGAAGTCTATTGAGTACTTCTTCAGACAAAAACTGACAATAGGCAATAGCATGGGCAGTCAGCAAAACTGTTGGCAATTGCACCTCCCATCAGCATCCATTCCAGTCTTACCTGGTAGATATCAGAAAGGCTGCTGCTTCCTGAATCACTAGTGATGCTACATCCTGAGTGACTAGATGAAACGTGGGTCACCTGTGGGTGGAGACTGTCAGTAAGGTGCAGCTTTGTGAAATCTGCAGGAAGCTATAGGTGGAGCAAAAAAAGCATCATTACAATTTGAGGGAGACACATAACAAAATTAATTCAAATCATATGTCACACTTTACCCTCTGCCAGTACTAAGTGTATTAGAAAACTTGGGGCCTGAGAACACAGCAGCTTTTTTAACTCATGCAGAGGTCAGCAAAATACTGCCAAATTGTTGCAAATATAAGAGATTTAAGAAAAGCATGTATCTGAGGACAAACACTAGTGAAACAATATGCCAAAACTCTTCAGTATCTTCCTACAGGGTTTGGATAGAATTAAAATGCTTATGATATTGTGCTAATTCCAGTATCAATAGTTTCCTGTAGAATGGGAATTAACAGTGAGTAAAGTCACATACTTTTTTTTAAAAAATCAAAAAGCGCTGCTTTGGATTTGGTAAACTCTTGTTTCTCAAGTTGACAAAGTATATTAGAGACAAGTAAAATCCAAGTCACTGAGCTACACATTATACTTTGAGCCAAATAATATACAGCAAATAGGAATTTTGAGAAGACTGAAACAATTACAGAGCTACAATCCTGAAATGAGTTTGCTCACATGCAGTGCTGAAGAATGAATCAAGACCATGTATTTGATCATTTAACAATCATCTGCCAAGATTTTTTATGTATATTTTCACTACTGCTTTATGTACAGCTCCCATGAAAATATTTAAGAACTGTAAACATTACCAGACTGCAGAAATTAGAAGGGAAAATATCTGCTGTCTGAAGAAATATTTAAATATTCTTTCAGGGGCAAATTACTTCTCTCCCCAAGAAGCCTGCATCCCCCAGCTAGTTAACAAAAGTTAATGTATCAATTTTGGTGTGCAGTAAATTGTTCAATAATTAAAAAAAAAAAAATCTTTGATCATTAATTTGTTTCAACTCAGACAAAGCAGATACTATCATCTCTAATGAGCTGTGTTTGTACAAAAAATGTCATATGCAGTGTGTCCATCCGCATCAATTATGAATGCTACCTTGGCACTATGACCATTCTCCCTGGATGGAAATGGAAATAAGAGCTCATTCAGCATTAAGATAGAATAAGCCAATCAGTATAAAAGGTTATGAAAAAGAGTCATCTCCAAGTCACAAGAGACTGTGCTTGAGAAAATGATCAGCTCTATACAGCTAAAGATACTAAATGATTTTACTGCTGCTTGCCTTGTTTAAGTCTGTTTATGGAACATGACCTGAAAGAACCCTGGCTTTAAGATTTGCCATGAAAAGCACAGACAACTGAAAACCCTAGTCATATTTAGACAGACTGGCATGTCCTATTCTAATACATCTGAAAAGGATTTCTTCCTTATCACAGCATGACTGCATCAGTGATAGCAAAAATGGCCAGATTTCAAATATTCTTTCTTGCTATTTCACCTGAAAGAGAGGCTAAAACAAGAAGCCAGACACTAATAATCCTAAAAGCCCAGAGCTGGAGTTGATCTTCATCAGCAAAGAAAGGGCAATTAACAAAAGCAATACTCTAATACAGAAAGCCATGGATGCTGCCTCCAGAAAAAACTAGTTATGCTCACCCCTTTTAATGATGTACCAGAAGGAGAAAATACATCATGAGGGAGTGCATTAGTTACAGTATCTGTTGTCTTTGGTACTTCACTTTTCAATCTGTAAGTCTGAATTATCACAAAATTGAATCATATATACTGATATTCAGACCACTATGCAATATCTTTTATGACTGAGCCATTTTACAACTATATATTCCATAGGCAGAATGCATAAGAAATGAACTGCCACAGCTTCTGCAATGTGTTGATGACTACTTCTGAAAGTGCCATCTCTCCTAATTAAAGCAGTCCAGCTTTATTTCCAAGTAGAAATCCTACATATTATTTTAAGATACACACGCCAATTATCTAAGACTCACACATTTAATAACTTACAAAGATATAATACTTTGAGAGTTTCACTTTTATAAAAACCTATTTCAATCTCAAAGAAATATTAACTCCATAGAAAGCTGTATATGAACAGTCTTGCACCCAGCCAAACACATTCAATTTTTCATAGTGCCTGGCAAATATCTCCATGTCATTAACAATGGCATTTATTTTTTTATCAATGCACTAAAAATTTTAAAGAACCTTACATAAAAGTAAATCAACTTAGTATATTAAAAAAATGAAATCAAACTACATTTAATGTAACGACTGCACTTAGTGTTTTAAGTGAACAGCAAGGATTTATGTTTTGTTACTGCACAGGCAATAGGAAGAAGCAGGGGATTCCACAGTAACTGATGGAATACACTGCAAATAAAAGCAAGCCTTCTGAATCTTTTTGGCTGTAGACAATCAGCTGAATGCTTGGTGATTACTGGTTTCAGAGAAACTCCTCAAGTCAAAGCCATGCTGCATGAGCTGGACTTGCCAAGTGGTGACAGAAGATCAGAAGCACGCATTTTACTTTAGGCAACCTAACTAGTCACTTTGATCCTAATCAAATAGGACTATTTACAAGCAGAAAGCACATGCTCACATCTTTGCAGAATACTACATCTCTGTGCTACATGCCCGAAAGCAGCATCCACTTCAACTGCCCTACCCCCCAAAGTTAAGGTGAGAGGCTTCATGAGGGAAAAAAATAAATACAAAATTAAATAAGCTGAAACATTTAAACTGTAAAGTCAATGAAAAACGTGTAAGAAATACATACATTTCTACCTTGGTTACATACTGCTATTTAAAAAATTTAATATTTTTATTGTGCACAAGAGGGGAAAAGTAAAGCACTGGTGACAATAAAAACCCACATGTGCTTAAATCTTCAGCTGAAGTGTGCTGGTTTGACCCTGGCTGGACACCAGGCACCCACCAAAGCCACTCCATCACTCCCCTCTCCTCAGCTGGACAGAGGAGAGAAAATACAACAAAAGGTTCCTGGGTCTAGATAAGGACAAGGAGAAATCACTCACTAGTTACTGTCATGGGCAAGACAGACTGAATATGGGGACAAATTAATTGAATTTATTATTAATCAAATCACAGTAGGCTAACAAGAAATAAAACCAAATCTTAATGCCTTGCTCCCACCCTTCCCTTTTTCCACGGCTCAACTTGACTCACAAATTCTCTGTCCTCCCCCCACAATCGTGCACAGGGACAGGGAATGGGGTTACAGTCAGTTCATCATAGGTTGTCTCTGCTGCTCCTTCCTCCTTGGGGAGAGAACTCTTATGCTCTTCCTCTTCCAAAGGAGGCAGTCCTCCATGAACATCTCCAAGGTGAGCCCTTCCCACAGGCTGCAGTTCTTCATGAACTGCTCCAGTGTGGGTCCCCTGTGGGGTCATAAAGTCCTGCCAGGAGTCTGCTCCAGCACAGGCTTCCCACAGGGTCACAGCCTCCTTCAGGCATCCGTCAGCTTTGGCATGGGGCTCCTCCACAGGCTGCAGATGGATCTCTGCTCCCTCAGGAACCTCCATGAGCTGCAGTGGCATCTCTGCCGGGCCACCTGGAACACCTCGTCCTTCTCCTTCTGCACTGACCTTGGTGCCTGCAGGGGTGTTTCTATCACATGTTCTCACTCCTCTCTTCTCGCTGCAAATGCACAGTTTTTCTTTCCCTGCTCTTCATGACTATGCTATCCAAGAGGCACTATCACTGTCACTGATGAGCTCAGCCTTCACCACTTGCAGGTCCATCTTGGAGCCAGCTAGCATTGGCTCCATCAGAAAGGGGGGCTTCACGCAAAAGTCACTCCTGTAGCCCTCTGCTAACAAAACCCTGCCAAACAAGCCCAATACCAACTACACCTGTCCCTCCTGAAGCAGATTTTTATTTTGTAAATAGTTTTCAGTAACCTGAACAAGGGTAAAACACAACATTCAGCAAGCAGCAAAAAGCTGTCTACTCCAAAGCAGGATATTTGCATCTAAGTTCTTACTTGTGGTGGAACACAATTAGAAAATAACAACATGAAACCACACTGTTCTAACACAGTGAAAAAATTTTCTAGGAACAACCATCTCTGCTTCTGGGAAACATGGCGGCTAACTTCACTGCAACAGGTATATTTGCTGTGCTACTTACTATCATTTTATTATTAAACCATTAAGCACTCTGTGCTTGCATGCAGCTATCATTCCATTCTACAATTTAGTACTGACTTTAGTATTTAGCGTAACAGTAAAAATAAAGCTTTTCTTGTAATGTTTTGAAGCACATACTGGCTAGATCTAGCACAAGCTTTATCCACCAGACCATGAAAAAGCCCAAGAAAACACCCTTTGCCTCAGAAACATCACCTATCACAGACTGACAACACCACAAATGGCATCAGAACTGAATATTCACTTTTACCTTGTCTTCCATTTTCATTAAATGATGGCTAGATTTAAGTAGTCATTCAAAGTAACAAGGCTCAAAAGCAACTTGTATATTTTACATAACAAGCACTTATTTTTCTGTGACCACACTAAACTACAGCTTTGCTGAAACCAACACCTACAAAATTTTTTAACTTCATTACTGAACACTTGGAGTCAGAGCATCAGAAGAAACTAGCAGACAGAGTAAAAAGTATAGAAGAGTAACTAAGAAAAATTAAGCATGATTTGTTCTTCAGTAAACACTGTTTCAAAATGCATTAAATGTACCCCACATTAAGTAATTAATAGTCATTAAAAGAGTCAGGAAACTGTCCCAATAATCTTTGCAAAACAACTTTTGTAAGTGACAAACATTAAGGTGATATATGGTAGTTCTAATCAACTGTAAATTTTAATACAAAACAAGAACCAATAAAGTAGTCCCCAGCAAAGCACTAATCTTAGTTTGAGAGAGGTCAAAACAGTATTTCATGAACATAATAAGCAAGCACAGGTGCAAACTACACACATTCATACAGTTTACACACATGGATAGAAACCAGAGGAAAAACAGTTCATCTGGGAACTCCACATTTTTACTTCTTGAAAACACTAAAACAAATGAAAACTTAAAACAATTATGTGAAACTGTCTTAAGGACAAAGATATATACCCCTTTTTAACTCTACAATACCTTAAAACCTATCACATCTTCCTATCTTAAAAGCAGCATTTTATTACTTCCACCCTCAAAGTGAGTCATCGTTTTATGCATGCAAAACTAACAATTACTTTGCTCTGAATATGTTCGTCCTATTTTAAGAACATCATGATTTTCTCCTACCCTACAGCATGCCTTTCTGTGTAACAAAAGGCAACCTCTACTGCAACTTCTAATCAAGAAATCATTAGGCTTATCTTACTAATATAGTATTAAAAATATATTAAATACATTTTCAGAATGTTTACTGGATGATAAATCAAAATCCTTAGATAGTATAAAAAAGTATAAGAACAGTTAAAAAATAAGTGAAGTTATGTCAAAACATTTTTTTCTTTAAATAGCATTCCTCTATTTATTTTTTTTTTCTTTAGAGGATTTCTTTTTCATTTAGTGTTTTGTTTTTCAAATGCAATTATATGTGAAAATTATATAAATGCAACAATGTGAGAGACAGACACAAGAATGTAATTTTAAATTACCGGAGGAATTCTGGTTGAAGAGCTTCAATATACCACTCATTTTAATGCAAACATATCAGTAAGCATTTTATAAACAACATCCTCTACAGAATGCTGCTTACACTTCATGAAAGATTCATAAAGCCTTAAAGTGACTGAAGCACATTGCTAAAAGATGGGATTAAAGATAGCAAAGGTGTAACATTCTCTTATGTAATTCCCAATGAACACTCTTATCAGTAATTAAGTGCCACTGAAACAAGCTAAGCAAGTACCATAGACATAATACAACACAAAATATAACCTTTGTAGCCTGTATTTCCACTTTTTGAAATTAAAGAAACACAAGCAAACACCGATCCTTTAACCTCTAAACACATGTATCTGAGCACTTATTCTACAGTAACTCTTTGCTAACAAAAGAATAAAAGCCACCATAATAAAAACAAAAGTTTATTCCTTCTATAGATGACACAGTCCCAAAAATACAACTAAGTAAATTACAACAAAGTTATTTTGGGATTCTGCATCTATTCATGAAGGAAGAACAACAGCAGAGAAATAAATACTGTGCCTTAGTCTTTCTCATTCCTCCCCCCCCAAGTTAGAAATTCTAACATTTTTATTGCACTTCAAAACTGTAGATCACCAAGGCAATATTCTTCAGTGTCTTAGCAAATTATTACCATTTTACTTCACTGCTTTATATAAATGTCCATTTTTATATTAAATGTTTCTAAGTCAATTGTATGTATTTAAAAGCTATATCCACATTCATGATATTTAATGACTGAAGAAAGAAATATTTCTATTAATGGTGGGTATTCACTAACATAGTATTTCAACATCATTCTTTCACTAGCCAAGAGAGACATCAAGGAAAACATTTTTATGGCTGAGTGATTTTAAACAGAGCACTCAATGTAAGTAATTACAGAATAATAAAGTAATTTCTATCGATTCTGTCTACAGACATGATGCAGGCTGACATGTCTAGTGGAGAGTTAAATTTAAAATAAAAGTGTAAACTACATACAGTTCAAATTAGGATGCAATTCACATGTAAGAAAGACTTCCTTGTACCTAGGGGTGGAAAAGACTAAGAAGCTTCTATATATTTTCTACAAAAACTTCTGCAAGACTTAAATAAAAACCTATTGACTTGAATTATGTCTTCTGTATAAGCATTCACTTTACATAATAATACCTCATGTATTTTGAACCTCTAAATTTCCCTCAAATAGACATCTTTCTGTAACACTGTGGGGCTCAAAATTCATGAAGATCTACTCTTTAAAATGTTTTTCATCTTGAGTACAACACAAGACACAACCTGTGTTCTGAAACACAGAGCCTTTTGATACTGTTGCTGTTAAGCCGTTGTTTATATACAAAGCCCACAGCAGAACACCTTGAACAATAATAATAAAAGGTATTGTAACTATCTCTTCTGGCAAGCTCTTAATACTTGCCTCCACTGATACTTTGCTGCAGCTATCTCCCTCAAAAACTATTCAGAGGTTCAAGCTACTGCAACACGATCTGCTGGTCTCCGGGAGAGAGCAAGACAGTGAATGCACAGGAACTTCATTCTGTTTCCCTTACAAAACCCCAACTGCCACGTACTGTACAACTCAAAGCTCTCAGCAGCCAATCCTATGAGCACTTAATGCACTGAATCCTTTCCTTGAAGGATTATTGACTTCTGCAGAGGGACAGAGGTGGTAAAATTTAAATGGGTGTCTGCGGAATGGAGAGAAGATCTCAGGGACAACTTTTTTAAAGGCAAAGAAATGCATCACTGAAACACAGCCATTCTTATTCAATTTAACTGCCTTCTCTCTTGTATGACCATCTATGTTAGTATTGGTTCTTTCCTTTGACAGTGTTTGAATCAGAGATTCAATGTGGCATTTTATATTCAAAAGTGTCGTCTTCATGAAATCTGACACACATTATTCCTTCAGCAAACACAAATGTCAATTTATTGACAACAGTTCAAATCATGTGGGGAAAAATATAAATAAATTGTATGATCCAGGTATTCACAGTGCCAGTGAACCATAAATACAAAAGAAAACACTGCAGGATGGAACTAAATCATGCTAAACAATTTTCCAAAGTTTTTGTCATGTTTCTGAAATTCTGAATTCAAACCATTATAATAAATTTACAATGAACAGAAAAAGCTGCATGACCAAAATATTTTTATTTAGAACTTTACTCAGAAGTCATCTCATTCAAAAAATGCTTCCTAGAAGTGTAACTTCATAATTGGGCAAGAAGGATAAATATGGACTATACAGTGGGTTTAAAGTTACAGCAGTTATGCTCCAGGGATCAAGCTAGAAAAATTTCTACAACTTTTGACTGTGGATATATTTAAATATTGACAACTCTTTGACAACCTGAACCATATGGAAAAACATGACAGTGAAACTTTGTAGACAGGATTTTGTAGGCTTTTCAGAATTGTCTCCTCTCTTTTTTTTTTTTCCCATTAAATAGCTGGTATTGTATTTGTTTTATTTCAAAAATAAACAAATTTATTTCACATTTAGATCAGATCCCATTATTAGTGGCTTTGAACTACTGTAAATAGCAGAATCTCTATCCTGGTGTATTGTCTGCACTTGTACAAGGCCATACCCTACCACTCTTGGTAGCATCCCACTGTCTCACCAAGCACTTGCACTTCAGAACCCCAACAGAGCATGCACAGCCCCCACTCTCACACAAATTAACAGCTTCCCAAAAACACTGAATAAAATTGGGAAGGGAATTCATCTTGTGGAAATCTACATAATGAAAACTGACAAGCAGGGACAGGCACTCAGTGATGACTGCTCTTTAGGATGAAGGAAAGACCGTTCTGAGGCATTTCAACTGAATTCTGAAATATCTCTAGGGTAGGAGGGTAGAAAACTGAGTTCAATCACTGAACTTCAGTAAAAACTTCCCATTATTTAATAGCAATAGACATAGAGGATGAAAAAAATAATAAAGTCTGGCTTTGCAAAGATTTCTCTCTTAGGAATAACTGATTTTCATACTAACAAAACGCATGTTTCAGTTGATGTTTTTCCCACAGCTAAGTATTTCTAAATACTTCCTCTTGTGCCTGTTTGGGTGCTTAATATGCTGAGAACTACTGCTGGGTTGGAAACTAAATGGCCCACTTTCAGGGCTTTTGAAGGCTTATAAGGTTAAATTTTGAACTCTTTGGCCTGTTACTTGTAACTGTGGGAGAGGAAGTAACAGAGAACTTTGTAACAAACTTTGTTTCCACAGGAAACAAGACAAAAGATTTATGCCTAAGGACATAAAAGCAAAAAAAGTTCAAGAACACTTTATGTAGGCACATATGTTTACAGTAAATGTTAATTCAAACATTTTCAAGCAACGTGTTTTAAATTCTTCAGGATAATTTAAATAAACAACAGAATGCTCATGTATACCCCATACACAGACTCCTTTTGGGTTTCTTACATAACAGTCTCACAAGCAGACACGGGCATGCTAAAGAGCAATTACACCTGAAGGGGTAAAACTGGTGGCACCTGCAGACAGATTTTATTTTCAGATTTAAGGCACCACTAAGAACTGGAAACCACTACAGAGAAGTACAGAATCTACCCCAAAGGTGAAAACATATATCCTGGGCACATCTTAAATGGTTAAAGCAAAGACCTATGATATGTCTACAGTTCCAGCTGTCGAAGCCCTCCCATCAGCAGAGCACTCTTACACCATGTGGAGGTGGTGTTTGGGTTTTTTTTTATACCTGATCACAGATGATCAAGTAATCATAATCTTCATGATTACAGAACTCTAGCCAGCCTAACAAAGCTTGGTTAAGTTTTTCAAACATTCATGACATGATAGCTCAGTTTTGAACTGCAGCTATTCAATTTGAACTACTTCAGTTTACTACTGAACTACAGCACGGAATTTTACTGCACTGAGCTAATTTACAGTGGTAAAAGAATCAAACTGAACTCATTCCAGAATAAAGAAAAATAAACTAAGGGCTACTCAATTAATTGTTAATTTTTTTTAAAGATGGCATATGAAAAGTGATAGATGTAGAAAGTATCTTAGAACTCCTCTCTTTCCAAGTGGGGGAAAAAAACCCAAAAATGCTGATAAAAGCTGCTGGCATCACAGTGCAATACGATACTGTTGACACAAGGGATAAGCAGGACACTTCTGTGAGCATACAACAACTCCTACTTGGAGTAAAAGAAACACAGTGCAGTAGGAGATGATGTGAAATCACATACTTTAAGAAAAAAAAAAAGAACCTGGGAAATTCAGAAACAACCATGAAAAATGTTCCATGTATCAGCTGACCAGAAGGTGACTGAATAATTCAGGTGATGCAGCAGAAGGAGAGCCCAATGAGATCACAGCGTGCATCTTCCACAAATACAGTTCTGGGCTCTTCTCCACAACCCCTGCAGGGACCTTATTTGGAAATGTCGCACACATTCCCAAGGGTATATTTTAAATAAAGATAGGCTTAAAGCCATACACATGCATAGAGTAAGAGAAGAACTATCAGGATTGCCAGAAGAAGTAAAACTAGTATTTGAGAAAGTGCAGGAAGAGCACAGCTTTTTCAGCCCATACTGAGAGAGGGTATGATCACTATCCAGAAATAGAAAGGAGGAAAAAGAAGTATTTCTAGTAAAAGGCATTGCAGGTGTAAAGCCTAATGAGCAGGAAGATGAAAGAGGGCTGCTATCTAAAGAACCACGGAGATTCTCCAAACCGGACTCTGCAGGATCTGTGGCAGAGAAGGCTTTCAAACTGAAGCTAGGCAAAGTTATGAGTGTGCTGCACAACACTGTGTAACAGCAGTGACGCAGAAATTCCCTCCACACCCATGTCACTCCTTTAAGAGAAATCGAAGCGCACCTGTTGTTTTATATACTTATTATTCAGAAGCAGAATAACTAAGAGAAGAAAGAAGATAAAAAACCAACATGATTAACATAATAACATTTTCTTATTGGTTGCTTCTCAGTAAACACTTAAGTATTCTGTACACTTTCAAGGAAAATTTTTAAGATATAGATATATATAGTGCACAGATGCAAAAACTGGAGACTTCCATTTGTACACTGAGTCTTGCCTCTATTAAATGTCAGATTAACTGAAGGAAATTTGATGAAAATTTAAAGAGAGACATGACTACTCACAAGCAATTAAATGGAAATTTTGTTTGAAGTCTCATGGCTGCAGCCATGTCAATGCCACCCTTGGGGTTTCAACTAGAGGATATATTCACTTTATAGTATCAAGGAATAGTTCACGAGAAAAGCAGGTGCACATTTCCTCTGTTTTCCTTCTCTGACATTGAAAGATACACACTTTTGCTTCACCTCACACAAACAAACAAACAAAAAAATCAACAAAAAGAACTGCAATATGAAAATTAGTATCTCCACACGCAAGTGGACATCAAATATCAAAGCACTTGCTAAGTCTTTTTTTTTAAGAATAACCTGATTGTAACATTCTTTAATATAAAGCAAAAATGTTTATTACCATAATCACTGATTTGAGACTTCTAACAGCATAATTGTCAGCATTTCAAAACAGTGACACAAAATTTAAAAAGAAAAAGTGTTAGGCAAAAAGAGACAATTAATTTTGCTTAAAAATCAGGATGATGTTATTTTCAAAGTAGGGTGAATTTTAAAAGAAAGATTACTTAAAAAAAAATCTTAAAGTCTATAGATAATATTTCTGAGACTACCACACAGAGAGTAAAAAGGTTTCATATTTGCATTTCAGAGCAATAGAGGTAGTCTCACTAATTTTCTGGATAATGGAAAAATAGCACAGCAACAAGATAACTCAAAATATTTTTAACTGACAAGCATTTCCCTTTATACATTACTGATCTTGCATAACCTTCAAATAGTATGGTTTTACCATATCTGTGATTGTTTAATGCTATATGAACATGACTACTAGTCAAACAGCTTTAGTACTTATTTTATGACTTTTGAAAGTGCAGCTGTAGTCATATGATAGCAATACAACAGCAGTGAATGTTGCTGTAACACCCCCAGCTTTGTTTGCTACATCGTTTTACACTTTTCTTCATATGGTAGTCAAAGAAAACTAATGAAAAATTTTCACACTGACACAAGCTTTTAAAATTGTATGTGCCATCATGCATTTCTAATACCTTCAGAGTTTCTATTCTGTCACACAGAACAAGATTCCAACTTCTCTGAACTACTATAAATATTTACTAATTTGGGCAGAAGACTAGTTGTGCTCTCTGTGACCACAGGAAGGCAGAAAGCAAAGGACCATTTTTCTCCTTTTCATCAAGGAGCTTCTAGGAAGTGCTTAGAGAACATTTTGGAGCACAGTGCAGCAACAAATGTGCAAAGCCATTTCAAATCATTTACACATACCGACACAGAAGCATCTTTTATATTAATAGTACCTTTACTGAATACTGAAACAACCTGCAGAGCTTTTCTTTGTAGTCCAAGTGCCACCTACTCAAAATGCTAAGTTCCATGTGCCTCCCATCTTTTTTCAGAATCACCTAATTTTTACGTGTGTCCACAACAACATAAAAGATAAGCAAAAAAAGAAGGTCCCATATGAAGTCTGCTAAAATCAGGGCTGTTTTAGAGTAAGGAGACATTGTCAATTGAAGCGTCATATTATTCTGCTTAAAATGCTGACATTCAGATGTGACTTCCAGAAATTTATCTATTTGTGTGAGTGCAGATGTGCACATAGAGTTTAAAGCACCCCTTATATTCCTGCCTTGAGTCAACAGCATGCTAAAAACACAATCCACATAGCAATTTATATATTCTACTGTTTATTTAGGAAGAGATATTACATCACAGATTGCCAAACTGCAGAAAAACAACCAGTACAGAAATGAGCTTGAAATACTAGGATCAATAACTGAAGCCCATTCTACAGATACAATTAGTGACATTCATCTTTTTTCTCCCACCTACCAGAAGATAAGCTTCGGAGACTCAGGATGTGTCCATTACATCACCTACTGCATTAGGTCACCTTGCAATAACCAGATAATCTGAGAGTCAAGTCAACTTACAACAGCACTACAGTGGTCTTTGCTATAACACATGGTGCAAGAGAGTTGAAGTTACTTTCTTTCATAAAAGTGGTAGACATTTTAGTAATTACTGCATTAAACATGTTATCTCTGGATGCTTAACTGAATAAAATCCCAGTTGGAACATTGAACCTCCACTTAAAGTAAAAAATAATTAAAAAAATCATATTACTCCAATTCAGACATTCCTAAATTTAGTTTTCCCTTGGTACCATCACGACAGAAGGAACAGTAATGTACAATACTCCTGGAAGTTGCAGGTGTAGGAGTGACATTTAACTGTCTAAACAACTTCTTCCTTCAACAGGAAAGAAGTAGATAACTAGACTTTCTGTATTCTGCTGCTGAGATGAATGCCACTGTTAGTGAAACTACACTTTAGTACCCATTTATTTAGGAAAAGCAACTGTATACAGGGACCTTGGAAAATCCCTGCTAAATGGAAATTTCCAAGATCCTTTGCAATGAAATGCAAGAAGTCTCTAGTCTCACAAAACTGGGGAAAAAACAAACCATCAACAACAGTATTATCAACTGTAAGAACCTACTAATTTGAAAACAACCAAGACTGAACTGGACAGAAACTCCTGGAGTCAGACAAGAGAAAATGTTTGCAGAATTCATACACCAACAGGCAAGGATAGGTACACCTAGTATACAGATATCCACAGTTATCAAAAGAAACTAACACTATTTTCATGTTAGTTTGGTTTTCAGTCTGCTCCTGCAGTTATAAACAGCTTTACTTTTAAAAGAATTAGTATGAGTCTTCTCTGTTGCCTTAAAAAAAAAAATCCAGTGAATTACCATTTCTAGACATAGAGTTAATTATTTAAGTAGCACATTTTACAAAGGCTTCAAAATTCATAAATCCATGCATTTTCCTTTTCCTCCTGGTTTGTTAAAAGCAAGGACAAAATAATAAAAAAAGATCCTTCTACATTATTTATGTGTATTTCAAACAAAATCCCTCTATAGTCAGCTTCTTATTCAAAGGTCAAAAAAACCTAGCTGAAAATCTACTGGTGATGTGGGTCAAGACTGAAAAGGCAAGCACACTAGGGAGGCACATCCAAGTCTAACATCTGGCACTTTCCTGAGCAATCTAGAAGAGTAAAGAGCTACTGCCTGCCAAGTATTTGGAAAACATGGGCTGCTTTTCTTTCCAAGCTCGTTATCAGGAATACATTAGGATTTAGAGGTCAAGCTGTACCTTGATCATTGAAGCAGCAGAGGCAAAGAGTGTGCAGTGCATGTTTTGAACAACCTTTTTCTCCTTAAATGTAAGGGGGAAAAAAAAACCCAACAACAAATCCCAACAACAAAAAAAACCCCCACCCAACAAATCAAGAGCACAAAAATGTGGTTGGGCTAAAATGAGAACAGGGCTGATGGTCCAGCAAAACTAGGATACAGCTAACTAAGAAATAATTCCCAAAACTCAGTTTAGATTTTCCAAATTCTATAATTATTATTGTTTTCAACCACAACCAAACACATTCAGGTATAATGTCCTTCATCACCCCATTTTCAAGTCACCAATATTAAATTTATAGTCCAGTTCTGCAGCCATATTCTCTTTTTCAGGCACTCCCATGCACTTTCAAATCACCCCACATTACGCCTTCCTGACACTTATGCACCTCCTACAGCATTCAGGAGGCTGGCAGGCACACAGCAGCAGATGGGCATTTAGGAAACAATACTATGGATGGAGTCCTAGGAGCACAACCCAGCTCCCATTCTCCTGCCTCTGCAGGAGTAACGGCAGCACAGAATAGTAGAAGCCTATTTTTAACTATAAAACAAGCCAATGTGACTACATACACAAAGGGAGACCTACAAAATCATTCTTCAGACGGGGAAAAAAAGAAGAAAGCTTTAATCCATTTTTCTTACTTCCAAGGTCACAGTTTGGAGTCAAGTTATAAACTAATAAATCCTACCTGGTCTGTTTGTCCAAATGACCCAGCAGACAGCACCTGTGGTTGTAAGCAAGCAAGCTGACAGGCTGCAGTCAGATAAAATGAGGCAATAGTTACAGACTGAGTGAAAGCAATCACAGGTTGAGGAATTTGACCACTGTGTTATTGTCTGGGTTTACAAATTGATTGCTGCTGTCCCTACACTTCTGAAGATCAAGTAACTGCAGTTATCAAGAGGATACATTACTGTTACCAAAAGTCGGCATTTGGTCACCAAACCTGGGACAGTTGAAATAAGTCATCCACAGGGAGAAAGTTACATGTGCTACATGGAGCTACCTTTTATGATTCTCACAGCATTGATCAGCATATTAGCAGATATTAAATGCAGCTGTAATGTAATACTTTGCACTTCTTTGCATTCTAACTCACAGTATGCTTTTCCTGTATTCCAAAAACCAACTGGCTCTTGATCCAACTCAGGAAGCTGGGACTGAAACAGAAAGCTGGTGTTAAACCAGTCTGCGTATTCCCAGTCCAAAGGAGAACTGCTATTTAAGAGCTGCAAATGCCATGGAGGTATGGATACATTTGAGTGTAGGGAGTCACAACCATCTTCACATTCAAAATACAATTTTCATATTTTGTCAAATGGTTCAGAGCTTTCTATTGTCATTTACAGTAGTCACTAAACTGGAACTCAGAAGACACGTAAAGAAAAATTAGAAAGCCTGTATGAATTAAAAAAGGTCAGTCACACTCCGTACACTACAAAGGACTGGAACTATTGAAATTTGCAGCAGATCAAATTATCTGATGTCTTTTTAAGGCGTTCCAGGAACGGCATATTGCAGGAGACATCAATTTGACTGTCTGTAACTCAGGGCTTGGGAAAGGCTAGAAAGCTATCAAGTCCAAGCTGGGACGTTTAGCAGGCTACTCCACATTCAGGAAAATCCTCTTTCACTTTTCACGAAAAGGGAACTAAACATGCCAGGATTTTCTGTTCCAACATTTGCAATGGAGACCCAGTGATCACAAAAAGACTGATGCCCTTATTTTTAGCTTTCTGAGTGGCTTAAGATTTAGGCCAAGTAGAGAATGGCAGGTTAGCTAAACACCATGAAGCTGGTTCATGGTAGCAAGTTTCACATCTGCAGTGAGAGCAACCCAAAAAGACAGATGTAGCCTTTTGCCAGAAGGATCAATGCTCTTGCTAATAGAATTAACAGAATCTTGCTAGTCTAATAACCAAGTCCAGCATCACAAAAGTACAAACAACATATACACAAAATTTCCTGTCTCCCAGTTATTTCACCAAATGTGATCCTCCACCTTTCCTAAGCAAAAAATAGAATAAACTTAGGCAATAGTTCATTCTCCACCCCTACATCTCAGATGTCTTAGGGACTAAGCAGCAGCACTACTTATGTCAAGTGCTATTATAATGTAACATCACCCACAATTCAACATCACCCACATAAAAACATTGCTATCTGCTGTCCTTCATCTGCCCTACTAGTAAACCCATACAAACAAGGGGTTTGGAAGGAATGATAAACCCTCCTATAAATTCCAGCTTCTGGACACAGGATCAGCTTTCACAAGAAACCTACTGAGCAGAGACCCCTTCAGCACAGTTTATTCTTCCCATGGTTCTCAGCTGAATCATCACCATCTCAAAATGAACAGCAAAGACTACTGGCAAGCTGACAAAATTGGAATAACCACCAACCATCCGATTCTGGATAATAGCTACCATATGAATGCCAATGACATTTCAGTAACAGATTGATGGGTTAAGCATGCAGGGGTTAAATTTCTAAAAACACTGCAGACCTGCAGGGGTCATCCCACACTTCTCTTGCACTACAGCAACCAGATTCTTAAATACAGTATTGAAAATGAAGTGTGACATATACAAAGTTCTTTGGTCAAGGGCAGATCTCCAGACATGAATATCTCATGTTTCTCAAATCCTTAATATTAACTATATTTCTCATCCATTGACAACAAAGAATACTGGAAACACTGGTTCAGTACTATGCTCACCTGCACAAACTCCGGAAACACACTATTAAGGGGGTTGGGCTTTTTTTGTTGTTGTTGTTTTCTAGTAGCATTACTTCTATTAATTTTGAATGTAGAAAATGCTAACAAGAATGCATCAGTAATAGTAAGTGAAAAGAATTAGGAGTCTGGCAATAGAGCTGCCATTGCAACTAAGATACCAAAAATAAAAATCAGACTTTAATAAAATAATCCTGAGATCATGAAAATCTTGTCTCTATTTCAGTCACAGAAAAATCACACCACTGCGTATTCCTGAAGGGGTTAGTAGAAGTAGTTCAGTTTTTTCAAACATCAAGGATGCTGTTAAGGGCTAATTTATAGCAACTTAATGCCTAAAATACAACAAGAAATAAAAAAAAACATGCAAGAGAGTTGAAGAAAAACAAACTTTAAAAAAGCTTAAAAAAATTATATTTAACATCAACATCATAATCCCAGATTGCTGATGGTCTGAACGTAGCCTAAATGTTTATAAAATTCTACTTTAAAACTTAGAAATCATGGTTCCTAATGCTCATTTTCTTAAATTGTTGTGGTTATCTCTTGATATTTTTACAATTTTGCAGACAACCTGTAAAGTTATCAAGTACTAAAGTATTTTGCACATGAGCTTCAGATCATCTCAGCAGCTGATACAGAACCTGAGACACTTACCCTCCTTTTGCATACTGGAGCAGTACCAGCAGCAGCAACAATCATCACTGCAGAAACAAGCAGCACAGCTGACAGCAATTTCTAATCCTCTTATAAGCTACATATTTCTTTACATACCACTATCTGAGATCCTCTGCCTTAGATAATTAAAAATGAAATTTCCAAAAATCTAATTTACTTCATCTCGATGGAATATTTCCACAGTTTCGTTTGCTAACCTGTTAAGTTTATATCACTTGAAAATTGTTTAAGTACCAGCATAAGTATCACTGATTAAAACCCTTGAGCCAGTATTTAGCAAGAGAGTGCAGTCATTTTGCAGGTGGAATAATCAACTTGAGATACAGAGGCAGACGATTTCCTTAGTGCTTGCTTCTAGTTGCAATGAACTTCATGGTATTCAACACGTATATTGTGAATTCCACGGTATTTTTAACTTAGACTACTTAACACAACACATCTGCTTTTTAGAGTTTCTCTTATTCCTATGTTTTTATTAACTTGTAGAATCAGGAACAAACCAACTGTACCTTAAGGGATTTAGAAATTTTTGCTTCTTTTGATATTTGGGATTTTTGGTTGCTGCCGTGGTTTTCTGTTTTGTTTTTTGTTGGGTTTTTTTGTAATTAATTTGTATCAGCAGCTCTCAATTTCAGCTAGATTTTCAGTACATCTGAAGATCAGGCAGGAGTGCCAACAACTCAGTAATAATAAATAGCTTTAGTCTGTCAGTCTCAAAATAGCATTTTGGAAGAAGCTGACTTTCCTTTTCAGGTTCACATCTGCATTGTGACTATAAATACCACACTTCAGTATGCACCATCATAAATATCACTCTGCAAATGCTCCAACACCACCACTAGATTTGGCCACTTCGGAACATAAACCAGAGCTATAATGCTGATTACATTAATTTCCCAATTCTCATTGCGAGGCCTGAAATTCTCCTACTTCATAAACTTGCTAAAAAATGTCATACCGTGCTATCTTCTATACCAACTATCCATGCTGACTTGAATAAATTTTAGCTACTTCTTGAGAAGGTAGAGAAAGCAATATTTTGTACACAAGCACACTACACATACAGCCGTTTTTGTGTGGTTATATGGGTTTTCTTTTTTTTTTTTTTTTTTCCCCTCCTCACTCAAAATGAATGATCCCCAGGCCTTGAAACCATAACAGAAAGATAGCAGGATATCTTCTATGTGCCAAGGATGCTTTCATTGCCATCTCTACAGGTCACTAAATGCATTCACTGTCGCTCCTATGAAATGACCCAAATTCTGCCATTTCTAAGCTTTTGGGAAAATCTGCAGTTAAATGTTGTCCTGGTGAACAGGAATTCAGCCAGGGTCTACCACAGATCTCTGGCAGGATACCAGGCAAGTGACTTAAAATCAACCTTTCATATGATTGTTAGGGTGTGGGTGCCTGAACTGCGACAGCACAGACAATTCAAGTAACAAAATCCATTTTCGAATGCTCACTTAGACCCATCTATGCTGAGAAATAAGTATCTTAATTTCTCAAAGTTCTGTCCTTATATTTTGCCAAAGATTTCCTTCAGCAGACCTACCAGTTAAGATAATGCCTCTCTCACAATACTTCAATGAATTGCATTAACACTGTAGTTACAAGCACCTTAAAATGCCAGAGAAGAGAAAAATATTCATGCTTTTGTTTTTCTGAGTAAAAATTGAATACTACACCATAAACACAGCCTGGCCTTTTGAGCAAGGAACCTAGCCCAGAATATCAAACAGCCACTCATTAGATCAGAGCTATCCATCTTCAGATGAATCTTGTGGAAGATATATGGTCATGTAATTAAAGACTTGTTATCATAATGCACCTATATAAAGAGGTGCAACACGATTTCTAATCACATGAAAAAATCCATGACACCTTTAGTGGTCTTCAGAGAAGATAATGTGTGTCAAAATAGAGAAATTAAAAGGAAAGGAATAATCAGAAGGAGCCAAAGCAGAAATCTGGTTTCAGCAAAAATACAGGTGTCTAACAAGAAAACAAGAAAATCCGTACCAAGTCCCAGTGCAACATAATTCATTAAGATGAACAAAACTATAACCACCAGCAGCTACAGCAACTAATAGGTTACTACTACCCTAGCCAGAGTTTTTTTCATACACGTACTTTTTTCCAGGTATGTATATAAAAATTTATAAAAGCTTACTAACTGCAGCCATATAATCACAACACCACACCTCTCTTTCCTGTGTCTCAAAGGACAAATAACTATACCATGTTACATTTATTATAAGAGTTATAAAAAAATTACTGATTATCTCTTCCAGTAACAGAAAATTACATTTATTTTGTATAGTTCTACATTTCTTAGGAAAGCATGCCAACCAGCACACTTACTATACATCAAACTAAAATAACCATATTTGAACAATTCCCACCCAAGAATTTTCCTCAAAATACCACTGATTTCCTTCTCGTTCCCGGAAGTGAGGGAACCCCTAGCACAGCATCACAAATCTTTGTGAATTAAAATATAGTAAGAACAACCCAAAATTTTGACTTACTGCTTTCAATAATTTTCAGTAATTCAAGACAGGTCAAGCACATCAAAGGACTGCAGTACCTACATGATCACTAAAGAAGAGTCACTGGGCTAGCAGTGAAATACATCCTTTATTAGCAGACTTTTTTTCATTTACACTCAAAATAAAAATGTAACTTATACTTTGTTACAGACTGCTCATAAGTCACTCCAATGTACCCTGCAATTCACGTGTTGTTAATCATTACACAGTCATAAAAGAACTATGCATCTCAAGTCACATTTTCATTTTTCATTTTGTTTTCAGTTGACCTTGAGTAAAGTTCCTACAAACAGCACACATAAAGGAAAAGGAGAAATGAGATAAAAAGCTGGCACTTTAAAAGCCCAAGCATACTATGGGAACCTTCACGCACTGGACCTTCATGTGATTTTTTTTTTCATACAATAAAGCAGGTATAAGATGCAATGTGTGAAGCTTTTCAACAGACTGTTGTTTCAACATCCACAAAGCAACGTTTTTGGAAACATCATTCATCTTCCTAAAATTTAAGACTAGGAAAATTAAAATGAAAGCACTAAAAAGCTAGTTGAGAGGACTCTTATAACCAGCAAGGACACAGTCAAATGGAAGGAGCCTACTGAAGATGCTCAGAGAGGTGTTGGATGCCCCATCCCTGGCAGTGTTCAAGGACAGGTTGGATGGGGCTTTGAGCAACCTGGTCTAGTCGAAGGTGTCCCAGCCCACAGCAGAGGGGTTGAACTAGATCTTTAAGGTCCTTTCCAAACCAAACCATTCTAAGATTACACAAATTACATGAAATCTGGTTAAGCACCTTAAGTAAAAGAACTAGGCAGAACTACTTTTGCAACAAGCCAGCTTTCATTTCCCTGCCATGTTTCACCCAGAACATCCTTATTAAACAGATGACAACAGTTGTGTATCAAGGAACATCACCCACAGATCCATATCACCTTCAGACAGGTGTCTGTAGCACTGCTTCAAACTCTTCCAATTTATGACATATGAGGCATATGACCAGTACACTTGATTGATGCTGATGATTTTAGTTTTTATATTAAACAATCTAGGAAATGCAAGAGCATATTTCACTCTTTCTCTCACCATTTTCACCATGATTAACATTATGGTCAGTTTGCATACCATTTTCCTAGAACCGTAGATTTAAACCATATCCCTCATTCCCTAACTAAACTAGTGTGAAATTAAGATTTAACAGCATTAACTAAAATTAATTCACTGAATTTGGTGAAACCTCGCACAGGAGATTTTTGCATTCAGTTTCAGATTGTCCCAGCAAATCAAGCTGTGAGACTCTAGGTGGGGATGTCACAGAAGGAATTAAGACTCTTTCCTTGAAATAAGATTGAGTCAGATATCAATAAAATATTTAGGATTCTGGGAACATACATGAAAATAACTCATTATCATGAATTATTAATTCAGCAAGTTTTCCTTTGAGGCAAAGCCAGAAAAAGTCTTTATACCTTGAAACTCCAAGCTTCCCTTCCCTCTCTACCAACAGTTCACACTTTTCAGTTCCACTTTCCAAGGGAAGTAACGTCTACCTGGTGAATAACCATGAAAATTTTCATTGCCAAACTGGTAGTTTTTGCTGAGCTGCATTGTGTACTAACAGTTCTGTTTCAAACTTCTATATAATTTGAGAACTATGTCTTTTGTTCATTGCAAAATCTGCAACTGCGTGCCAGCCCTGTGTCAAAGCATAATTTCTTTCTCTTGTATATATGGGAACATTTCCTAAGGCAAACTAACTTTTTGCAAAGCAATACCTTGACCTTTTCTCTTTTACTACTCCTACATTTTGGTCCAGAGAGTGAAATACATCTCTGTGATGTAAGTAACTCAAAGTAATACAACTAAAATAGGACAGAATTTGTAATGCAGAGTTTCTAAAATAGTAGTTTAATTTTTTTCCTTTATAAGCACTTATTTCATATCAATTAGACTTGATGTGCTACCACGGTCAATCTAGAACTTTTCATCAACATTCTTCAGAGAGTAGAAAGAGCAGGAAAAACCACTACATATGCAGCCTTCTCATTTTATTCCAATTTGCAAATTTGAGACATCCTATTCTGTTTCACCTTCTTCAGTACTTGAGTTTCAGGAGGAAAGGAGATTTTTTTTTTTTTTTTTTTTTAAGATTCAGTTCTAAATATTTCATGAATGCCAAATGATTTGGTAACATGAACTCTCTTATAGTTAAAATGTAATTAAAAAGGGAAAGGAAGAAAACAGTCTAACAGACTGCAATAATAAACTGATATGTCTGCTACTTGCATAAGAAAAACCAACTGGATACATTCTGAAACATTTCTAGATTACTTTCTGTATTTCTACACAATCAAAACTGAATTCTTGAAAAAAATGTTCCTCCTTTAAAAAGTTGCTGCTATCATCTCTTCCCAATATTTACAATTCTTAGCTGTGTATGCTGAACACACTGTACAAATTCCTATGCTCATTCTAACACACAGTATGCACAGAACATATATATCTTTTTAAGAAACAAATTTTAAGATTAAAAATTATATCAAACCATATAAAATCGAGCATGAAGACTTAGACGTTTTAACTGAGCAATAAGAATGTATAGATTCTTACAGAACTTACAGACCCTTTTTGTCATACAAAACCTAAATTTCTAATTCCTGACACCTGAGGCCTTGTTAAATAATGTTTGCTCTTCTGCCTATGAATGCATTTTTCCCCAAACAATAAACACAGGCAGCCTATGGGATTAAAGCATGACAAAGGTGTAGCTGACTCATGGGATCAATTAGAAAGCATCAGTACTTATGCCTTTTGTTCATTCCATGTTTTACTAACAGTTTCTGCATTTTCAGCATAAGTGTATCACAGATGTTAAACGCCATGCTACAAGGCAACGGCACACCAGTACCATACACTGCACAGAATAAATCTATTCTTATCACCATCTACAATTATATCATAATTATATCATTTGTTATACAATTACATATTTCTTTAAAGTTTTAACAAATGCATAAGGATTCTAACTGAATGCTCATAGCTTCCTGCCCAATGAAAGGATGTCAGCATTTTTTCAGTAAATTTCTAACATTAAAAAAAGAACCTACAGAGTTGCCTCTTCCTAGCTAAAAACAATGTTAAATGCAGCCACCGACACTAATGCCAGCTCAGGTACAGCTTTCCCTCCAAACCCGCTATTAAATTCATAAGCAGGAAAGCCCATGAGCAGGACAACAAGCAGTTCCCATCTCCATGCAGTTTGCCCGTGACAGGTTATTGATAGAACAAACAGAATTTGCAATACTTACTGAGTGTTTCTCCTGCTGGCCCATAACTCCATGGTTAGCTGGGATTGCAAGTGGTTTCATAATGAAGAAACATAAGCTGAACTGAATTTACACATCATGTACCAATTTCTTATGGATGGCAAGTCACCCTCTACAGCATTAAATTAAAAAGAGGCGGAGGGGGTGAAACCACGCTGGAGCTAAAAGTGTCACTACTGGTAAGCTCAAAACCCCCCTCGCACTTGTAGTGCAGAGCAGCAATCCGAATGACAGCGTTAGTCTCCATTTTTGTAACACTGAAAGTCTAAACATGTCAGGACGTACAGAGCCTGATGAAACCCTACATATCCAGCATCCATTCAAGGGAACAAAACCATTCCCTGAGCCTGAGGAATGGGAAGAAAGGAAAAAAAAAAAAAAAGGAGGAAAAAAAGCTAAAATGGCTGACTGCACAGAGACTCCCTCAAAAAGGCTTAATACAGTATTATATTAGTCAGGGTGCAGGAACCAGCCTCCAGCACTCAGCCAAGCATTGTTAATACTCCTGTTTCATTTGCAATCACACACACTCACACACGCAGCCTCCCCCCCTCCCCAGCACCACTACCCTCCACTCCCCCAAAATCAGGGCAGCGTACACGAATAGGGACCTCCTCCCCTGGCTGCTAATGATGCTGACAGAGTAGTGACCAGTGATCTCTGTTCCACTCAGCTAACCAAGTTTGCACAATTAATCTCAGTACATGACATTGATGGATATTTAATTTTATGATGCCTGTTCCTCACAATCAAGACAAGCACTTCTACCGCCCAAAGACTCAGCAACTAAAATACAACACAATTACACACACAAAAACCCAGAGAATCATGAGTCTGAATGCAATACGCCAATATAATTACGTTATTGTGCTTACTTTGGAAGACCATGGCTGCAGGCAGTTGGCATAGCAACGCACAAGGAAAGCCATTTCCTGGGTAGAAAGAATGCTTCCTTTTCTAAATAAAAAATTCCTCTTAGGATACAAACGGCATTGCTGCTTCCTGCAGAAAGCAAAGACACTGAAGTCTGTCTCTTAACCTGCACACAGGCACACACTCAACGCAGTTCGAGTGATGTAAGTGCATTTCTCTCTCTCTCCTCTCCCTCCCTCTCCCTTTATCCACCGAAATATTCGAGTCAAATGGAAGACACATTCCTTGAGGCTCGCCCCCTCCGATACTTAACTGTTTCACTCATTAAGGTAGAGATGGACAACGCAGATAAAACAGCAAGCTCCTGCCTGTGCCTGGTATCAGCCTCGGAAGATCAAGGCATCCCCAGAGGGGAGGGATCCGTTTGCTGCTGGCTCCTAAGAATATCACTGAAGTCAGGGTGGGAACGAGGACCTACGTTTACCTCGCCAAATCCTGAACTGAACACGACTTTTCAAGAAGATAACGCTAAAGCATAGACATCGCCTCCCTTCCCCCCACCCAAAAGAGTGCTGTTGCAGAGGTGTAAACATTGTTATCACGTATTTAGAAACGCTGCACTTGTCCAGCTCTCTCGGATTTTCAGTAGCATCGCTGCTACACAGGCCACAGACATCCATTCCCGGGCTGCGGGAGGTACATGTCCAACACCCCGTTTCACGTCTTTCTGAATATAGCTCCTGCTTCTCCCTGCACACTGAATACACAATTTCAACTAAAACCACATAGGGATACAGGGACTGGAGGAAACTGACATACATATGGCATGTATAACTCTCCCCTCAGACTGTAATTACACCTTAGACTTAGAAATTTCTCCAGTCGCTCCCATTTACACTACACCCCTTCTCTCACGTTACACCAGCACCATGGCACTGCAGAGCAGCCAAAATGCAATGCCACCGGGGACATGTCAAGCAATAAACGAATTGCGAGCCCTACATAATGGACCTCTTCAGAGTCATCAATTCGTACCACTTGACAGAGGATTGACCAAGCCCAGGAATGTGGCATTCTTCCATTAGGCTTTAACTTCAGTAGAGTTCTCTATAACACCTCTACAACACATTCTTTAAAATCAGACTCACTCTAGTCTAAAAATAACTTCAAAGCTTTTTTTGGTTTTTTAACAGGGACAATAGAAAAAAAAATACTTAAGATTTGTTACACAAATACACAGAAAAAAAAATGGATACTACAGAATACTGTCCTACAATCCATAGCTGCCTTCCATCAAATTAACATGCCCACTGATAATGAGTTTAGTTTGTTACACATTGATTTCTTTCACTCCTGACAATGACTGCTAGTAAATGAAGCTATAAAAATTAGTGAAAATTAATTTCAGTAAAGTCAGAAAAGACCCTGAAATATTCTAATCTATTTTTTGCAGTTATTCTATGGACACCTTATCATACACAGGGCATTTTAAATGGAATATATTTACATTTATGAGAGTTTAATGACACTTGTGCCCTTGGTCTTCTAGTATACTCTAAAAGATAAGTTATTCTTTAAACGATTCAATTACAACAATTAGTTTAGAATTTTTACAAGTCTTTGCAATGTGCCTGTGCAACTAACATTATTTTAAAATATTAAATTATACTTAGGCCTTGTAAAACAGTTTAATGGTGAGTACAATCAATTTTCTGATAAAGTACTGATCAGAGGTAGCAGAAGTTATGCATCCTAGGAAGCTAAGGCAAATCCTCTCTAGTACAAAACTTAAAAATACTATTTTTTGACAGAGCAATTAAAAACATCTTGAGTCTGATTTGGTGGCCTTGCCGTTAACACCATGAGCAGAATTTGAGTGTGAGAATTTGAGTATCTTACACTCATGTTCGGGAACAGAAGCATCTCCCCAGCACAGCAAGGCAGCACACCACTTTCTGAATGTCATCACACACATAACTACCTACAAGCACCCCACTCTGTATCAGTTGATATTTCAAACCAGAATCTAGCCCAGGTGTCTGTGGTATAAGCCTTCCAGAGTAACACGAAAACACGATTAAATCCATTAAAATAGTAGTGAAAGTCAAAAATTTAATATGATAATGCCATGAAACACTTTCTTATGCTGGTCACTACTATACACCTCTACTCATCTGATAGTAAATTAAGTCACTACTTCGTACATGATTGCAAGAATTTTTATTAACCTAGTGGAGTCTAACATCTGATGTTCACATGCTGATAAAACCTTTGTGGTTTCCAAAATAGAAAAAAAGCGTCTTTACACTGAAAATATGAAAAGTGATATTTATGTAATTAAGTGAAGAAAATACCACTAACAATTTGTGAGTCAGAACAATTTTAATAAATTAACAGTTAATTCCATCTCCCTATACCTTCCCCCTCAATGCCACCAACTCCAGGTAGAGTGGTGGAGTGTAATCACATGTACTGTCCATTATCAATTCAGGAAATAATTACATGCAAATAATATTTCATAAAAAGTAAGTAAAGTGGAAGTGCAGTGAATTGTTACAGGTTATAGTGAAGAATTAATGGAATTTAAATCAATGTAAAACACCAGAACAATATATCCTGGCAAGCTTTATAAACAAGTATAAATAAATACTTTATAGACAACCTAGCTGCAACTTAATGTTCTTGTGTTTTTCAAAACCCACGTAAGAATTCCTTGCTTAGACTTAAAAGTTTGAAAAAGAGACACTTTTGCAAACATTTCTAGGCTATTAAATTGTGATGTTAATAAACCTGATGTGGAATTGCACATGATGAGCTATCCTAGCTGCCTTCAAAATACTGTACCTATATAAAGAAATTGAGTAACTCTTTAAGAGTCCCAGGAAAGAACGTTAAAAAACCCTTTCACAAGTAGTTACAAGTGTTTGGACATCCCCAGACTACCCAAAGGCTGTGGGATTCGTAAACAGTAGCTCTGAATTCAACGTTAAAATTGGTAGAGATCTCAGCAGCATATATCATCTGACTGTAATACCTCTCAACTATCTTACATTCTAGGATATTATTCTCCTAAGCTGTGTCAACAACGCTTGGAGTATTAAACCTTTTTAGGTTAATGACAAATGCTGCAACAACAGATTACCTCAATTCTTCAGTTTCAAGCAGTCACCTTAACTCACAACTATTTACAGGAGTACTTAATTTTTTATACAGATTACATACACAGAAACCATTCTTTTCCTAAGTACCTCAAACCCAGTAATTATCAGCACATTTTCTCCTTCCCTTTAAACACAATGTAAAGCATCATTTCCTTCATGTTCAAAAACTTAGGCAAAAACCAGCAGCAAGGTCACCACATTTACTGTCACTCCACGACTCTAGTAGCTAGAAAAAACATTCACAGTGAAGGAACAATTACACAGATATTACACAGCTGTGTAGGTGGACTAACAGACAGCTAAATTGAAGAGTGCAAGAATGGAGTACATAATTTTAAGGAAAATAAGGCAGAACTATCTTCTCTTTTCCCTGCTCTCCTCACTTGGAAAGAAGTGCAGGGTTAAAACTTAAATTTAAGCTTGGGGCTATTGGACACAGAACTGTTAAGCTCCCAGGAGCATGCTTCTGGATTTCATAATGCTGATGTTCTCTCCCTCCCACTAACCTTATGAGAGAATGCTAAATAACAATCTGATGGGAACATCAGATTTAAAAACACCAACTGAAACTACTAAAAATGCAGAGAAATAATTCATTCAAAATGCCATGATACATTTAAATGTCCCATACAATATATAAGTCTTATTCTAATGTACTCAGACAAATTTACTGCCAACAATTTAAATCTCTGGCCATATGACCCAATTTCACACAAGCAAGTTCATATTTACGTGCATAACGCAGACACAGCATGATCTCGGCACACCTGTCCTACTGGTATTTTCTGAAGAAGTCTGAGAACTTTAAATAAAACTGTTGAATAAAAGAAAATTACTAAGTCTGTTTTCCAAAGTACTAAAATACCACTTTGGCCAAAACACACAGATAATGTAACAGTATTCACCAAGTTGGGGTTTTTTATTCTTAAAGCTGTGGCATTAACATCATTCTAAGGAAGTTCACAGCACAACTAGCAACACCAAGGCAATAGTTACAACAGAGTGGTGTGTGCTGTTTTGGTAACACATTTACTAATGTTACAGACCATTTGAACAAATGCCCTTCTGTTGAGCTGCTGCTGCAGATGAATCTATAATCCGGATCTTTAAAAAAATGACAAGCCCAGAGCAGTCAGGCTGGTGCCTCAGCTGGGTGGATGTGCCATAGACTGCCAATCATCCCTTTGACAGCAGACTCATTTGTCACCTTCTGTGCATAGCTCTGTTTTCAGTACAGCAAATTTTCTGTTTGCATGCCATCCATCTTAAAATGGGAGCAAGCTATAGCATTCATCTAAAATACTTGCCATTGAGTTCTCTTATGTACAACAATTATATTGGAACAGACATGAAGAAAACTTATTACTGATGGATAATCATTCCAAATGTGACAAAATGTCCCACTTCCAGAATATCTAAATTAGCTTACAAAATTCACCAGAGCAAAGGCACACCACAGTACTAGAGCACAAAAACTTTTCTCTGTATTCCGTATTTATTTATGCTTTAAATCTAACAATGTTTTTAGAAAGAAAAAAAGAAAAAAAAAGATAAACATATTTTTTGTGTTCATGCAAGAGATACACAGTCTTATATATGATGTTTTACAGGCTAGGTCAAAATTATATAAAATATATGTTTGTGAAGTCACTTTATATGATGTGGTTTTTACACAAAGTAAAAGTATACATTATTATTATTACACCTTAAAAATTAGACATTGAAATTTGGGTATTAATGACTTCAATTTGCAGAATGATCACAGATTAGTTTCGTTAGTTTCCACTGTTTCAGTACTTCAGCAGTGGAAAAAATGCATTCTGTGAAGATAGATGGAAATTTTTCCCAACATTCACAAAATTTTCTCACTCTGGTGTAAGGACAAGACTTAACCACAGTGTGTTAATTAAACTGGACAACATGCGAAAGTACTTTCTGTTTTTAAACTGTGAAAAAAAGCATGAAAACAAAAGAAAAAAAAAACCCACATTTTTAAGGTCAAGAATCACAATGTCAAGCATTCAGGGCAAGCAAGTTCTCTTTACCAAATCCAAACAACACTTTGACATCCATATCTGCTGGCAACAAGGTTTACTACTGAGATATCAGTCAACTATCTTGGGGGAAAACTAACCAAAAAAAAACTAGCCACAAAATCCCTCACATATCGTTATGTCCATACCAATTTTACAGCAGAAATCTAGGGACAAAAATTCCTCACTTATGTGAGGCAACCCTAAAATTTCACATTCTTTGTTGTATAATAATGTAGGAAAACTTTATGGAAGCTGCATAAATGCACACCTCTTTCAGGTGTATCCTACCACTCCACTGTTAAAATGTAAGAATAAAATTCAGGGATTTTTTTGAGGTCAATCAACTGCCCAAATTCTATATTGTTATGGTCATTAGCAGCTCCATTGAAACCTGTTACCTGAAATATGCTGACATGTTTGAATCACAAGGATGATTTCTCTGGCACAGAACTGTGTATATCTGAGACCAGCCAAGACAGGGGAACAGTTATTTAATGTTTTAATATAAAATGTTAATGGATTAAAAACATACAAACCCCAGATTTTTCAATCTTCTCTAAATGCTGGCTGGTTTTCTGTTGGTTTTTGTTGTTTTTTTATTCACTGGGTGACTTCACTGGTAGTGGAGGGCAGTATTTTTTTTCTAAGCTAACATAATATGGTTTCTAACAGTTTTCCTTGAACTCAATTAGAAGCGTTAAGGGAGAATTTAAAATTCTCATCACTATGTTCAAGGTGCAGATACAGATGGGGCCAACAGAAAACCACCAGACTTCTGTTAGGTTTCACAATGCCCCATGTAATAGTGGAAATTGTGTGTCTTTTTTACTACTATATCTGATATTATGTCCTTTCTGTCCATCTTCTTTAATGTTTACTTGGACATCTCCCAGAGCAACTTGCTATTTATCTCTGATGTTGCAAGAAAGTTCAGCTTTGAAAGAGCTAGTAGCTGTTACACAGATTTTTCATTCACTTCAATTATCTCTTGGAAAGAAATAACTTGTGTTTCTGTCTCCAGTCACAGTCTCATGCAAGGAGAATCTCTGAAGAGTCTACTCCAGGGGTTCCCAATTAAAATCAACACTGAGACAGTTTACTAGCATAAGATCATTTTCTTCTGGGAGATCTCTCTCCTCATGCCCCTGCATATCCTCTCTTGTGTAATGCACCATGCACTAACATATCCTGAGAGCTTTGTGCCCTGCCTCTAGCAAGTGTAAAGAAATAATTTATCCAAACCTTTTGCTTTTATAACTAACAAACCCCACGCAATTTCATTTGTCCTTCACTTTTAAAAGTGATTATCAAGCAAAATGAGCTAAAAGTCAAAGCATGACATTATATCCTTCAAATAAAGAGAACTTAATATAACATTCTAACAAATGTCTTTTCCTCTCCTCTTCCCAAATCAAATAAATCAGGAAGTTAACTACCATCACTTGATGGATGTCCCATTTTGCAAATGTAACACTGCATTTTTTCCTTGCAATTACAAGATCAGTTACCTAGATATAGTAGTGCTAAATAAAAAGTAGAAGTGCACGTACCAGATTGACTCTCCCTAATAATTTGGTTCTACACTGTTTTGTATTCCAAGACTGGTGTCAGAATGCTTACTTGTAAGATGGTCTTTTGTGTACCACAGATCATTTGAGGACTTTGAAACCAGTTAGCTGCAGACCCGTACATTCACCAAATTACAGTGTTCAATAGTAACACAGAGAATGTAATTCAGAAGTGAAAGGAAAGAAAAGTAAAGTATTTTACATTTTAGTACATGCACATACACACATATAAAATAATGCAAAATAGAGCGAGAGCATAATCTGGGTAGTTTTTACGACAGCCACATCAACAATAAACATCACACCCGGCAGCTGTTCCAGATGCATGTCAAAACTTTACTATCTGACAATTCAAATATCATTAGATTTTCCCATGTTTCAATTCCATACATAATTTCTTAATTGCTCAGGATATTTTAACTACTAAATTTGTTAATTTTTAGAGAGTTTAAATTCAGTCAGCAAAACGATAATTTGAAATTAGTCAAGTCAAATACAAGGCATTATTAAAAGTGCTCAGAAACAGGACCTTTTCTGAAAAGATTGACACCTAATACTAATAGTTTTAAGTCACACTATGTCAAGATCAGCTCACATAGCTGTGGCTCAGATGCTTGGGGGAAAAAAAATGAACTGACAACTCCTTTCCGTTCTTTAGTGCGCAAATATCCACATTAGGACTATCACTCATGATGTCCACCTGTATAGAAATACCAGCACTGAAAGGATCTGTATTGCTATTCTACAAATATAATGCATAGGCAGATCCCATTTCCCCATATGTACTTTACATTCCAACATTGTTCCTAACTGAACAACCTTATGCTAATGAAAATATCCCTTTTAAAAACATTTAAGAATACAGGTATATGTTTGGGCTTTTAATTTTCCTCAGTTCTAATCAAGTTTAAGTGGTGGAGAATCAGTATTTGTATTTAGTTACATTATGCAACAATCAGTTTCGAAAAGAGTTATGAAAAACTCATTTTTCTGCTGCATGAACAACTTTCTACTTTGATGACAAACCTCACATTTAGTTTTATATGCTACAACTCAGAAAAGCAAGCTTTTATATAATATAAAAGAGCACATCACAAGCCAGTAACAGGAATAAAATCATACTACTCTGGAAAATCTATGCTATTATTAACCAAAGTTTCACATATGTGTGGTTATAAAGTATTGGCAACTCTAAAAGCTGTACACAGGACCCAGTGTCACTAATATGTCTAAAAAGAAGAAAGAAATATTACTGACACTTCGGTTGCAGAAAATACTGCACAGCTTCAACGTTTCTCTTTGAGTTTTCAAATCTAAACACAATTACAAATCCAGTTATGACATCAATGTGAGCCCTTCCAAAGGGAATGGAAGAACACTAAATCCCAATGGATCTCAGAGTTCTGCAGCACAGATGATGTAATGTATAAAAATAGACAACCTCTGACAGAAGCTGCAAGTTGAGTAAATAACACACTGCATGTCATTAATTTTGCATTAGCTTGCCAGTAGTCATTACTAAAAGGATGATGAACTAACAATTTTGTTTTGCTTCAGGTGCTACACAAAATAAAATGATAGCATTGCTCAAATATTAACAATAATACACAACATAATACATAACTCAAAACAGTAATAGTCCCTTACAACACAGAGGAAGGAAGGAAGCTGTGTGGCTAAAAAAGGTTGTGTTTTGCCACAACACAGAGAATACCGGGATGGGAATTACTTATTGTCATTATAACATTACCAGTGGTTGTTCCCATAAAGAAACATCCAACTGCCATACAAAAAAGTAGTTAATGAGAACTACCCAAATCATATCAGACATTTCACATTTCAGATAAAATTATCCCAGAATTTTTGTAGTGTTTCACTTCAAAATACCCCTACATATATAACACAGTCACGCACTTCAGGAATTAATGTTACTAGATTAATATTCAAATATTACATATACAGACTATGTATATCTATTTAATATTTTGTATTACTTCCTAGTATAATGTACACATCTACTTCACTCCAAATCATGAGCAGACTATCACCATCACAGAATAATAAAAACAGTTGCTTTTGAAATTGCACACTACATTTTGTAGATGAAGAAAAGCAACTTAACAAGGATCCTTTCTGATAACAGGATACTTGCACATTGGCAATGTTAAGAACTAGACCCTTTCTTTTAGTAATGGAACAATCGATACAGTACATTTTATTTTCACTATAAACATTGAAAATGTTCAATAAATCATTTTTATACTGATTTGTTATTAATAGAGACAAATTTGTTTGAGCAAACAAGCACACATTATTTATGATAATGTGTTTAAAACACCTTTCCATACCATGCTACTTCCCATCAGCAATACACTGCAAATTTAGGTGTGCATACAATTATGTTTTGAACTACCATTTTTCTGCTGACATTACTTAAATTGTTTCATAATGAAGAACAGAATGAGTTCAGTTCAATTTTTATTTAAGTCAGGCAACCTTTTTGCTTTCATTTTGCATAAGCCACATAGCAGCTTCTTTCCTTGTTGCTCTTCATATTTTTCCTCCATTTTTCCTGGAGAAAACTTAGTTCCCAGCAAGTTCAAAAACTGAATCTATTTAAATCAGTTCAGCTGTCATAACTCATATGAGCCTCTAAAGCCAAAACCCTTGAACATCCTGCGCTCCAAACATTCCTGACAACCAAGTGCACCTGATCCCAGTAGTTTCTCTATGCATTTGTTTTACTTTGTAAACAGACTTCCAAGGTCAAGGATGCTTAAAAAATTGCTTCTCCCTCCAACCTCTCTGTATCCTTTATACCTTTTTACAAAGTCAAACTTTCAGTGTGTCCACACCTTCTAGTTCACTGCCTTACCAAATAATTTTCATCGATGTGGTTCTTTCTTCCTAAAAGCAAGCTTTTCTTGTTGTTAATGTGAATACTCATGACTGAGTCTGTTTTTTGCTTTTTGTTTTATTAAGTGATCTTGTATTAGAATAAAGTTCTAGAGACTCCTAAAAATCATCAGAACACTAAAAGCTGCAGCTATTTACAGGCTTGAAAGATTGACAGTGTTCCTTTAAACTGATTTCTTGTATACTGGGAATCTGACAACTGTTCCTACTGATTCAAACTAAAAGAGCTGAAATTCTACATATAATAAAGATGATTAAGTACACTACTACACTGGCAACAATTTACTATTGAACCTCTTATCAATTTACAATGCATTAAACAAGAATATATTAAATCAAGCTATATCACAATACTGCAAAGTCCATACTGTTGAGAAGCAAACACATCTAAAGTATTTCATGATCACGTGTAGTGTGGACCATGCAAAGACATCCAGCAACATAAAAAAACCACCCAGAGAAGGAATGGCATTGTACTGGTTTTCAACATTAAGCCTCATCCCAAATTACACTGGACATCTGTAACAAATGGTTCAAATTAAATCAGCCTTTTTGACTTCTCATCTATGTAAACCACTAAGAAACACTGCTTGTCATCTTGTAAACTTCCACAACTTCAGTAACCACAGACACTGAGTAAGGGAAACAAACAAAGGTTTTGCATCAAATTCCATCAGAAAAACTTGTAATTCATGTATTTTTAGATCCTTCCTAAATGTAGTAACACAATATACAGCAGTTTTGTAATGTAATTTTGCAAAGGAAAAGGCAAATTTGATTCATAGAACAATCTCAACATTTATTTTCAATCCAGGAATTTTAGACTCTCAGCAGACAATGTAAATCCAAATAGTATCCGGAAAAAAGGCTACTTTGCCAATGCTTTGCACTATTAATTTTAAAATAATATGGGAACAGGCAATTTTCTACAATTTTACTACTAAATGAGCAGGCTGTAATACTTTTTTAAAAAATAACACTCATCCAAAAAAAAGGTAGGAAAAAACCCCCAGACATTTTTTTCAGGGAGTCACGGCTGCAGATGAAACTTGACTCAGCAACATTAGGCATGGTTTCATTTCCAGACCTCTTCTCATTCATATTTTCAGTAAACTCCTTCAAACGAAATCCAGAAGGAATACTTGTCTGCCCTAAACACATCTCACAATGGCTTTCTCCACAGCAGTCATGAGGATAAAATTGTTACATGCTTGTAACTGGGGTGGAAGCCGGGGTTATTGATGGCTCCATGCCCACCGCTCTTTTCTTCTGACACCGGATAAACGGATTGTCACCTCACGTGAATCTCAAGCTGAATGGGATAAGGAAGGTTACTAAAGGCAGAGAGGCCTTTTGTAGGGATTTCACCAGCTGGCTTTAGAAAGCCTGGCTGAGAATACACTAGCAGTAAATTTCATAAGCCTGTTAACTAATTCAGATCTAGACAGATTCTCACACACCACACACTATGTTTCTGTTCAGGGCTGCCCGCAGGTGCTTCAGCGTTATACTTACAGGCTTACCTCTGTGTCTGTAAATATACCCCAGCAGGCTTTGATACTTTGCCCTTAGCAAAGTAAAAACTATGGTTCAGACTAGCAAAAACTCCCATCTCAGTTTATATACCAAGCACAGATAGACAGACTATCACAAACTAGGGAGTTACAGATTACTCTCTATGCCACTAAAGAACAGCATCTTATTTTGGACAAAGTTATTTTTCCTTTGTGAACTTGTGTTAATTTACACTAAATATGTCATGCATTATACACAGAATAACCAGCTCAGCAACACTCAGAGTGAGCATGACTAATTTTTCACAGAAGCACTGCAGCAGCCACAGAATTTACTGGCAGTAAGATACTACAAGGAAGTCTACCCTTTTTTAAATTCACTCCTCAGAGGACCATTTAATGTTAAAGTTCGGGTTTTTTTGAAAACAAACAAACAAACAAACAAATAAAAAAAGGAAAGGAAAAAAAAACAACACAAAAAAACAAAGAGGAAAAAAACAAACAATAAACAGTCTAAAGGTAGAAAAAAAGCCATGCTGGTTCATAGGAGAACGGGTCCACACTTTCAGTGAAGTCACCATAAACAAGGGGTTTGCATGAAAATATGAAGTAGCCTTAAGTATAGATACACACAGAATGAAAATCCACATTCAGAAGTTAAAACTCCAACTTCTACTATTAAGTAAGGAGCTGTTACCGCTAATCTAGTTAAAGACAATTTCTGACACATGAGAAGCACCAGGAAAACTTTTCAAGATTCAAGTGAGAGCAACCCAAACTTTGGGGTTTTTCCCCTGAAAAAGAACTGATCAATTTTACCAAATTACAAAATGTGGTAAAAGGGATGTAATTTTATCAGCCTGATTAAAAATATTCACTTTAATTCCATATACTATTAAGTTTTACTTTCCTTACCCCAGAAATCAAGTACATATGTTCCAAAAGTAACATGTCTAAATACGATATTCAACGTTGGATTTCACTTCAAATGATGCTTCAAAGATTAAAGTTATTAAAACACTACAAAGTATTTCAAATGCTTATCATAATCTGGGAAGTACGTTATCACTCCTAGACGTAGGTTACTTAAGATTGTGCCACTGAAAAACTGGAGAGCACTGATCTGAAGATAAGGAACTGATTCCTGGAAAAAAAGTACTATATATTGAAGAAAGAGAAATTTTAAACCTAGAATCACTTGTCTACGATACTGAAAACATACTGAAATTTGAACCCTCTAAGTGTTTTAGATATATGAATTTGGCAATGTGACACAGGAGGAACTTTTTTAAATAAACACAACTCCTGATAAAGTATCAGAAGAATTGATCAAAGTAACATTCCAGGAAAGAGAGAATTTTTAAGCTAAAAAAAAAAAAAAATTTTAGTTTGTTTTCAGGTCTATCACAAGAGATTTCTCAAGCATAACAGTGTGGACATTTAACAGTTTGACAAGACACATTCTTATCAAACATTGTATTTGAACGATTCTTACTATTTATTCATTTTGGCACTGACAAATGCAACTGCAAATGCCAGTTAAGTTTAAAAGATGCCACTCAGATCTTCATATTACTTTGAGTGTATTTGAGGTCTGGTATCAGGAAAAGCTTCTATATTTTGTTTGATACCATTCCAAGACACTTGACTTATTTGGGCACATTCTTCCCTAGCTTGGCAAGCCTTGTTTCATGTAATAGCCATTTACACATACTTTGCCAGGAGTCTACAAAATCCAGCCTCTTTATACTGAGTCAGTACACATCAGAATGGAAGACAAGCAAGAAAAACCATGACAAAGGCATTTTGTTGTTTCTTTAGTGCACATCTTGTCACACTCCATTTCCCTCTACTGACATACAGGTACTAAACAGTGATGGGGGCCAATTTTTTAAGTCCTCAGTGTCACGAAAAAGATACTTGAGTAAAGTGTCTGTCAAACACTAAATATTTTATATATGCAACCTTTACTTATAGTTCTGATTTCCTACAAATCACAAGACATCAAAGCAAGGAAGGTCAAGCAGGCTGGGCAAGAGACATTGTGCTATCAGTAAACTTTGTGTTTACATTAGTATTTTTATATCATTGTGAGATTGCTGAACTATCAAAGCAAAAGCTATGAGGCAATTTTAGTCATAACGTTGCATCAGTATTACATCACGCTGCAAACCCACCGGTAAATTGTTAGTGGACCATACACAGTAAGTTACAATACCTGAGGTTTAGTGCATTCCTGTGAGCCAAAATGAAATGAATGCCATATAGGAGGAAAGGAAAAGATGAACATTATCAGACATGCCATAGTACATTCCACCACTATGAAGATAATGTTAAAATTATGTTAATGTGGGTCCACTGTCCTCCACAAGTTGACTCTATTGCAGAAAGCCATGCCACAACTGAGAGCACTGCATTTAACTTTTAATTCCTGAAAAACACAGCCATGCATATGCATTTAAGCTCTACATTTTGCTCTATGTTTATATGAAGATATAGAAAACCTTCTTCAGAAAATACATTGGAACTTTCTGAAGAAAAGCATTCAGAGACCACTGCAAGTAAAGCATAATAATTTAACAACAACAAAAATAATAATTCTACATGCTAACTATGCATTTAAGGTAAAACAAAATGTAAGAAAATTACACATTGTGAAGATTTTGAGGATGCTATCAAAGCAGCTTTTTTACTTTCAGTCTCATGTACATAAGACCTAAACTAAAACACATCCACATAGAAGAGCAAACTTGAAAACAAACACATCATATTAATCCTCTTTCAGTTTAACACATTATTACTACAATATCTGAACTTCAGTTTTGTTTTGGGTTTGTTTTTTTTTTTTTAATGCTTCTGTCTTTATTTATCCAGAACTAAGAAGCACAAACAAAGATGACACCCTGACAGATGCTGGCCAAAGAATGGATGGGCAACAAGTCCACAGGATATATGCTATAATATGTTTTGAAATCCTATGTGTTTCAAAAAGAATTTTGCTTTTTTCAGTCAACTTTTCAAGAAATTAACATTAAAAAAAATGAGGTCAATGGACATAAAATAGGAATGGAGAAAAAAAACAATGCAGCCTGTAAATGTATGACTAAAGCAATAGAAATAACAGTCCTAGTAGCACCGAATGAGAGAATAACGTCTACAAGATCACCAAATAGTGTAAAAATAGGAGGAAATGGACCAGCATGAAGAATCTTGATTATACTTTAAAACTCATTTGAACTTATTTGACTCAATTTGCTTTGGAAAAATATAACAGTCAGTCATATGCATCATATTACACTTTGCAAAGCAACATTTGACTGTAATTATTGCAAATTTTACAGTTTATTTGGCAATCTCTTCCAACTCCATATGAAATCTTTCTTGCAATGAATTTCCCACACATACACAAACCCATTATGAACTTGCACAACAGAACGGCACAAGACGGACTTTTGCTTTTAGCACCAGTTAAGCTTACAAAAACTCATCAGGCATACCTAAAGCAAAATTTATACAACAGGCAAGCACCTACAAATGCAAATGGCACTGTGTAATCTAAACAGTGCCCTTCTAGAGTTAGATACAGATCACACTACAACCATCTGCTAAGCACAGTGTACACATCTAAATTATATGGACAAAAGTCATTCTTCCTGTAATTCCTACAAAGTATAATACCACATTTTCTCTTTCTTTTTAAAAACCAGCCAGTAAAATGCTTTATCTTCAAACCAAGTGAACTGGCTCAATCCATATTAAATTTAGAGGCAATTAAAACTGCACTAAAAATTAAACCATTAAAAGCTGTTGTATAAACAAAACCAAATTGTTGGCATAAAATGCAGTTATTCAACTCATGAAGACTGTATAATTAACAGATGTAATCAAACATCTACACACTTACAGACACACATTGAATTTACAGTGAACTGGCAAACAAGGAAAAATTGAAAAGGCCTACAACTGCACTGTATCAAAGACAGTATTTTAAAAACACTTCAGCTCTAATCCTGCAAGTTTATATGTATATGGCTGACATGGTGCAAAATTCAGCCCAGTGAACACAATGAGATTAAATATGCACAGAGTTATTTATGCCCATGCCTTTACAGTTCTAGCAGATTTAGGGGCTTAAACGAGTAAATGAGAGCAAAAAAGAAACAGCTTTTCCAGTATTTTGTGAACAGTTGTAATCAATACCAAACAAACATATTAATCTAATAGGGCTTTTCTCAGTTTAAAAGCCAGATAAAAATTTTTGTGCCATAGATTTTAATTATTAGTTTATTTTTATCTCAAGAGAAAGTCTGGAAACTTTTAAAATGTGTAGATCTCCCACTGAAAAAAAGCAATCAAGTAAAATGACCAAATGATTTCTTTGATGATAGGCCAACTATATAGCTCACTAAAACCCAAGTATAAAGGGCAGACACCAGCAAAAGTTAATTTAAATTTTACATTTAAATTCTGGATAGCAAAAGGAAATTACAGATTTAATCCAAGAATTTGGTGTACTGCAATGCAGCACAATCCCTTTCAGGCAACACCTGTTATCATGTACAATGAGTGCCTCATTAACTGACCTTTTAACACAGTACACGAACTAATTCTTCTGTAACTTAAGAGAAACAGCAAATGAGAACAGAATTTCTTTCGCAGTCTCCCATAATGACTGGAAAAAATAATACATGACACTCACAGTAATTAGAAACACACTTTGAACTAAGATGCAAGCTGCACACATGTTCACATATCGATGGAGTTGAATTCACAGGGGAAAGCTCCCTAGAGAAGCCCACTTTTAAAGATACCAGCAAGTTTAGCCATTTTGATTGTGTGATTTTCAGTAACTTTCATGTTTCTGTTTTTTTGTGAATGACAAATACAGACAGCTTACCGTGTGGTAGCCTCTAGGTAGAGGTGGCTTCCCCACAGGATAAGGGTCAACAGTATCAATAATTGTTTGTCGCTCCCCTTTCTGGTTGATTTTCTTAAACCTTCTTCGAGACTGCCTGTGAGACGCTTGACGCTGAAAATAATCCTCATTTTCTTCCATGTAATCAACCTACAATAGATGCAAAAGAGGGTGTCATTTCCCACAAGAAATAAAAATATTTTTTCTTGTTGGAAAAACAACAAATCCTACTTTCAAAAAACATCACCTAGCTTTGAATTTCCTGCATTTTCAGCACTAAGACTGAAACCACCACTAAAAATCAAAATAGATCAACATTAGCATGAACAGCAACAGTGAATATGACTACTTTTCAAAAACGGCAGAAGAAAAATTCTCCCTTCCTCACCCCCTTCTTATACTTGCACGAATACAAACATTTCACCACTCAGTACATTACCAAAAGAAAACTGGTTCGTCATTTATATTGTTGTTACATTTACTTTTGCAGACTTCCTGTAAACCTATAGTTTTCTTGTGCTAGCAGATATCAGAACAGTTTGCGGGTTTGTTGGGGTTTTTTTAGGCAGCTTTATTGATAAGCAGAGATGCTTTAAAGTATTAATCACAGGTTAGCTAAAGTAATTAATGCTTGTTTGAATTAAATTTATTCTCAGCCATCTGAGGTTTTTAAGACTGAATTTGAACATTTTTAATTCTGCCAACTTTCCTGGGTGAAAGGAAGGAAATTGTGGTATAACTTCAGGGTTATAGAAGAGATTAGGTTACTTGTTTGTTAGTAGTTTGCATAACCACAAGTTAAGGAAACAATTTGTTGTCCCAGTTTTGTTCTCTAGAAGTCTGCAATTTAGTTGGTTGTAGCTGCGTGAACAGCTGCTTTTATCACTCAAACAATGCAAGTATGTAAGCAAAGAGTGACAAAAAAGTTATGTATGACATATTAAAAGATCATGTGCAAAAGAGAAAACTCTAAGCAGTATTGGAAGTTAAAGTATTAGTAAAGGTGGTCTGTAAAATTTCAAAGCAACTGAATGAAAATATTCTTACCACAATCATTTCAGATGGCTCTAGAACAATGCATTCACATCCACGCCTCGTGCTCCCAGCAGAACGCTTTCCAAAACTGAACAACAAAAATATTTCAATTATTAAAGAGATCGATCAGAGCTTTAACACAATCCATAGGCATATTTACACCTTATCCAGATACTGTAAAGCAGAAAAAAAGGCACATACCTCTGCACAAGTTTCATGCATATGTCCTTCGATAGCGTCCTTGAGTACCAGTTAATTAAGAGCTGTCTATTTTGTATTTACATAGTTCCCTAAAAGTATTTGCTAAATAAGTCTATTAACACTAAAACAAGTGTCAATCAAGAGCTGTCTACTGAAGAGGCATAGTTGATTCTGAACTAGATTTCAGAGTTTGATCTAGTATCTTCTGACATTACAGTATTAAGTTACCTAAGCTATTTGCATTTCTATAACGAAAGCTAACTGGCATACTAAGAAAAGAATTAAAAGGCTGATCAACTTCAATTAGCTCTTTTTCACTTAAAATAAATTAATAAAATAAAGAACATGAGTGTATTCCCAAAATGAATAGTTGAGGACAAAAGGTTGTTCTGCCTTTTCATGACACATTCCCACACACTGTGCACATTGCACAGTGCAATAATTAAACATGATACTATTTTGTTTCCTGTAGGATAAAACAGAAAGCTTTTTTAATTTCGGTTTCTGGAGTGTTCTGCCTGTATTAAATGAATGTGTGCACCTGAAGGTTTCACTGCAAAGAATCCTCGACATGCAGATGCAAAGGTGGAGTGCAGAGAACCAGCACACAATTCAGTGAAACACAGGACCTTTATAATTAGATCCTTAATCCTACATCATCAAAGCAGAAGAAAGGCAGCCAGCTAAAGTTTGTTTCTGGGATGTGTGACTCCTCCTCTGGGTAGGAATGCCAGGTCAATGACAGACCTTTCCCATTGCAGACTGGAGGGCAGGACAGACAACAAAGCCACTCGAACTTCAGGACCCCTTTGTAACCAACCTACCCCACAATTTGCAAAGAGCCAATACAACTATTTAGCCTTTGCCTTTCTTCAACCTGGCACCGTGCAACAGACATGGGAAACCTTCCTGTCTGAAGCCCAGAGGGCAACAGCTTGGAAATCAAGCCAGACTTGATGAAATTGTAAAATTTGAATTTTAACCAATCCTGTAATGCAGTCATGGTACCACAACAAAGCTACAATTTCTGTGAAAGGTTACACTTCTGAGCTTTATTTCACACCACACAAACTGAAGTTCATATCCCATTCAGAAGAGTGTATCTAGTTCATATCTATGCTCCTGTCCCGCCTGGCGATTAATAGAAATGAACAATTTAACTTACTACCCCAAAGGCTAATCTCTTGACAACAGCACATTTATAGGCTCAAAAAGAAGGCAGTCAGATACTGAAAAGAAATGCCAGCTGTGCTTATTCATCAAAATAATAATCGCATTTAATGGTACATGGGACTTCTACAATAGAAAAAATTTTCCAGAATACTAAGCTTCTTGAAAAGAAACATTTGATTAAGAAAGTCTCTGGACAAAATGCTTATTTTCCCAGAGGCAAACACATGCTTCCTCCTATAGACCAGCAACAAAACACAGGGTTCTTTACTCTACAATACCATCTTGAATTTTATACAGTTTCAACTATTCTGAAAGACACCAGAAAATGAAGCCATTATAGTAATTCATTAGACTGTTGCAAAAGTGGTAAACTTATTTTCTTGGTCAATAACCTGATCCATACACACAGTTTTACCCTAAAAACAGAAAGTAAACCAATGCATTGACTGAAAAACAACAATGCAAAAAATAGTGATTAGGAAGTCAACTTATTTGATATTCTAATTAGAAACAAACACAAATATTCTCTTTCTACTTAGAAAACACTGCTGTATTTTTTTTTGCCAACTCATTTTTCTAGTCTCACAGCAAGCACTCATCTCTATAGAAAATGCATATATGCTTCTCTACTCCACCATTTCTTCTTCCTCTAATCCTGTCTGTAAGTATCAACTTAAAAGTTCTGTCTGTTGCTAATCACTGGTGACATGCAAAAGTTTCAAGCTTTACCAAACATAGTGAAAACAAAAAGCCGTGTTTTGGATGTGCTTTTCTATTCTTGAATAACTTGTTTGGATTTTACCCTTCAGCACCAGGGAACAGGCAGTCAGCGTATTAAGACAGAAGGCATGCATTCAGTTAGTATAAAGAAAATTCTCGATTTCTGTCCCCAGTAACACAATGGTTCTCACAGCAAATAACCATGTCACTGCTGTACTGCTCAGATTCCTATGACAGCATGAAATTTATCAGAACAGACAGTGCATCACATGTATATATTATCTTTGACCAAAGATCAGAAGGCACTTCAGGCTGCAAACAAACTCTCTAATCTTTGTGAAGCATTGTAGGAAAGGAGGCAAGTAAATCAAGGCATAAGAAAGTTAAATGACCTTTCAAGTGTTGCAGTTCTCAGACCGCCACACCAGCTAAACCTCCTGACTTCCAATCTCTGTTGAAAATTCATCACCAGTGAGGAATTCATGTAATCAGTGAAAATTGGGGAACTCTCTTGTTATTGTCTGCTACACCTCCAACTGTGGTAGAACATCCATCACAGTATTGCACATGCCATCTGTTGCAGAACCACACTTCAATATAGGTTTTTGTGTGACATGCAACTTGGAGAAACAACTGGAATCATAGGGCATTGCAATTCTGCTGTTTCAATTCGTAAGACTGACAAAGTCAGTAAATTGGATCTGAATTAATTTGTCAGAGTTTTTCCACACAAGAGCAAAAATAAAAGACCAACAAAACATGACTTCAGTGACACTCTTCTCCACCTGAAATCCCTAGCTGCAGTAACCAGCCACTAAGTAAAGGCACCTAACCAAACTTGATTTACTTGAAAACAAGTTATTCAAAACATTAGTAAGCAATAAGAAGAAGCAAATATTAAACACATAATACAGTCTGTTACTGATCTAGTAAAAAAGCCCAAGCCGTAAAGCCTTTTATAAAATTCTTCATTATAAGAATGCTGAGGTGCTCGAATAGGCTGCCCACAGTAGTTTTGGACTCCCACTCCCTGAAGAGTTGAAGGTCAAAGTGGATGGGGCTCAGAGAAACCTGGTCTGATAGAAGATGGGGGTTTAAAACTAGCTGATCTTTAAGGTCCCATGCAACCCAAGCCATTTGTGATTCTGTGAAACACCAGAAGAACTTCATAAAAGGGACCACAAGCCAGAATGCAAGCTAGCTTTAGAGATGGCAGGTATCATACAGAAACAGTAGCAGCAAAGAAAGTTTCAGTGGAAGAGCTGATAGATTATCTTCATAATATCAGTTCTATTTCAGTAACTTTGACTAGACAATGTTCTTTACAAAATTTTGATGCCAGATTTCACACAGAATGTGAGTTTGACTATCCGTATTTCTCACAAAATACAGTCTATATGAGTACTGGCTAGCCAAAATACAATGTAGAGAGCCTATACCTAAACCTAGAGGTTTCAGTGGACGAGAGATTTCACAAACTCCTTCCCTTTCTGTAGTGTAAGATAAGACTGTGGATATATGACTTCATTATGCAGCTTAAGCTTTAATCCTTTTTTTTTTTTTTTTAATGCAGTAGAAATTTTACACAGTATATACTTCACTTTTGGTTGTACCATACCATTCCTTAATTATTTAAATCAAAACTGTCTTAATACATCTTTCTACCTAAGCCTGATTAATTTTCAGCTCCTAAATATAGCTCACTTGCAACTAAGTCAGTGATAACACCCGAAACAATCCTAGATTTGCAGCTATTTTCTCTAAATCAGTGATGTGCATAAAAGAATTTCACCAAAGGAAGTTAAGGCAGTTTAAACTTATCTTTGTAATTGTAGCTGCCAATATGGGATGCAGCGGTTATGACAGTAATTTAGAAAGCCAGAAGGCTTGCCTGGTCAGGATATTGCTGTCTCACCTAAATTCCCCAAAGAACCTTGTTTTGCAGCAGCTTTGCCAACACTTTTCTTCCCTGCTACCACATAAGCTCAGACTTGAGGTTACTCAAGTATTAAACTTCACAGATGCTCTCCTCAGTACCTGTCCTAGAGGTAAGTTCACTTCTGAAGTCCTTTTCTATCACAGTACTTGTATTCCCATAAAGCTATTGAATGCGTGATGTGAATATAAATCTACTGTAATATATAAAAACAAACAAATCAACAAAAACCCCCAACTGAAAGATATACAAAACAATATTATTTACAGAAATTCATTTTACAGTAGCCACTTAGGTATTTTCCCCAAGCAACTGCTCCCTAACTACACTACTCCCTTAAACAGTTGACAAGTCTAATTTTCCACTTGAATATTCAAAAGCTTTCTTTTCAAATAAATTCATTAGTACTAAAAAAATCTTTAATCCATATAAGTAATTTACCATTTCATTTCTATTCTAACACATTCTTGAATTGAATTTACACTGACCATACATAGCAGTTCCCTTCTCCATAAGTATGCCTTACTATACATGTATCTCAGCTTGTAACTCCTTACACTGAAAACATACAGAGAAAGAACAGATGTATCACAGTTTTCAACATGCTTGTTAACAGAAGACAAGTTTTAAGTGAAAGTTAAGTTTCCATGTTTCCCAAGTTTACACTTTCATTTTTCATTAAAAAAAAAAACAAAAAACCCAAACCACACAAACACACACACCACCACCCCCCCTCCATTACTATTACAAAACTACAATAGTACAAATATGTCGGTAGCTAACAAACAACATGACAACATGAGAATAATTTAAGACCATTGTCTGCATTTATTCCCCTTTAATAAATTTACTAATAAAAGAAAACAACAAAGTACTTTAATTAAATGAAACAACTAAAGCCCCAAGCAACACATGAATAAGCACTTACACACAGACAGCCAAAAACTTGCAGGTATTGAGGGGGACTTGTTCTATTCTTTCTATTACCACTGTGACATTGGAGGACAAGGCAGTTTTCTCCAGACATGAGCCATCCATTCCCCCAGGTTCCCCAACACACTCGTACAGACACATACAGATGCTCTTTTCAAAGTTCACAGGAAGGCAGCAGCTACTGAAGAGGGAATGTTTCTCTATCAGCATTCAGCTCTGTCCCCTCACCCTGGGCCTCCACATTCCTGTTTTCACATCAACCCAACTCCCAAATGGAAAGTTATTTCTCAGCACTGGAATGCAAACACATTCATCAAAAGTGATGCAGAATCTGAAAAAAATTCCACTGACAATGAACATCAAGAAATGGATTTTCAGGGTGAAGCCCTTTCCTCCTTCCTCTTAAAGATCAAATATCACTCAGAAAACTCAATTTCACTAGTGACCACTACTTTGCAAAGAGGACATACAAAAAATTAGGGTTTCCTCTTTAATGCAATCTTCACCTTGATTTCTTTTACCACACTGCATTAGCTTAAGGTTTTAGTAAAATTACATTTAAGTCCCACAAAGAAATCTCCACAGAGTATGGTCATCTCTGTCATGCACGTTCTTCGGCACACTTTTAAGTGCAAAATACTGTTGTAGTTTTATGTATATGTAAATGCAATATTTTGAACAAACTTGCTGGTTGAGAATAAAATCTATTTAATTGGCAGTTCCTCTCAATCAAAAAGTATATTCTATTTAGACATGTTCTAATAAAAAGAAAAATACAAGTAACATATTTTCTTGATTCTCAAGTTCTTAGAATTGTCTACAGTATATGCATGCAAGGTAGTAAGTTCCACAGAGATTTTGATTTTTTTTTATAACAAATTTACAATATAGTTAAAGCAGAAATGTAATGCATGAATATTGCAATGATTTATGCCAAAACCCTAGAAAATAGATATTCAAAAACTTTCCTTGTTCTGAAGTTTTTAAATGGGATGTACAATGGGTTTAAGATCACTGCTGTGCAATATTTGCCAATGCAGAACACCTAAATATAGATGGAGATTAGAGTAAACATTATCCCTCTCCCACTTTCAGTAAAACCAATCCTTATCTCTTCAAGACTGTACATGAATAAATCTGTAAGCAGAAGTCTATCCAGAGTTGACTTCAATTTCTCAAGTTTTTAATAAATTCGTGATAAAACCAGATCTTAAGTTAACAAACCCAATAATTCCAAACTCTTTTTGTGAAAATTACATTGCTTCAGTTGACATCAACATTTAAGAGAATCATAGAAAGCTACCAAAACGAAATACAGAGGTATTGCATGAACCATATTTGAATTTGAAGTTCTGTAAGCCAAAGTGTCTTTGTTGGCTTTTAGGTAGCCCTCACCCTTGAAAATGCTATTACTTACCATCATTATTTACATTCAAGTGCTCTCTACCGCATTTCCCATCTTCCCTCTACACTCCACTTGTCAACACCAGAGCAGACAGGAGTCCCTGTTCCTTTGGATGGATCATTTGGTGCATGTCCCACCTGCACACACCACTTCCTCACAGCAGTGCCATGACAGGCACCTGCTTACCATCACTGCATCCATTATTCTCTGACGATATGGAAGCAAACACGAGCAGAATGCCTGGTCTCTGACAAATCCCAAAAACAAATCTTGATGTAATAATCAAGTTTGTTTGCAACAACACCAAAATGTGTTCAATTTAGTTCTAAAGCAAACTTAATTCTTGGAGGAAATATAGAGCAGTGTTTAGTAGATGTCAAGATTGGAAAAAAAAGTGGGGACTATTTTCTGTCTGCCATTTAGGGAGATAATAAGGGATTTAGTCAAGTTCCTCCTCATGTATTTTTTTTATTAAATAACACCACATTTCACTTTGGTACGTCCAGATTAGAATGAAAAACCTGAGTCCATCAATATGGCCTATTATAGCCAAGCTAGGTTTAGCTGGGCTTCACATCAATGTGCTGTGAAACCCAGACCTCCACTCAACTCATCCTTGCCAGGGACAAAAAAGAAGAAAGCTACAATTTCGAAGCTCGTATACATACACAAGCCATTCCCAGAGGAATGCTTAAGTGTTCTGATGAAAACTGAATTTGGCATGGCCATTTTCTGACCCCTCAGAAAAAAAACACAGAGCCCTTCATGCGTGCAGAGCCACTCTAACGTGAACAAGCACTCCACTGGGGATGATGCAAGGAGGGAAGGCAGCAGTGGGTTCCCCCGTGCTTAGAGCTGCACACTGGAAACTATGAAATCAAGAGTTTGTCAGCTAAAAGACAGGGGAACATTATACAGAACATGAAATTATCTGATAATATAGGCTGGCTTCTCCAATTTTCATGGTATTTAGTGCTTGTCTTTTAGAAAAAGCAAGTGAAGATGTGAGTGAAGCCCAAACTGCTTTTGACTAATATTTTTAATTACAATGTGGTGGTCATCTGCATATCAAATCACTAGATTCACTTTTTTTTCTCTTAACTTATTGAATTCTCGATGTTATTCTATTTATAGCATTTTTTTTTTTCATCAAGAGCAAATAGCTGCTTTACAGAAATGCTTTTCAGTTGAAAGGAAAATTGAGATGCTGGCAAGTGGAATACAAGTTGAAGAGGCATTTGCAGACCTGTCACTACTTGCAAATCCTGGAGACATGAGCTCACTGCATACCATGGATAAGGATGATTAGACTTATCCAGTGTCATACGATAGCTTAGATGTTTACAGTCTCAGATACAACAGCTCATGTGTCAGCAAATGGACTCACTTGCAACATCACAGCTAAGTACATGCCACTTAATAATGCTTTGGGAGAGTGTTTCACAAGAGGAAAGAGCCTCAGACATCAGTGCAGCTTCTTGCTTGCCTTGGGACCCAAACTGCCCGCTGCCTGCGGGGGAAGAGGAATCACAGTGCCAAGGAGAAAAACCTGGTGCTGCAGCAGGAGGGTATAAAGGTGGGAAGAACCCAGCAAGCCAGAGAGAGAGAATGCTGGGTGACTAACCAGACCACACTAAAATCACAGAATAAGCACATTTATAGTAAATTAATGCTTTAAATAATTCCTGCTAAAAATGTGTGAAAGTTAATTTGAACTCCATCTGAAAGCTTTAGTAAACTTCTTCAGTATTTTGAACTCATTTAGTTAGCATCCTTAGAGATGACAGGCTATAGTGCTTTATCTACATAATACTCATAGGGATTTATTTCTTATGCAAATGCAACCCAGATCAGAGGTTGCATTAATCTGCTAATTTATAGCTGACTACTGAAAGCACTTCAAAAGAAGTTCCTGAAAACCCACAGTGAATAATTTGAAATAAGCTAGATTCTGGAGGTTTGCTTCCAAAGTCCTCTCAGTCAACCTCTGAAACACACGCCTCACAATCTTCGTACAGTTTTTCATCTAGAACAGACTACTGTTTTCAAAAGTGTGGTTAGTTTTAAAATTTTACCTAATTACAAGACTGAGTATGGTAGCAAGTTTGATTATTTTAGGTTAAAAAAAAATTAAATAATTGTGTAAAGTTTCACATTTGTTGCATTTCATTTAATATTTTCATAATGTTACATTAAAACTAAAATATTAAGCTGAAAAACGGTTAAAAGCCCAATCTGAAAAAGTGCTATTAAGAGTAACAAATTGTTTTGCAAATCTACTGTAAATTTGCAAATTACTGCCTTTATAGCAGCAGGTGATCCTGAACAATTTTCAGACTAGAATACCACTTAGGGTTCTTTTACGACTCTTTCACATATATACATATGAAATGTTCACATATAAACAAAAGAAATGTGTTAATGATGTTTTCCTGATGAATTCAAGCTCTGTAGTCATAAACTATATACACAAAATAAACAAAACTAGAAAACTGGAACCTACTAGGAAAGGCAACAACAAAATTTAGCTTGTTGCAGCAGTTCAGCTTTGCATCATCTCTAGCACAGAAAGCTAGAAGGCAGGGACCTCATCAGAACAGCTGACAAGAGGTCTTTCTTTGGGAAAAATTATCCTTATTTTATTTTTAAATTAGAAGTTCTTGTATTATTTTGTCTCAGAAAACATTCAAAGATGAAAGGTTTTTTTCCTAACCTACTTTTTTTGTTGTTCCTTAAATAAATAAATAAATAAATAAATTATTTGAATTAAGACAGCTTTGCTTATGCTTCATGTTAATAACGTCTGTATTGCCATGGAGATCACCGTGACATCACAAAATCTACATAATGGTCTCAAAGAATGAGAAGTTGTTGGAAAACATTACTTAAGAGGCAAGACCCTGCCTGAACACAGTTTGACTTATTAACATTCATGAAATTCATTAAAACAGAGGAGTATTTTTCCAACGTCATACAAAGACTTTCAAGATTAGATTCTAAATGAAGACCTTTTGCACTGAAAAATATATAATCAGCACTTTTAAGTCCCCCCTATAAACTTTTATAATTAAGATATTACAAGATTTTAGCTCTTTTACATTAATAACATGGTATGTCATCTAGGTTTCTGGCAGTAAAATAAGACCACACATATTGACATTTTCCACACACATTTTTTTGCTTAACTCATTCAATATAACCGATTCATTCACATGGAGAGCTAAACACCAAACCTCAATAAGTGGCTTACATATATCTATTAGTACAAAGCAGATATATTAAAGATAAATTTGCATATTTGTAAATGAATAAAGGAAGTAAAACAGTGGAGTAATAGTGACAATTTTGTTCTAGCTATTTATATTATAATTTGAAAATAAATTCTCCTTCACTTGACCTGTTATGTCATATATCCCTGAACTTGTTTTTTAGAAATATTTGAAAATTTTAGCATCACCTGAAAGAAACCTCTCATACNAGCAGATATATTAAAGATAAATTTGCATATTTGTAAATGAATAAAGGAAGTAAAACAGTGGAGTAATAGTGACAATTTTGTTCTAGCTATTTATATTATAATTTGAAAATAAATTCTCCTTCACTTGACATGTCATATATCCCTGAACTTGTTTTTTAGAAATATTTGAAAATTTTAGCATCACCTGAAAGAAAACTCTCATACATTTTCAAGTCTTTGACAAAATGTTATATTCCATACTGCAGGAAAGACCATTCAGAGCAGAAACATGCTAATAATCAAAACAGTACTTCTGATTCCTTCCACCTTTTCCACAGTCCTCCAAATACATAAGTTGAAGCAATGATGTTTACTTATCAAGACTGTCCTTCACCAAAAATCACGTGGTTCACATGAGGAAAAAAAAAAAAAAAAAGGGACTGCTCTCCGTGCCCTCTCTCCACATGGTTGTATTTCTCCCTTTTTGGTATTCTTTATGCTATTTTTGCACTCAGTTCATTTTATTATTTTGATGTAAGCAATGACCAGATTATTTCAGTTCATTATTATGAAACTTGTCCAGAGACCCTGAGAGCACATAAAACAAACACAGACTTCCTTCTAACCTCAGCAAGAAATCTTATAATGCAGTTTTCTCAAGTAACTGAGGAGGGGGAGTCATGTATTGCAGGTTTCTACTAAAACTCAAAATCTTAAATACTATTCAATTGAATCAAAGGGAACCTTAAATCAGAAGAAATCAGATTACATAACAGGTCATCTCACCAGGTGCAATATCAGTTGTGAAAGCAACAATTTTCTTCTGATAGATACCTTTAATTAGCAATGTGAGCAGTAGTGAATACCCCAATATAAGAGGTCTCACATTTAACATTTAAATAACCACTTACATTATTACACAGGGAATTTTTCCGTCCTTATTTTCTCAGAAAGAACTCTCAAATTTTAATACATCCCCATTTGTATGCAACTAATTTATCATTTCAGAAAACAGCTTTTTAATGCTAAAATCTGAGTATTATAAATATTAATGACTGAAATTTTAGAAAGAAAATACCAGTACAAGTGAGAACTATTGAAATTAAATCTATATCACGTAACTATAATGTACAGAAGAGCAATAAAAGAAATAGCAAAGATGAACAATATTTCCAAGATTGTCTAGATGTTGTTCTCAATTACTTTAAATTGTGACATGCTCCATTAGAGACCATAATGCTGGGATTAGAAAGGTGCCTCTAACCAGTGAGACACAAAATAAGCTAAAAAGAAGTCAGCAATAAAACCGTACTCTGTTTCAAGGCCAGTTTTCATTGCAGCACATATTAGAAATCAGGCAATTAACTAAAACAATATCAAAATTTTTCAACAATGAAAATGTAATATGTTCAAGAAAAAAACTAGTGTTTTCAGTGGAACAAATCTTTTTCACATCCAGCCTAGCACATTTTTCAAACATTTGTCATAATTTTAACCCCAACTTTCTAACATTTAAAGAAACGGGATGTGAGACTTTGTATCATTCATAGATATCAAAGATTACATTTCATCTATCAGCTACCTTAAAGGATTCTCCATAAGTCTAGTTTGCTAAACCCTTTAGCTTAATTTTTCCTTAAGGCCCTTTTCGGTTACTTTGAGCTATGACGATACATTCATGCTTATACCAAAAAAAATCAGCTGTCTCTGATTTTGTTTTTCATTGGCATTGGCTATATCCCACTGAAAAATTTCCCTATAGTTATTCTGTGTAGCAAATGCAAAAATAACCTAAATTGGTTCACAGGTAAAACTCTCCATAAAAGCACTGGTCTGGATTTACAGTGTTAAGTACTTTGCTTCTATGGTCCATATCACAAAGTCATAAATGTAATTTTGTCATTAAAGCAGATGCTTTTCACTTTTAAGTATTTTTACACAGTCACAGTTTCAATGGGGAAGACAAACTCCACTGATGTGAATAAAGCAGAACAAAAGTTATTTACTTAAGTATGGAAACAATGGCAAGAAATACCATCTTGACTGAGCTTACAATTGCCGTGTGTGAAACAATGAAAAACCAACCAGAACAAGAGCTCTTGAATCTGCAAGCTCTGCACCATCCATTAATGGTGTCTCTCCTATAGAAAGCATACAAAATTGTTGTGAACATTCCACAAATACACCTGAGCACCAGCAGGTGATCCAGACCATCTCAAGTTCATCATCATGTCTTTTGCATGGAAAGAGACAGAAGTCTGTAGTAGAAAATAGTACAATGTTTGCATTTGTGAGAGCTTCTGAAATTGCTTTTTTTTCCTACCATAAGCATTTCCATTCCTGAAAGCCTCCCTCATCATAAGAGGCATCAGAACTACTCAGGCTGACTTAAAACTTATTCAGGTCATTTGACACTTTCTGCTTCATTGTTACCTTCTCATCTCCTCATTACAAACTTGGAAGAAAGCCTGGTACCACTAGACACACTACACTAAATTTCTATTTTTATTTCCAAAAGATGCCAGCATAATAGATTAAGTCCCTTAACATTTTATCAGCTCTGCAAAAAATTCCACTAGCACTGAAATATGACAGGAACAATGCCAGACACCAGACAATCTCATCATTTAGGAACTGTCTCTTCAATTTCTCAACACCTCAGATACTGGCAGCACACTGGGAAAATGACCAGTTTCAAACTTCAATGAACTCTTCAATTACTCAGCAGAACAGGAGATGGAGGGGATAAACAAAAAATTAGCTGTAAAAATCATTTCAAGCATTCACAATTAAAAAAAACCTGTGCACCCATTTTTTCAAACTGTAAGGAAAGTTTCAGGTGACATGACTGGTACAAGCAGCCCATGCTCTGCATCACAAACCTCGCTGAAAGAGCAGGTGACATCACAAGACAAGGCCCTATCAATTTATGGCTCAGCTAATTCATCTACAGCCAGAGTTGATTGTGTCTTAAGGGATGAAGTCAGATTTAGAGAGCTTGAAGCCCTCCCTGCCAGACAGCCCTCAGGGAGATGAGTTCAGAGACAGAAAGACGGCAGCTCCAGCTCCTCATGAGGAAGACTGCAGTGACACACACGAGTGAGCACTGAGCTTCCTGATAACAACTGTCCATGATACCAGCAGGAGATTAGCAAATTCAAGGCAGATGACCAGAGCAGGCACTCGCAATAAAATGCTACCTTTTGTATGCAAGCATTTATTTTCCCTAGGAGTCTGAGTCTCAATAAGCAAACACAGTCACACACACTGTGATAAGTCTAATTTTCTGTTTGCAGGTAATAGCAAACATCTGCATCCAAAAGGACATATGCAATCTTTTGGGTAGATGCAGACAGTACAAAGCAATTAATTTCTCAAGGTCTATTTAAAATTCATTGTGAGTAATTCATGTCAGCCTAACAGTCATAAATGGACTGACATCACTACTCCTTCCAACTTTTCTTCAACTTATGATCTCTGTCTTTCCTAGATTAAACCATTAAAAAAAAAAAAAATCACATTCCATGCTTCAGTTTCAGCTGATGGACTAAAATGCTCAACCAAGGCATTCAAATCAGACAGAGGACAAGGCAGCACAGGGGATTATTTAGAATTAAAGTAGCTAGTTACAAGTAATTTTACAAGTTACCCAATACATTATACAACTTTAGCAAAAATTGGTAGCTCTGACACTCATTTCAAACTATTTCAATTAGTGGCTATTTGACCATATATAATACATTAGAAAGCTGCTTAATGTTGGACTGCTATACTATTCTTTATTCCTGGTTTGAGGGGGTGTCCTAGTTTTGGCCAAGGCCAGGGTTTATTTTTCAAGCCATGAAGGGACAGAGCCTGGAGCTGTATGGGCGTGGCCAAGACACTGCGTTATTCAATACCATCTTACATCATGGCCAGGGTTGTGGGCAAAAGTGGTGGGCATAGATGCAGGGTCCATCTGCCACTGTTCATTGTCTTGGTGAGAATTTGGCATGTAAATCAACCCTCTCTTTTGTACACTGTTATTAGTATTATTGCTGTTACTGGTCGGGGTTTTTTATCTCACTGCTGTTTCCAGTAAATTGTTCTTTTCTCATCCCCATAATCTCTGCCTTTTGTGTCACCCACCAGAGGGGGAGGGAAGCAACCAGTGTCTGGTTTGGGAGAATGGGGGTGGGGGGAGGCAGTGCCCTAAATTAGGGAGTGCCATTCCTAAACCATGATACTGGGAAAGCAAGGGGATGGTCATTTCTTACGCTTTTAGACAGCTTGGGGTGGGGGAGGGGTATTAGTTTTTAAAACATTCTTCTTTCCCAACTATATATTACCTGTCTGTCAAACCTAGTCATCACTCTACTGAAAGAATTTTAAATAGTATCTAGCACTAAAAATGAAAGACATAGAAACAATTTGAAAGAAAGAAATAAAATAAATTTACCTGACATAAAATACACAACAAAAGAGCATTTCCAGTGTTATTCACCAACCAGTCTGAGGATGCTATATCTGGAACTAATGCAAGTCAATCAGCTAACATAGGACCCAAATGCAAATAACATGCTGAACATATGCAGTGAAATGGATTAAGGTAATTCCACATTTCAACACCAATCTAATGATAGCCCTCTATCCTGTTCCTTATAGAGTCACATGCCAACAGCCACAAAGTTGTAAGATGAAATTCTGCACGGGACTGAGAACACACCTGCGAGATTGTAGGCAGATTCCTTCACTAGGTCTATCTAAATTACTCTAATGACATACCACTTTTACCCTGGCTTGTAAAGACATTTTAAAAGTGTGAAATCTAACAAAGAATACCAAATGCTCTTGCAATTCAGGGATGGGTAGGGAGGTGGAACTGGGGGCAATGACAACATGTATCTTATTTTAAAGTTGGTCTGCTACTGCCCAGCCACCATTCAATGAAACCAAGCTTGAGAAAGTCAGGAGGGCAGGCAAGGAGGAGCCTGCAATCTGAGCAGGATTGGCAGGATGCAACCCAAAGAACCTGTCCAAAGGGATTTACCACAGGTGCATGGGCCAGGCTGTCAAAAAAGAGAATATTTTTCAAGTAAGAAATAAATGAGGAGTTTTGGATTGTGGTGCTTAGGCATGAGTTACTCTTAGCTCAGGGAAAAGAAAAGTTAGGGAAACAGGAATTTTCTGAGTCTATCAGATTTGGGGAGAGGAACACATTTCTTGCTTTCTACATATTTGCTTGCTTCTACACAGGCTTCTCAGCTCCATCCTGCTCTCTTACAAGCTTCACCTGTTGCAAAATAATTTCCTAGTGGCTAGAAAATTATTCCTAGGCAAAGATAAAATGGATTAAACTGAAAAAAACCCACATACCCAAACGACAATGTTTTAGCCAAACGAGATTGAAATCAGATGATCTCTACTTTGCAATGTTTAGATCTCTTTCAGATATTTTAATATTCTTAAGATTTTTAGCATACAGATTTTAATATAGCTGTGTAGTTTCTAACACTTTAAAATAGCAGTTAATAGTTACTAAGCCCCTTTCTCATGGTTTATATAAAATTCTCAAAATTCTTGAGATTTTGCTTAATGTTCTTTTCAAGGAAAAAGATTTTAGCAAGGACATCCTATTTGGGACCCATGCATAGAAGGACATAATAAGATATGACTGTAGTCAAAGCAGGAGGCCCAGAAACCTTGGAGAAGCTCCAAAGAAGGCATGTGATATGAGGGTGATGATGGTGATGAAGTAAGGGGCCTTGACACCTCTGACTCAGTTCCAGGGAGACGTGCCAAGAGGCAGACCTGAGGGAGGTTCTGGGGGTGGACAATTCTCAGGTTGGATGTATCCACTAGATATGATAATTAATTAGTGTTATAAATTCGCAAGAGCCTTATACTGTATTGTGGCACTTATGCACCTAAAAGCACTTTTAATTAAAGGCTTGCTCTGTATTTATCTATACTAATATTGTCTGGAAAGTTCTTTTCTTCCATTTGAAGCATCATTCCTACTACTTGATGTCAGTGATGGATGAGGATGTGGTCCATTTGATAAAGTATTGCCAGTTCATCGTAACAGCAATAAGACATCAAGACTCACAAATTATGCAACACTCAAAAAGGCTCTTGAAATTATTAATCCCTGTATAAGTAAACAGTTTCAGCAGTTATCCAGTAACTGTCCTTTGCCCACTTATTATTCTATCAGTTCTTCCCGGACAGCAGCCTTTCCATAAGTCTCTCCCTTTTTTCTGGAGCACAGAAAATTTTACTTCAACATTCCAGCTAATCTGTCTTTTCTGCCCAGCATGTTTACTATTTCCATCTGAGCAATTCACTGACAGCATAAGTAAAGCTGAAAAACTCAGTTTGCTTCTCAAGCTTTGTTTTATTAAATAAATAAATCAATAAATCACTAATTATCCACCAGTATTCCAAATCAGAAATTTAATCTAAGTGCCCTCTCACCTTTCCCAAGTTTCTTATTCAGAGATGAGCCTGAGGCCCAGATATTGCACCTTACTCATTTAAGAAGAAAAAACTCTGATTAACCTTGTCCTAAATTTAAAGAAGGCCCCCACCTACACTTTGATGACTATAGGTTCTGAGCACAAAGCCCCTCACTAGAATAGCTCTGGTTTCACTCTCCAAAAATACTTTCTATCTTCTATAATTAAAGTTACTTAATTTTGCTTTCACATACTTACATTATCTTTGTTAATTAACAAATTGTCTCTCTTGCATTTGCTTCCCAAGACACCAATTTTGACATCTACTTGACTTCATCCACATCTGTGAAACTTATCCTAAAGTCAAATTCCATGCTTGTACTTCACAAAGATCTCAGACACTGTTCCACCAGATGTAATTTCTGAATTTCTCCATGTGAACAGCCCTTAAATGCACTGCTTAGTGTCACAGGATCTGTAATTTTCTGTTCATTCTTCCTGGAAGAATCTTAAGCTCATTATTCATCTCACCTCTTTTCAAGTGTCCGAAAGTTTGTGGAGGCATAAACATTGTTGTATTTCAAAGGAACAGAAGAATCTTGCCACAGACTATATACAACCACACTACATTAATTCAGTTATTATATAACCCTTCTCCTGGTATCTAAAGGTAGCACTTTCTGTCAGCTTCTTTTCTGGCACTGCCTGTTTATGGATGACATATGGCACAATCTTCACTCTGCCAGCAGCAGGGATCCTATAATCTGTTGTTGTGATACTTTTTACAATAACCAGTTTTGCAACTTAACATCATGTATTTGATGGCACGTCAAACATACCGTTTTATCAGCAGTGCCTGACTGCACCACGAACATGCTACCATCACCAAATGAAGTCGCAAGACTAGCATTGCTCTCCCACTGAAAGGCAGATTTGAAGATCTAATCTTTCATAGGCTGACCAAAACTAGCTCTGAAGTGGTTTTCCACTGTTTAAAACTGTAAAAGTTTCCAGTATTTTCATTATCATGATGCCATACAGAGACCGGTCATTCTTTCATTCTGCCTTTCACAAATTTTATTGCATGCCACTGGTTTAAAAGAAGCCTTTTACAGCAGTCTGAATGAATATGCATACAACCAGGATCTTAAAGGGATTCTGCTCTGCTTCTGCTAAAATAATCAAGTTCAGCCATATTAGTCTAAAATCCTTGCAAACACTTGTATTTTTTCCCATAGCTCCAAATAATTATTGTTTTACTGTAGCAACATACATTTGAGTGTCTCACACAAACTTCTTTCCATGTCAAATACCACTCTTCATTGCAAACCATTTGCATGAAGCACAACCACAAACAGAAGCAGCAAAACCTGCAATAACGTGATCCAAGCATATTCTAAAACATGCGCAAAAGATTTGTGCACAGTAAGTAAAGCCACAGGAAAATTTGGTCTTTTAAAGTTTGATTACTCACAGGAACAGATTACTCAGTACTTCACTCCATTTTATCAGTTTTTTGGTGGGTTTACTTTTCAAATTGACATTTTGGATGGTTGTACAGTGTCCACAGTGATGGGCTTTCAATTTTAGATATGGGCATAAAACAGTTACCACAGCTCCTAAAGGCTGGGAAAGTGTGTTTATGTGTGTTCTTCAGTGTTTTATTAAGTATAAGACACTGCCTTTTAATTCTAAAACTTCTCCATATCTCATAATTTATATTTAAAATATAGAATGCAGTATATTCTTAGTTGACATACCTGCTCCTTGGAAGAAACATAGATTCTTTAATGAAGACTGAACCAGACAGCAGGATATACCAACAGCTACCAATATCATCAGGGCTGGAATAAAATGGGGAAAAAAAGGAGACAGTTTAAAACACTTGATTTAAATTACTCACAACAGTACGAAATTTGCACTACAAAGAACAAAGAGGCAAAAATGCTCAAAATTATGGAAGAAAGCTCCAGTTCAATCATTCACAAAACAAGTCCATGAAACTATTTTAATTTCCATCTGCAAATACATACATTATAAGAATGTCTCATTTCATTTACTTCACTCTTTAAAAGCATGTGTATATCTATTTGGTAACAGCACAAATCCAATTAAATGTAACTGAAAGTGTTTAAAATTAAGTCAAGCCACAGGAAACATATAGTATTGTATTCTGTTGAATGCATTACTTCCCTCTTGCTGAAGAGAACTGTACCCCCTTTTCCCTCTATAAATAAGATTTCCTTTCCCAATTCTAGCCATCTCCTTTTAACCCTTTCTTCAAGACAAAAATTTGCCTTTTGGCATCAGCTTACCTTCCCACAAGGTAAGAGATCTTTGGAAACATTTGCAGATGGTAAACCTACATCAGATTACTACTAGCGCTGCCCCTTTCATGTCTCTTCCTGGCACAAGTCTAAATTCCAAACAAAAAGGACAAGAAGTCTCTTTTCCCCTCTCTTCATCATACAGAGGAATTGGATGAGAACATCATCATCCAGGCCCAGTTCATTCTACTGTAGATTTAGATCTTGCTCCTTGGGTAATACAAAATCCTTTTCATGTGCTTAGACTTCTCTTGGATAAGTTTAAATAAAGTTTGGACAAGAAAATAAAATAGATCAAGGTTATTAGAAAGAGCTGCAGTAGAAATCTTGTTCCATTTCAACAGTTAACACTGAGAATATCTGTACTTTACTTCAGTTTTTTAATGCTCCTGCTTCTTCCAGAGAAACTCACTAATTGAATTCAAATACGTCATTATAAACTGCATGAGCATTCTTATCTGAAAACCACCCTAGTGACACTAAGACATGCAGATTACTTAATTAATTTGTAGTACCTTCATTTTTTTAAATTACACATCTCAAGTCTTTAGAAACAATTAGGCCTAACTTCAAGCAAGAACAGCCCACATCTTGTAACAACGATGACAGTATAGTATTAAACATAATCTTGAATCTAAGTAAGCAATGTACATGTTAGCAGCATGTTTTTCAGTTGAGAACTTCAATGTAAGAAGTACATATAAAGTGGTTCTCAAAACACGAGAGGGGGGAGCCAGCCTAAAACAGCTGAGAGCAAACCAGCAAATCATCTGATCTAAAGATGTGCTCCATTTTCATTTTGCACTGTATAATACAAGCATGAGAGAAAGGACAAACATCAGAAACAAATGGAATTAACAGAGAACATTAAGGAAACAATCTACAGCCAAGAACAGGAGAGCTGAGTAAGATGATGGAGCTTGTATTTCTTTTCTACCAGCCAATGACCTAACCCGTCAGCCACACACACCAGATCAGTGAATACTTAATATCTTCAAAATGAAGACTTCAAGGATACTTTTTTATAGACAGACAATAGAAAATTAACAATAACATAGTCCCACAGCAAAAACAATAGCATTTTGTTTCACATAGTTGAAGTGCTCCAAGCTGCCTTTTCTGAAGTGTGCCTCACATGGGCGTGGATCACCCTCAAACTTGTTGGTCTAGAAAAACGAACATTGTACATAAGTAGAGAGCATCAGGTTAAAGCAGGTAAATCCAAAAAAAAACAGCACTTCAAATGAAAATATCAGTCTCAAAAGGATAAACATGAACCTGAGTTAAGTTAGGCATCTATAAGGAGTCTCTCCCCCACAAGTCCTTTGCTGACAGGCATACAACAACATAGCTGCTGCACTGCAAGGCTGTTAGGATTTTTTACTAAATACAAATAATCTGGACTAATCGGCACAATTGAAATAGACATTTTCAGCAATGGCTATAGACAGTGATTTCCCAAATAGCTGAGAAGTAACTGTACTAAAATGTCAATAATAATTTTTCTATGTGGATTACAGTACATTCTATTATCACATACTAAGTTTTGTGGTTTGGGGTGGGGTTTTTTCCCCCTTTTCCTAAAAATTGGCAGTTCGATCATATATAAAAGTGTAATCTGATAGATAAGAACTTGGAGTCATCTAAAGCTAAAGTAGTCTAGATGATCTGTTTACACTTTCAGAAAGCCATTTCCAATTATAAAATAATTGAAGCAGAAAACAAAAATTAAGCCAATAGAAAATATTTTAACTTGTAAATCTACTAACGTACCACCTTTTATTTCCCTCCTTTTAAGATTTGATTAACTTTTTATTATCTGCAATAATAAACACCTCTTTGTAAAGGGCTTTACTTATCTTTTCTCATTGGAAATCTTTTGATTTCAAAGAGAAAGGCAGCTACTGGCTTTCACAAGCACCAGCCGATATGTTCAATATTCAGATTCTTAATGCTACTTTTGAAAACACCTTTGAATCATTTAACAAACAGCTAAAATGATTATACATTTAACTGAAGTGGTTTAATTTTTTCTTATTTGATCACACACAGCATGACTTTTTATTCAGTTAATCATCCAACTCGGTTTTCTTTTTTTTTTTTTTTTTCCTCCGGTCTGTTTTTGTTTTTGGGTTTTTTTGCCAGTTCACGGGTTTATTCTCTTTCTCTGCAAGCTGGCTCTTCAACAGTTGTTGCTCTTTCTCATTTATCTGTCATGAACATCACACTTTAGATGCAATCAAAAGAAGCATCTGCGCATTTGACAGCTGAAAGCACTGGTTAAAAAAAATAAAGAAAACTTCAGGAATATCCTCTGATGGGACTTATTTTCACTTTGCTTTATGTGTACTTGATAAAATAACATTTGAGAATTTATAAGCTCTAAGGAATTTGCATCATGTATATCTCCTGAACCCAACTCTTAAATTATCTACAAAAAAATAAAAAAATCTTTAAGATTGCTGTGTCACAATCACAATAGTGGAAAATTACTACATAAAGTGTCTGTATTCAAGGTATCTTCCCTGAAATACACTGTGTATTCTTTTAAAACCTTCACTGCCAGCCAAAACATCATAAATATTCCCAAGACAGTCTTCAAGAGCAAAGAACACTGATAGGGTTTTAATTATCTTCATTTTTACAACTAGTAGTGTCTTTATACAGTCTTGAGCAAAACATCTGAAAAAATATCACATGTATAGCAAATACTTCCTCCACAAGCCATGTGCTTCTCTC